>CM039681.1:74002423-74422423 GCA_022537955.1 Schmidtea mediterranea
AATTTGTTTATTTTGTTTTTGAATAAATAGTCTGTAAATTTTGGTTTTGGTATTGATTTTAATTTGTTGTAATTAAATATATATATAGATAAATTCCATGAAAAGTATTTTAATTTGGTTTATAGATGATATATAGAAATATTATAGTATTAATGTTTCCTATTTATTTTTAAATAGTCAGTCAAAACGTTTTAACTGTGTAAAGTTGTAAGAAAGAAATTCCTGATAATATCATCACTTGTTTTATAGCGCTCGATAAACATAATTTTCATGATTTGCATTTTTTTATTCTACATATATATAGAATAAAATTTCAAACAAGATTCAATTACTTTTAAAAGTGTGATGTAATATGAGATATAGATATATATAATTTCGTTACCCTTAGTTTTTTCTAATTATTTTAAATTAAAAATATATTATTTCAGATTTGAATTTTAATTATATTCATTGCTTAAAAAGAGAATGAAATGTAACATTCAAGATTTAATGAGTTAAGTTGTTTGATTAATTTATATTTCATTTAATTTTAATCGATCACAAATGGACAGAACGAATAACGAAACGGAGAGATTTAACAACAATCATAAATAACAAAACAACTTGTTATAACATATTACACTTGGATTCTATGACTTGTGTATTGTGAATTATTTTAATTTGAATAATGTCTGTAAAAAATGTTTTTGGTTATTCTGATTTATTTGTTGTATTAACTTTGTCAATTCATGAAAGTAATTTTAATTTGTTTAAACGTGTTTGCAAATATTAATGTGTTAATGTCTATTTTTTTAAATAGTGATAAATCTTTATTGTGTAAATTGTAAAGAAATTCTGAATATATCTCATATGTTTTTATAGGCTAATTTCATGATTTGGCTTATTTTTCTAACTTTAAGAAATAATTTCAAGACAGAAATCAGAATTGTTAAGATAGTGATGTATATGAGTTGATTTTACAAGTTTCAGTTATCCTTATTTTTTCTAATTATTTAATTAAAATATATTATTTCAAGATTTGAATTTTTAATTTAAATTCCATGCTTTTGAAAAAAGAGAAATGAAATTAAAATTCAAAAGATTTAATGAAGATTAATTGAAGTAGTTTGTTTGATATATAATACATATTTTCATTTAAATATTAATCGATCAAAAAAATTGGAGCGTAAACAATAAGAATGGACGAGATGTTAACATATACCAATAAAAACAACTTGTTATGAAACTATATTCAATTGGATTCTCTTCTTTTGTAATCTATGAATTATGTTTTTTATTTGAATATGTCTGTAAAATTGTTTGGTAATTGATTTATTTGTTTGTAAATTATTTGTAAATTCCATGAGTAATTATTATTATGATATACTGTTTGATATTAATGTTAATTGTCCTTATTTATTTTAAATGTCAGTCAAACTCTTATTGTGTAAGTGTAAAGAATTCTGAATAATACATCATATATTTATAGCGCTACGTTTATGATTTGGCATTTATTGTTATTCTTACATTTAAGGAAATAAAAGTTTCAAACAAGTAAATATTTAAAGTAGTGATGTGATATGAGTTTGAACTTTACAAGTTTTTCTGTTACCCTAGTTTTTTTATTATTTTACTTAATAAATTATATTATTTCAAGATTTGAATTTTAATTTAAATTCCATGCTTTCAAAAAAGGAATGAATAAATCCAAGAGTTTAAATGAAGTTTAGTTTTGTTTGATTAATATATTATTTCATTTAAAATATATGCGTACAAAATGGACAGAAAATTAACGAATGGACGAGTATGTTAAACAATAAATAAATTACAACCAAACTTGTTATGCATAATTCAAATTGGATTCTATTCTTGTGAATTAATATTTTATTTTGGTTTGAATAATAGTCTGTAAAATAGTTTTTGGTATTATTGATTTATTTGTTTGTATTAATTGTAAATCATGAAGTAATTTTAATTTGTTTAAACGGTTTGAAATTATTAATGTGTTAATGTCTATTTTAAATTTTAATAGTCAGTCAAACTCTTTTAATCTGTGTAAGTTGTAAAAAAATTCTGAATAATAGTCATTATGTTTGATAGCGCTCATGTTCATGATTTGGCTTTATTTTTTCTAGCATTTAGAATAAAAATCTATACAAGATTTCAAAATTTAAATTAGTGATGTAATTGAGTTTGAAACTTTACAAGTTTAGTTACTCTTGTTTTCTAGTATTATTTTACTTATAAAATATATTATTTCAAGGAATTTGATTTTAATTTTAAATTCCATGCTTTTCAAAAGAGAATGAATTAATTCGAAAGTTTAATGAAGTTTGAAGTTTTGTTTGATTAATATAATTCATTTAAATATTAATCGATCAACAAAATGGAAGAAATAATAACGAAAGGACGATTTAACAACAATACCAATAATAACAAAAAACTTGTTATGAACATATTCGAAATTGGATTCTATTACCCTGTGGTAATCTATGAATTTGTTTTTTTGTTGAATAAATAGTCTGTAAATTGTTTTTGGTATTGATTTTTGTTGTTTAATTTGTAATTCATGAAAGTAATTTTTATTGTTTAAACGTTTGAAATATTAAGTGTTATGGCGCTATTTATTTTATAGTAGTCAAAATCTTTATTGTGTAGTTGTAAAAGAAATTCTGAATAATTCTCACTATGTTTGATAGCGCTCATTTTCATGATTTGTGGTCATTTAATTTTTCTATTTAAGAAATATAAAATTTCAAACAAGATTCAAAATCTTTTAAATTAGTGATGTAATATGAGTTTGAACTTTTACAAGTTTCAGTTACCCTTAGTTTTTTCTAATTAATTTACATTTAAATATATATTATTTCAAGATTTGAATTTTAATTTAAATTCCATGCTTTTCAAAAAAGAAATGAAATTAAATTCTAAAGTTAATGAAAGTTTAAGTTTGTTTGATTATATATATTTCTTAACTATAATTCGATCAAAAATGGACAGAAACAATAAACGAAAGGAACGAGATGTTAAAACAATAAATAAATAAAAACAAACTTGTTATGACTACAAATTGGATTCTATTACCCTTGTGTAATCTATGAATTTGTTTATTTTGTTTGAATAAATAGTCTGTAAAAAATTGTTTTTGGTATTGATTTATTTGTTGTATTAACTTTGTAAATTCATGAAAGTAATTTTAATTTGTTTAAACGTGTTTGCAAATATTAATGTGTTAATGTCCTATTTATTTTAAATAGTCAGTCAAAACTCTTTATCTGTGTAAGTTGTAAAGAAATTCTGAATAATATCATCAAAACCAACGCAGCTCGAATTGCCGTCATTATGACCAGAAAATGGGACAAACAAATAGATAAAAACAAAGCATTACTAGATAATATCAAGATGACCTGTTAAAGTAGACAAGTGACCAATATTAATGTGAGCTTGAGCTCTTACGTGTAAGTGAGAATAGAAACGACGCAAAATCCCGAAATAACTCGAATAAGCACGTTAATCAGTTAGAAAATATATATTTTGTTTCTCGAGTTTAAATACATTAAATTAATCAGCATATAAATTTCAGTATTCAAAATATTAAAAAAAACACTCGTTTTCCTAAAGTTATGCTAATATAATACTATTTACGAACTTTCTAAAGGATTTAGAAATTACTGAAGATTTTTTAGGGATTTTTTTCTTTGGTTAATATAAAAATAAAGGAAACCTTGCATTTATTAAGAGTATATCTCAAATGAGGGGATGTTGAAAGAGCGACCGTAGTGTTCAGAACTCTAGCATAAACGCAGTTTACATTGAAATGGTTCTTTTCACTTTGTTTGGATTAGGCGCTCAATTTTCATAATTTGACATTTATTTTATTCTACATTTAAGAAAATAAAAATTTCAAACAAGATTCAAAATCTTTTAAATTAGTGATGTAATATGAGTTTGAAATTTTACAAGTTTTAGTTACCATTAGTTTTTTCTAACGATTTTACATTAAAAATATATTATTTCAAGATTTGAATTTTAATTTAATCTGCTTTTCAAAAAAGAGAAATGAATTAAATTCAAAGATTTAAGAAGTTTGAAAGTTTTGTTTGATTAGATTATATATTTCATTTAATATTAATCGATCAACAAAAATGGACGAAACAATAACGAAACCGGACGAGATGTTAACAACAATAACCAATAAATAACAAAACCAAACTTGTTATGAAACATATTCAAATTGAATTCTATTACCCTTGTGTAATCTATGAATTTGTTTATTTTATTTGAATAAATAGTCTGTAAAAAATAGTTTTTGGTATTGATTTATTTGTTGTATTAACTTTGTAAATTCATGAAAGTAATTTTAATTTGTTTAAACGTGTTTGCAAATATTAATGTGTTAATGTCCTATTTATTTTAAATAGTCAGTCAAAACTCTTTATCTGTGTAAGTTGTAAAAGAAATTCTGAAATATCATCATATTGTTTTATAGCGCTCAATTTTCATGATTTGGCATTTATTTTATTCTACATTTAAGAAAATAAAAATTTCAAACAAGATTCAAAATCTTTTAAAGTAGTGATGTAATATGAGTTTGAACTTTTACAAGTTTCAGTTACCCTTAGTTTTTTCTAATTATTTTACATTAAAAATATATTATTTCAAGATTTGAATTTTAATTTAAATTCCATGCTTTTCAAAAAAGAGAAATGAAATTAAAATTCAAAGATTTAATGAAGTTGAAGTTTGTTTGATTAATATATATTTCATTTAAATATTAATCGATCAACAAAAATGGACAGAAACAATAACGAAACCGGACGAGATGTTAACAACAATAACCAATAAATAACAAAACCAAACTTGTTATGAAACATATTCAAATTGGATTCTATTACCCTTGTGTAATCTATGAATTTGTTTATTTTGTTTGAATAAATAGTCTGTAAAAAATAGTTTTTGGTATTGATTTATTTGTTGTATTAACTTTGTCGATTCATGAAAGTAATTTTAATTTGTTTTAACGTGTTTGCAAATATTAATGTGTTAATGTCCTATTTATTTTTAAATAGTCAGTCAAAACTCTTTATCTGTGTAAGTTGTAAAAGAAATTCTGAATAATATCATCGCTTTGTTTGATAGCGCTCAATTTTCATAATTTGACATTTATTTTATTCTACATTTAAGAAAATAAAAGTTTCAAACAAGATTCAAAATCTTTTAAATTAGTGATGTAATATGAGTTTGAACTTTTACAAGTTTCAGTTACCCTTAGTTTTTTCTAATTATTTTACATTAAAATTATATTATTTCAAGATTTGAATTTTAATTTAAATTCCATGCTTTTCAAAAAAGAGAAATGAAATTAAAATTCAAAGATTTAATGAAGTTGAAGTTTGTTTGATTAATATATATTTCATTTAAATATTAATCGATCAACAAAAATGGACAGAAACAATAACGAAACCGGACGAGATGTTAACAACAATAACCAATAAATAACAAAACCAAACTTGTTATGAAACATATTCAAATTGGATTCTATTACCCTTGTGTGATCTATGAATTTGTTTATTTTGTTTGAATAAATAGTCTGTAAAAAATTGTTTTTGGTATTGATTTATTTGTTGTATTAACTTTGTAAATTCATGAAAGTAATTTTAATTTGTTTAAACGTGTTTGCAAATATTAATGTGTTAATGTCCTATTTATTTTAAATAGTCAGTCAAAACTCTTTATCTGTGTAAGTTGTAAAAGAAATTCTGAATAATATCATCAAAAACCAGCGCACGCTCGAGATTGCCCGTTGCAATTATGACCAGAAAATGAGGACAAAACAATGTACGATGAAAAACATAGCATTAACTAGAAAATATCAAAATGACCTGTTAAAATAGACAAGTGACCAATATTAATGTGAGCTTGAGCTATTACGTGTAAGTGAGAATAGAAACGACGCAAAATCCCGAAATAACTCGAATAAGCACGTTAATCAGTTAGAAAATATATATTTTGTTTCGCGAGTTTAAATACATTAAATTAATCAGCATATAAATTTCAGTATTCAAAATATTAAAAATAACACTCGTTTTCCTAAAGTTATGCTAATATAATACTATTTACGAACTTTCTAAAGGATTTAGAGATTACTGAAGATTTTTAGGGATTTTTTCTTTGGGTAATATAAAGAATAAAGGAAACCTCTGCAATTATTTAGAGTATATCTCAAATGAGGGGATGTTAAAAGAGCGACCGTAGTGTTCAGAACTCTAGCATAAACGCAGTTTACATTGAAATGGTTCTTTTCACTTTGTTTGATAGCGCTCAATTTTCATAATTTGACATTTATTTTATTCTACATTTAAGAAAATAAAAATTTCAAACAAGATTCAAAATCTTTTAAATTAGTGATGTAATATGAGTTTGAAATTTTACAAGTTTTAGTTACCATTAGTTTTTTCTAACGATTTTACATTAAAAATATATTATTTCAAGATTTGAATTTTAATTTAAATTCCATGCTTTTCAAAAAAGAGAAATGAAATTAAAATTCAAAGATTTAATGAAGTTGAAGTTTGTTTGATTAATATATATTTCATTTAAATATTAATCGATCAACAAAAATGGACAGAAACAATAACGAAACCGGACGAGATGTTAACAACAATAACCAATAAATAACAAAACCAAACTTGTTATGAAACATATTCAAATTGAATTCTATTACCCTTGTGTAATCTATGAATTTGTTTATTTTATTTGAATAAATAGTCTGTAAAAAATAGTTTTTGGTATTGATTTATTTGTTGTATTAACTTTGTAAATTCATGAAAGTAATTTTAATTTGTTTAAACGTGTTTGCAAATATTAATGTGTTAATGTCCTATTTATTTTAAATAGTCAGTCAAAACTCTTTATCTGTGTAAGTTGTAAAAGAAATTCTGAATAATATCATCACTATGTTTTATAGCGCTCAATTTTCATGATTTGGCATTTATTTTATTCTACATTTAAGAAAATAAAAATTTCAAACAAGATTCAAAATCTTTTAAAGTAGTGATGTAATATGAGTTTGAACTTTTACAAGTTTCAGTTACCCTTAGTTTTTTCTAATTATTTTACATTAAAAATATATTATTTCAAGATTTGAATTTTAATTTAAATTCCATGCTTTTCAAAAAAGAGAAATGAAATTAAAATTCAAAGATTTAATGAAGTTGAAGTTTGTTTGATTAATATATATTTCATTTAAATATTAATCGATCAACAAAAATGGACAGAAACAATAACGAAACCGGACGAGATGTTAACAACAATAACCAATAAATAACAAAACCAAACTTGTTATGAAACATATTCAAATTGGATTCTATTACCCTTGTGTAATCTATGAATTTGTTTATTTTATTTGAATAAATAGTCTGTAAAAAATTGTTTTTGGTATTGATTTATTTGTTGTATTAACTTTGTAAATTCATGAAAGTAATTTTAATTTGTTTAAACGTGTTTGCAAATATTAATGTGTTAATGTCCTATTTATTTTAAATAGTCAGTCAAAACTCTTTATCTGTGTAAGTTGTAAAAGAAATTCTGAATAATATCATCACTATGTTTTATAGCGCTCAATTTTCATGATTTGGCATTTATTTTATTCTACATTTAAGAAAATAAAAATTTCAAACAAGATTCAAAATCTTTTAAAGTAGTGATGTAATATGAGTTTGAACTTTTACAAGTTTCAGTTACCCTTAGTTTTTTCTAATTATTTTACATTAAAAATATATTATTTCAAGATTTGAATTTTAATTTAAATTCCATGCTTTTCAAAAAAGAGAAATGAAATTAAAATTCAAAGATTTAATGAAGTTGAAGTTTGTTTGATTAATATATATTTCATTTAAATATTAATCGATCAACAAAAATGGACAGAAACAATAACGAAATCGGACGAGATGTTAACAACAATAACCAATAAATAACAAAACCAAACTTGTTATGAAACATATTCAAATTGGATTCTATTACCCTTTTGTAATCTATGAATTTGTTTATTTTATTTGAATAAATAGTCTGTAAAAAATTGTTTTTGGTATTGATTTATTTGTTGTATTAACTTTGTAAATTCATGAAAGTAATTTTAATTTGTTAAAACCTGTTTGCAAATATTAATGTGTTAATGTCTTATTTATTTTAAATAGTCAGTCAAAACTCTTTATCTGTGTAAGTTGTAAAAGAAATTCTGAATAATATCATCACTATGTTTTATAGCGCTCAATTTTCATGATTTGGCATTTATTTTATTCTACATTTAAGAAATAAAAGTTTCAAACAAGATTCAAAATCTTTTAAATTAGTGATGTAATATGAGTTTGAACTTTTACAAGTTTCAGTTACCCTTAGTTTTTTCTAATTATTTTACATTAAAAATATATTATTTCAAGATTTGAATTTAATTTAAATTCCATGCTTTTCAAAAAAGAGAAATGAAATTAAAATTCAAAGATTTAATGAAGTTGAAGTTTGTTTGATTAATATATATTTCATTTAAATATTAATCGATCAACAAAAATGGACAGAAACAATAACGAAACCGGACGAGATGTTAACAACAATAACCAATAAATAACAAAACCAAACTTGTTATGAAACATATTCAAATTGGATTCTATTACCCTTGTGTAATCTATGAATTTGTTTATTTTGTTTGAATAAATAGTCTGTAAAAAATTGTTTTTGGTATTGATTTATTTGTTGTATTAACTTTGTAAATTCATGAAAGTAATTTTAATTTGTTTAAACGTGTTTGCAAATATTAATGTATTAATGTCCTATTTATTTTAAATAGTCAGTCAAAACTCTTTATCTGTGTAAGTTGTAAAAGAAATTCTGAATAATATCATCACTATGTTTTATAGCGCTCAATTTTCATGATTTGGCATTTATTTTATTCTACATTTAAGAAAATAAAAATTTCAAACAAGATTCAAAATCTTTTAAAGTAGTGATGTAATATGAGTTTGAACTTTTACAAGTTTCAGTTACCCTTAGTTTTTTCTAATTATTTTACATTAAAAATATATTATTTCAAGATTTGAATTTTAATTTAAATTCCATGCTTTTCAAAAAAGAGAAATGAAATTAAAATTCAAAGATTTAATGAAGTTGAAGTTTGTTTGATTAATATATATTTCATTTAAATATTAATCGATCAACAAAAATGGACAGAAACAATAACGAAACCGGACGAGATGTTAACAACAATAACCAATAAATAACAAAACCAAACTTGTTATGAAACATATTCAAATTGGATTCTATTACCCTTGTGTAATCTATGAATTTGTTTATTTTATTTGAATAAATAGTCTGTAAAAAATTGTTTTTGGTATTGATTTATTTGTTGTATTAACTTTGTAAATTCATGAAAGTAATTTTAATTTGTTTAAACGTGTTTGCAAATATTAATGTGTTAATGTCCTATTTATTTTAAATAGTCAGTCAAAACTCTTTATCTGTGTAAGTTGTAAAAGAAATTCTGAATAATATCATCACTATGTTTTATAGCGCTCAATTTTCATGATTTGGCATTTATTTTATTCTACATTTAAGAAAATAAAAATTTCAAACAAGATTCAAAATCTTTTAAAGTAGTGATGTAATATGAGTTTGAACTTTTACAAGTTTCAGTTACCCTTAGTTTTTTCTAATTATTTTACATTAAAAATATATTATTTCAAGATTTGAATTTTAATTTAAATTCCATGCTTTTCAAAAAAGAGAAATGAAATTAAAATTCAAAGATTTAATGAAGTTGAAGTTTGTTTGATTAATATATATTTCATTTAAATATTAATCGATCAACAAAAATGGACAGAAACAATAACGAAATCGGACGAGATGTTAACAACAATAACCAATAAATAACAAAACCAAACTTGTTATGAAACATATTCAAATTGGATTCTATTACCCTTTTGTAATCTATGAATTTGTTTATTTTATTTGAATAAATAGTCTGTAAAAAATTGTTTTTGGTATTGATTTATTTGTTGTATTAACTTTGTAAATTCATGAAAGTAATTTTAATTTGTTAAAACCTGTTTGCAAATATTAATGTGTTAATGTCTTATTTATTTTAAATAGTCAGTCAAAACTCTTTATCTGTGTAAGTTGTAAAAGAAATTCTGAATAATATCATCACTATGTTTTATAGCGCTCAATTTTCATGATTTGGCATTTATTTTATTCTACATTTAAGAAAATAAAAGTTTCAAACAAGATTCAAAATCTTTTAAATTAGTGATGTAATATGAGTTTGAACTTTTACAAGTTTCAGTTACCCTTAGTTTTTTCTAATTATTTTACATTAAAAATATATTATTTCAAGATTTGAATTTTAATTTAAATTCCATGCTTTTCAAAAAAGAGAAATGAAATTAAAATTCAAAGATTTAATGAAGTTGAAGTTTGTTTGATTAATATATATTTCATTTAAATATTAATCGATCAACAAAAATGGACAGAAACAATAACGAAACCGGACGAGATGTTAACAACAATAACCAATAAATAACAAAACCAAACTTGTTATGAAACATATTCAAATTGGATTCTATTACCCTTGTGTAATCTATGAATTTGTTTATTTTGTTTGAATAAATAGTCTGTAAAAAATTGTTTTTGGTATTGATTTATTTGTTGTATTAACTTTGTAAATTCATGAAAGTAATTTTAATTTGTTTAAACGTGTTTGCAAATATTAATGTATTAATGTCCTATTTATTTTAAATAGTCAGTCAAAACTCTTTATCTGTGTAAGTTGTAAAAGAAATTCTGAATAATATCATCACTATGTTTTATAGCGCTCAATTTTCATGATTTGGCATTTATTTTATTCTACATTTAAGAAAATAAAAATTTCAAACAAGATTCAAAATCTTTTAAAGTAGTGATGTAATATGAGTTTGAACTTTTACAAGTTTCAGTTACCCTTAGTTTTTTCTAATTATTTTACATTAAAAATATATTATTTCAAGATTTGAATTTTAATTTAAATTCCATGCTTTTCAAAAAAGAGAAATGAAATTAAAATTCAAAGATTTAATGAAGTTGAAGTTTGTTTGATTAATATATATTTCATTTAAATATTAATCGATCAACAAAAATGGACAGAAACAATAACGAAACCGGACGAGATGTTAACAACAATAACCAATAAATAACAAAACCAAACTTGTTATGAAACATATTCAAATTGGATTCTATTACCCTTGTGTAATCTATGAATTTGTTTATTTTATTTGAATAAATAGTCTGTAAAAAATTGTTTTTGGTATTGATTTATTTGTTGTATTAACTTTGTAAATTCATGAAAGTAATTTTAATTTGTTTAAACGTGTTTGCAAATATTAATGTGTTAATGTCCTATTTATTTTAAATAGTCAGTCAAAACTCTTTATCTGTGTAAGTTGTAAAAGAAATTCTGAATAATATCATCACTATGTTTTATAGCGCTCAATTTTCATGATTTGGCATTTATTTTATTCTACATTTAAGAAAATAAAAATTTCAAACAAGATTCAAAATCTTTTAAAGTAGTGATGTAATATGAGTTTGAACTTTTACAAGTTTCAGTTACCCTTAGTTTTTTCTAATTATTTTACATTAAAAATATATTATTTCAAGATTTGAATTTTAATTTAAATTCCATGCTTTTCAAAAAAGAGAAATGAAATTAAAATTCAAAGATTTAATGAAGTTGAAGTTTGTTTGATTAATATATATTTCATTTAAATATTAATCGATCAACAAAAATGGACAGAAACAATAACGAAATCGGACGAGATGTTAACAACAATAACCAATAAATAACAAAACCAAACTTGTTATGAAACATATTCAAATTGGATTCTATTACCCTTTTGTAATCTATGAATTTGTTTATTTTATTTGAATAAATAGTCTGTAAAAAATTGTTTTTGGTATTGATTTATTTGTTGTATTAACTTTGTAAATTCATGAAAGTAATTTTAATTTGTTAAAACCTGTTTGCAAATATTAATGTATTAATGTCTTATTTATTTTAAATAGTCAGTCAAAACTCTTTATCTGTGTAAGTTGTAAAAGAAATTCTGAATAATATCATCACTATGTTTTATAGCGCTCAATTTTCATGATTTGGCATTTATTTTATTCTACATTTAAGAAAATAAAAATTTCAAACAAGATTCAAAATCTTTTAAAGTAGTGATGTAATATGAGTTTGAACTTTTACAAGTTTCAGTTACCCTTAGTTTTTTCTAATTATTTTACATTAAAAATATATTATTTCAAGATTTGAATTTTAATTTAAATTCCATGCTTTTCAAAAAAGAGAAATGAAATTAAAATTCAAAGATTTAATGAAGTTGAAGTTTGTTTGATTAATATATATTTCATTTAAATATTAATCGATCAACAAAAATGGACAGAAACAATAACGAAATCGGACGAGATGTTAACAACAATAACCAATAAATAACAAAACCAAACTTGTTATGAAACATATTCAAATTGGATTCTATTACCCTTTTGTAATCTATGAATTTGTTTATTTTGTTTGAATAAATAGTCTGTAAAAAATAGTTTTTGGTATATTGATTTATTTGTTGTATTAACTTTGTAAATTCATGAAAGTAATTTTAATTTGTTTAAACGTGTTTGCAAATATTAATGTGTTAATGTCCTATTTATTTTAAATAGTCAGTCAAAACTCTTTATCTGTGTAAGTTGTAAAAGAAATTCTGAATAATATCATCACTTTGTTTGATAGCGCTCAATTTTCATGATTTGGCATTTATTTTATTCTACATTTAAGAAAATAAAAATTTCAAACAAGATTCAAAATCTTTTAAATTAGTGATGTAATATGAGTTTGAACTTTTACAAGTTTCAGTTACCCTTAGTTTTTTCTAATTATTTTACATTAAAAATATATTATTTCAAGATTTGAATTTTAATTTAAATTCCATGCTTTTCAAAAAAGAGAAATGAAATTAAAATTCAAAGATTTAATGAAGTTGAAGTTTGTTTGATTAATATATATTTCATTTAAATATTAATCGATCAACAAAAATGGACAGAATCAATAACGAAACCGGACGAGATGTTAACAACAATAACCAATAAATAACAAAACCAAACTTGTTATGAAACATATTCAAATTGGATTCTATTACCCTTGTGTAATCTATGAATTTGTTTATTTTGTTTGAATAAATAGTCTGTAAAAAATTGTTTTTGGTATTGATTTATTTGTTGTATTAACTTTGTAAATTCATGAAAGTAATTTTAATTTGTTTAAACGTGTTTGCAAATATTAATGTGTTAATGTCCTATTTATTTTAAATAGTCAGTCAAAACTCTTTATCTGTGTAAGTTGTAAAAGAAATTCTGAATAATATCATCACTTTGTTTGATAGCGCTCAATTTTCATGATTTGGCATTTATTTTATTCTACATTTAAGAAAATAAAAATTTCAAACAAGATTCAAAATCTTTTAAATTAGTGATGTAATATGAGTTTGAACTTTTACAAGTTTCAGTTACCCTTAGTTTTTTCTAATTATTTTACATTAAAAATATATTATTTCAAGATTTGAATTTTAATTTAAATTCCATGCTTTTCAAAAAAGAGAAATGAAATTAAAATTCAAAGATTTAATGAAGTTGAAGTTTGTTTGATTAATATATATTTCATTTAAATATTAATCGATCAACAAAAATGGACAGAAACAATAACGAAACCGGACGAGATGTTAACAACAATAACCAATAAATAACAAAACCAAACTTGTTATGAAACATATTCAAATTGGATTCTATTACCCTTGTGTAATCTATGAATTTGTTTATTTTGTTTGAATAAATAGTCTGTAAAAAATTGTTTTTGGTATTGATTTATTTGTTGTATTAACTTTGTAAATTCATGAAAGTAATTTTAATTTGTTTAAACGTGTTTGCAAATATTAATGTGTTAATGTCCTATTTATTTTAAATAGTCAGTCAAAACTCTTTATCTGTGTAAGTTGTAAAAGAAATTCTGAATAATATCATCAAAAACCAACGCACGCTCGAGATTGCCCGTTGCAATTATGACCAGAAAATGGGGACAAAACAATGTACGATGAAAAACAAAGCATTAACTAGATAATATCAAAATGACCTGTTAAAGTAGACAAGTGACCAATATTAATGTGAGCTTGAGCTATTACGTGTAAGTGAGAATAGAAACGACGCAAAATCCCGAAATAACTCGAATAAGCACGTTAATCAGTTAGAAAATATATATTTTGTTTCTCGAGTTTTAATACATTAAATTAATCAGCATATAAATTTCAGTATTCAAAATATTAAAAAAAACACTCGTTTTCCTAAAGTTATGCTAATATAATACTATTTACGAACTTTCTAAAGGATTTAGAAATTACTGAAGATTTTTAGGGATTTTTTCTTTGGTTAATATAAAGAATAAAGGAAACCTCTGCAATTATTTAGAGTATATCTCAAATGAGGGGATGTTAAAAGAGCGACCGTAGTGTTCAGAACTCTAGCATAAACGCAGTTTACATTGAAATGGTTCTTTTCACTTTGTTTGATAGCGCTCAATTTTCATAATTTGACATTTATTTTATTCTACATTTAAGAAAATAAAAGTTTCAAACAAGATTCAAAATCTTTTAAATTAGTGATGTAATATGAGTTTGAAATTTTACAAGTTTTAGTTACCCTTAGTTTTTTTCTAATTATTTTACATTAAAAATATATTATTTCAAGATTTGAATTTTAATTTAAATTCCATGCTTTTCAAAAAAGAGAAATGAAATTAAAATTCAAAGATTTAATGAAGTTGAAGTTTGTTTGATTAATATATATTTCATTTAAATATTAATCGATCAACAAAAATGGACAGAAACAATAACGAAACCGGACGAGATGTTAACAACAATAACCAATAAATAACAAAACCAAACTTGTTATGAAACATATTCAAATTGAATTCTATTACCCTTGTGTAATCTATGAATTTGTTTATTTTATTTGAATAAATAGTCTGTAAAAAATAGTTTTTGGTATTGATTTATTTGTTGTATTAACTTTGTAAATTCATGAAAGTAATTTTAATTTGTTTAAACGTGTTTGCAAATATTAATGTGTTAATGTCCTATTTATTTTAAATAGTCAGTCAAAACTCTTTATCTGTGTAAGTTGTAAAAGAAATTCTGAATAATATCATCACTATGTTTTATAGCGCTCAATTTTCATGATTTGGCATTTATTTTATTCTACATTTAAGAAAATAAAAATTTCAAACAAGATTCAAAATCTTTTAAAGTAGTGATGTAATATGAGTTTGAACTTTTACAAGTTTCAGTTACCCTTAGTTTTTTCTAATTATTTTACATTAAAAATATATTATTTCAAGATTTGAATTTTAATTTAAATTCCATGCTTTTCAAAAAAGAGAAATGAAATTAAAATTCAAAGATTTAATGAAGTTGAAGTTTGTTTGATTAATATATATTTCATTTAAATATTAATCGATCAACAAAAATGGACAGAAACAATAACGAAACCGGACGAGATGTTAACAACAATAACCAATAAATAACAAAACCAAACTTGTTATGAAACATATTCAAATTGGATTCTATTACCCTTGTGTAATCTATGAATTTGTTTATTTTATTTGAATAAATAGTCTGTAAAAAATTGTTTTTGGTATTGATTTATTTGTTGTATTAACTTTGTAAATTCATGAAAGTAATTTTAATTTGTTTAAACGTGTTTGCAAATATTAATGTGTTAATGTCCTATTTATTTTAAATAGTCAGTCAAAACTCTTTATCTGTGTAAGTTGTAAAAGAAATTCTGAATAATATCATCACTATGTTTTATAGCGCTCAATTTTCATGATTTGGCATTTATTTTATTCTACATTTAAGAAAATAAAAATTTCAAACAAGATTCAAAATCTTTTAAAGTAGTGATGTAATATGAGTTTGAACTTTTACAAGTTTCAGTTACCCTTAGTTTTTTCTAATTATTTTACATTAAAAATATATTATTTCAAGATTTGAATTTTAATTTAAATTCCATGCTTTTCAAAAAAGAGAAATGAAATTAAAATTCAAAGATTTAATGAAGTTGAAGTTTGTTTGATTAATATATATTTCATTTAAATATTAATCGATCAACAAAAATGGACAGAAACAATAACGAAATCGGACGAGATGTTAACAACAATAACCAATAAATAACAAAACCAAACTTGTTATGAAACATATTCAAATTGGATTCTATTACCCTTTTGTAATCTATGAATTTGTTTATTTTATTTGAATAAATAGTCTGTAAAAAATTGTTTTTGGTATTGATTTATTTGTTGTATTAACTTTGTAAATTCATGAAAGTAATTTTAATTTGTTAAAACCTGTTTGCAAATATTAATGTATTAATGTCTTATTTATTTTAAATAGTCAGTCAAAACTCTTTATCTGTGTAAGTTGTAAAAGAAATTCTGAATAATATCATCACTATGTTTTATAGCGCTCAATTTTCATGATTTGGCATTTATTTTATTCTACATTTAAGAAAATAAAAATTTCAAACAAGATTCAAAATCTTTTAAATTAGTGATGTAATATGAGTTTGAACTTTTACAAGTTTCAGTTACCCTTAGTTTTTTCTAATTAATTTACATTAAAAATATATTATTTCAAGATTTGAATTTTAATTTAAATTCCATGCTTTTCAAAAAAGAGAAATGAAATTAAAATTCAAAGATTTAATGAAGTTGAAGTTTGTTTGATTAATATATATTTCATTTAAATATTAATCGATCAACAAAAATGGACAGAAACAATAACGAAACCGGACGAGATGTTAACAACAATAACCAATAAATAACAAAACCAAACTTGTTATGAAACATATTCAAATTGGATTCTATTACCCTTGTGTAATCTATGAATTTGTTTATTTTGTTTGAATAAATAGTCTGTAAAAAATAGTTTTTGGTATTGATTTATTTGTTGTATTAACTTTGTAAATTCATGAAAGTAATTTTAATTTGTTTAAACGTGTTTGCAAATATTAATGTGTTAATGTCCTATTTATTTTAAATAGTCAGTCAAAACTCTTTATCTGTGTAAGTTGTAAAAGAAATTCTGAATAATATCATCACTTTGTTTGATAGCGCTCAATTTTCATAATTTGACATTTATTTTATTCTACATTTAAGAAAATAAAAATTTTAAACAAGATTCGTAAATAGTATTATATTAGCATAACTTTAAGAAAATGATTGTGATTTTTATTATATTGATTACTGAAATTTATATGCTGATTAATTTAATGTATTAAAACTCGAGAAACAAAATATATATTTTCTAACTATTTAACGTGCCTAATAAATAGTATATAATAAATAGTATTATATTAGTATAACTTTAAGAAAATGATTGTGATTTTTATTATATTGATTACTGAAATTTATATGCTGATTAATTTAATGTATTAAAACTCGAGAAACAAAATATATATTTTCTAACTATTTAACGTGCTTATTCGAGTTATTTTGGGTTTTCACGTCGTTTCTATTCTCACTTACACGTAATAGCTCAAGCTCACATTAATATTGGTCTTGCTCAATTACTAACAATCTCATATTTTCATCTATATTCTCAAACTATTTTCCAATATCGTCTAAGTTCCGGTATTGATCATTAGACGATACCGAGGTAATAGCAGTTTCTAAGCTGTTGTGATCTATTTCTATAAATATATATGCAAAATCTGACTGAGTATGTGGTGTTGGAATTTGATCTTCAGAACTGATGTCAACATTATGTTGAGTTATGATTTACAACTGTTCGGAAGGAACTGGTCCTCTGACCACGTGTTCTTTTAACATCAATGAAGTAACTCAGCACAGAAAAAATTTTATTGATACAAAACTTTTACAAAACTATTACGGAAAGACACAGTAAAATCAATAAAACACAAAAATGATAAAAGTGCAATATTAATTAAAAAATTTATAAAAATTCTAAAGTAGTATTGATCGGGGGAAATTGGTATGGTTGAACGCCAAATTGAGAGACGAGTCCAGAAATAATAATAAAAATTTAGTGAGGGGTTCCTTGAAAATAATATAAGACAAAAAAAGAAATTAATTAAAAAAAATTAATTTCTAATGGGAATTCCGAGGCAATTGGAAACCTGAGAGATGTGGAAAATCCGAGAGATGAGGAAACCCGGAGTGTAGACGGATAATATAACAGGGTAAATTGTCCTAAACAATATTAAATGGGCGCCTCTGAGCTACGGAGAGGTAATTATTTCGTAATTTGTAATTTAGTAATGGAGCAAACGTTGTTGACAAATGTCGGCTAAAGAGGTCTGTGGAAAGTAATTATTGTTAATAATTTAATAATGTAGCAAATGTTGTTGACAATCGTCGGAAAACAGTCCCAGCAGGAGTATAAAAGGAAAAAGGAAAAACGCGAAAGGACCAGTGGATCGACGTGAACGAGTAGTGTAACTAGGTTAGTAGAGGAATCTAAACCCAAGTAAATTCAAAGTTATCTATCAGAAAGGATGGTTCTTAATTGGACAACCTACCCTAAGATAATCATAGTCATACGGTGGTTAAAAGGTGCAAATAAATTAGTGAAATTGTGATTACAAAACGTTGAAATAAATCGGATTGAGTTGTAACTGTGATAAAGTGCAAATACAATTATTCTGTGTTGGGTTTGCTTATTTGATTCAAAAAGGACAAAAGGAGTCAGAGGAAACCGACTTTCAATAATAATAACCCAACACTATATTTAATTCGATCAACAGGGATCTCGGTGGTAAACCACTTTTAACGCAACTAAACACAATTGAAACTCTCAAATATATTCTTGAACGATGTCAACTTGATTGCCCATTTTTATGTTTCTTCTTCAATCTAACTTTCTACTTTTTTTGGACCAAAATTTAATATTAAATATAGACACTTATAATTATAATTAGCTAATTATAATTATAATTAGTACAAAGTCTTCGTATCGTAAAACGTTATAAGTAATATATTGAAAAATTACAATACGTAATCAAATTTACCTCTTTTGACTTCTTAATATTAATAAATTAAAGCAGATATGCCAAACCAGCGTCAAGTTGAAGTTTTCAACTTTCTATATTATTTCAGACATTTAGACTATAGAGCAGGCTTGTCCAACACAAATCTGTTTATGAAAGAATCTCAAAATTATCTAATTTGCAAGAAAAAAAATTATAAATATTATTATAAATATATCTTAAATGCATTATTAAATTCAACTTTATTTTTTTCATTGTGTAAAAGTGGCATGTTTTCATGCAATTTTTAATTATGAAATCCATTTCTACCTAAATATGTAATTTGCCTTTTTTTCTATAAAATTTCGTTTTTTTATAAGAACCACGACCTTCTTAATTCAGATTTATGTTGGGATTCACGAAATAAATCTAAAAAACCATACGTGGCTTAAGAGACACACGTTGGACATAGACTTTTAGTTGTTTCATTTTTGCAATTGAAAACATAATAACAAAAAAATAAAATTACTAACTACAATATATTTCGTAACATAACAATGAAACTGAATTAACTAAGTCAGAAGTTACAAGGTAAAAATAAATTGATTACCGATTGTTATCAAGATATAAAATCTTTTGTAACAAAGTTTCAGCTTTATGAAAATCAATTAGAGTCTAATAGTTTGATTCATTTTCCATTATTAAATGAGTATAAATTCGACCATAAAAACTTCTTTAAATATTCTACTGAAAAAAAATTACTTGAAGAATTCAATACCAGGTTCTCATAAATGCGAAAGTTTGATGAAATGTTCAAAATATTCTTAGATCCATTTATTGTAAAATGGGAATCATCGCCTCCAAATTTAAAAATTGTGCTTATAAAATTACAATCAAGCATCTAGCTAAAATGCCTGTACGAAGGGAATAAGATTAAGTATTATCAAAAATATATCCTCGAAGATAAATTTCCAAATTTAAAACGACTGACAATATGCAATTTATCGGTATTTGGAACTTCTTATCGCTGCGAAACATTTTTTCCAAATTATACCTGGTTAAAACAAAGTGCCACTCCAGGTTGCTTGATGAACACATGACTAATCAACTACGATGCACGTCAACTAAATTATCCGTTGATATTAAAAAAAACAAAAAAAAGCAAAAACAAGTATCATATTAATTGTAAAATAATAAAATATTTTGAATGTTGTACAATAACAAAATATTTTGAATGGTTTGAGTAGCGACATATGAGGACTATGCCCCGTGGATATTTGACTTTAAAAAAAGTTGAGACCCCCAAAAAAATTTTTTTTTCTGGGGAGGAAGGGTGTAAATTTTTTTTAAAATTGTTTGTTTTAATGAATGAATTTGTTTTTAATTATTTCTTTTAATGAAAAAACTTTTTATTATTATTTTTTTTAATGAAGTAAATTATTATTTAATTTATTTTTTGTTTAAATTTTCAAATTTTTTTAATTGACGATAAAAAAGCCTAAGTATTTTTTCATACTTTAAAACCTATAAAAAATAAAATTGGCTCAAATCGCCTGTCGACTAGAAAGCCTAAAATATATTTGCTCGATTAGAAGTTATGAATAATTTTATTATTTTTTTTTTATTTTAATTACTTTAATTATTTGTTTTAATCAAGTCAATAATTTTATTTATTTATTTTTTCATTATATTATTATTAAATTAAATTGTTTGTTTTAATGAAGTGAATTAAATAATTATTTATTTAATATTATAATTATTTTTATTTAATTAATTATTTATTCAATATTTTTATTATTATTATTTTATTTTATTATTATTATTAATTTTTTTTTATTTATTTATTTATTTTTGTAAATTTATTTGTAAGTCTAAAATAATTTTTCAAATAAAAAAGATTCATAAATCATCGATAAATTTTGAATTTTAAAAAATAACAAACTTTCAATCCATACAAATATTTTTATTGACAATAAAAATTAAATAAAAAAGATTAATTTTTATTTCAAATCAAAAATATCTGAGTAATATGCTTCACGCATTTCGGCCAACAATATATGGATTGTTTGGACACGTTTGAAATCGTGGCAACATGGACATCAATTTGAACATGTTACTCTCATACTATCTTTACAAACAATACAATTTGCAACACATCGGTCACCAGATCCCTGAACGTATCATAGTGAATCTCGAGAAGTTCTTCAATGTTAATCCCTGTGAAATGGTAAATTTTTGTTGCGAGAAACTCTGGTGCGCAATAATCCAACGTATTTTTAATTCTTGGATAAAGTTCCTGAATTTTCTTTTATACATTTTAATAACGATAAAAAGTTTTCAAAGCAAGATGTGAAAAAATAAATTAATATGAAATTTTCAAAATAATAATAATAATAATAGTAAAAATAAATCCATCAATAATCAAAGAAAACTTTAACTTACATGGTATCAACTTCTGAATACTGATAACCCATACACACAAAACAATCCATTGATTAATAACTGAACAACAATCACTAGGTATTGTATACAAATGGCAGAGTACTGTAGAACTCACTATATACATACTAGGCATTGAATAATTGAGTATCTTATTCATTAAAATTCCATATTTAAATAATATTTACCCTTTGAACACCGATATTAAACCCACTTAACCCACTTAAAAAATAAATTAAATTTTCTCTCAATCATTTCCCTTAAAATACTTGGTTATTCACTATACACACACTCACAATATGTTATCAATAACTAGTTACTGAACAAATCAATATCAAAAATTGTTTACTGACCAAGAAATCTTTAAATAAAAGCACATAAAAATTTGAACAATCCAAAGAAATACAATTTCAATTACAAATTTTATTAATTTCTTCACCGATAAAATCTACTAAACATCTAAATATGTATGTTTAATTGTTGTAAAATATTTATTTTTATAAAAATAAGACTTATCCTTAAATTATGATTAGTATGTGAATAGAATTTGATTAAAGATGTGAAAAATATTTTAAGATGGTAAATAAAACTGATTAATTTGTAAATAATGTTAGTACTTTGAAGAAATTTTAAAATAAGACCTTCAGCAAATTAGTAAGAAAATAGTAGTTATTGAGTAATATTTTATTAAAATGACCAAAGTTTTATAATTTTTGATATGTTTAGATAGATCTTTAATAAAATTTTGTTAGTACTTTGAATAGAACCTTTAAAAAAAGTTTCAGCATAGTAGCAAATTGTTAAGAAAATTGTACTTATCAAATAAAAAATTAATTAAATTAACTAAGTTGTAAAATAATTGAAAAAAGTTTTTAGATCATTTTTTATAATTTTACAAGATTTTTGGTAATTGTTCTAGGTACTTGTTGAATGAAAAGTAATGTATATTATCGACTGCTCATAGTATTTAATTGTATAATTTCTCTTCATTCATGGAAATAATCAAAAATTTTTAAATTATTCAGAAAATTGTCGATAACAACATAAGTAATGGGTAACATAAATTTTTTAAAAACTAGTAAATTTTAGTTTTTAATTAAATTAAATTACAAATATAATAATAAAATCAAATAAATACTTGAATACATAAATCAAACATTTTCTTAGAACCAAACACCTATCGTATATTTTATTCAGATTCCAATAATATCATTAAAAATAACAAAAATCTTATTGATATATTTTTATAATTTTTTTTTATACAGTACCTAGTGATTGTTGTTCAGTTATTAATCAATGGATTGTTTTGTGTGTATGGGTTATCAGTATTCAGAAGTTGATACCATGTAAGTTAAAGTTTTCTTTGATTATTGATGAATTTATTTTTACTATTATTATTATTATTATTTTGAAAATTTCATATTAATTTATTTTTTCACATCTTGCTTTGAAAACTTTTTATCGTTATTAAAATGTATAAAAGAAAATTCAGGAACTTTATCCAAGAATTAAAATCACGTTGGATTATTGCGCACCAGAGTTTCTCGCAACAAAAATTTACTATTTCACAGGGATTAACATTGAAAAACCTCTCGAGATTCACTTTGACAACGTTCAGGGATCTGGTGACTGATCTGTTGCAAATTGCATTGTTTGTGTTGAGGATACCTAAATAATGAAATAAAATTATTAATAAACATGTAAAATGATTGGTGGAAACAATGAGAAGTGAGTAAGATGTGGTTCTGGAGCTTAATAAAAAGAGAATGAAAAAGAAATGTTGAACAACGAGAAAGGAATAAGAGAAAATTAATAAAAACAGACAATTAAATCAAAGAAGGTCATTTATAATTAACAAGTGCAAATTTTGGAAAACAAAAACAAAAGCAAAATTCGCAAATTATCTCGAAAGCCCTTTCATGATAAGGAAAGAAATATTGTTTGAAAATCCGGGAAAGGGCATCTCCAAAAATGATTTATCTGGACAGATGTCAGTGATAATTGAGGCCCAAAAGGAATTAGCGTTAAAAGTTATCAGAAATTCAATTCGACATCAGTAAGTGTTATTGAATGATGGAGTATAAAAAGAAAGCGCAATTGAAATTAAGACACACAAAAAATTAAGAAAAAACTTGCGAAAGTCAAAAACTACGAAAAACAAAATTGTGAGAGACAAGAATTTTGCAGGAGACAAAGAATTACAGAAGACAAAGAAAAACAAAAGGAATTAAAGAGAAATTTGAAACAGAAATTAAGCAAGGTCAAAGCAAAGCGAAGCAACTAAATCAGAGTTACCGATCTCAGAAACCCACCACAGTAGTCAGGTGATTGTAAAGCCTATTGATGCGAAAAGTGCTATTCGTCCCGAAGGGTCGCAATAAGCACTAAGTGTGATCGATTGATAATTCGTTGTGTCATTTTAAAGTGGAGATAAAGCGAATTAATCAATAAAGTTTATATCGTTTGGAGTTCGTTACTGTTGTTTAAAGCACACCTGGAGTCAGATCGACAATAATTTCTATTCGAATTCACCGACAACCGCAACATTTGTAAAGATAGTATGAGAGTAACATTTTCAAATTGATGTCCATGTTGCCACGATTTCAAACGTGACCAAACAATCCATATATTGTTGGCCAAAATGCGTAAAGCATATTACTCGGATATTTTTGATTTGAAATAAAAATTAATCTTTTTTATTTAATTTTTATTGTCAATAAAAATATTTGTATGGATTGAAAGTTTGTTATTTTTAAAATTCAAAATTTATCGATGATTTATGAATCTTTTTTATTTGAAAAATTATTTTAGACTTACAATTAAATTTACAAAAATAAATAAATAAATAAAAAAAAATTAATAATAATAATAAAATAAAATAATAATAATAAAAATATTGAATAAATAATTAATTAAATAAAAATAATTATAATATTAAATAAATAATTATTTAATTCACTTCATTAAAACGAACAATTTAATTTAATAATAATATAATTTAAAAAAATAAATTAAACCACAGTTTAGTGAAAATATTTTGGTCTACCAACCGATTTGGGTTGGGTACTCCTGAATTAAAGAATGGATATGGTAAAAGATATTTATAAGCTGATAACAAAAAAATAATCATCTATCTTAATTGTCCATTAAATAATCACAGCGCACAGAGTAAATGGTGCGTCCCTCTCTTCAAATGAAACATGCTTGAATCCTTCCAGAGGTGACCAAGAAGCTTCATTAACAGATTGATCTGCTCAAAGACCAATACAATGAGAAGTTGGTCTTGTCGAGGTCCTTGAAGTTAAAAGTCGCCAACAGATACGCGTAATTACCAAATTTGCAGTCCGATGCCACATCAAGGCAGGTTTAAGTGTTCATTCAAATTGATACATCATCATTACTTACTATAAAGCCACAATGACTGATGAATTAGTCCGATTATCAGAAGAAGACTACCACCCTCAAAACTCGCTTCAGAATTATGAAAGAACGTAAATCTGGAAATTAAAAGCCTCACGATTACTAGGCCAGCTAAAGAAAGTTTAAGAATTAATTTTAATTCAAATACCTAACTCATACTCCGATATTGTTTTATTTTTGTTTTCTAGAAAACAAATTATTTATAAATTCATTCATATTGGTGGGTTTCTGGGTGTTGATATTTTGAAACTATATGGTTGTTACCCAGACAACCCCATACAAATATCTTTCGCCTGCCACTCGGCACTCGTTGCTAAGCAACGTTGGAACTGTGTTCGAGTGTGTAGATCGTCCGCAAAATAATGCTATGATTGACCGAACGATCCATGGGTCCAACGAACTGCCGATAGAAGGCCTATGCTCGCTTTAGATTTTTAGGTCCCATTTTTCTCCTATTTCCTTCAAATGTTAATCCATACTCTCATATCATTTATCTTTATGTCCATTCGCCTAGTCCTTCTCATCGT
This sequence comes from Schmidtea mediterranea, assembly GCA_022537955.1. NCBI lineage: Eukaryota > Metazoa > Platyhelminthes > Tricladida > Dugesiidae > Schmidtea > Schmidtea mediterranea. Next base: position 74,027,896 of record CM039681.1, read on the forward strand.
TGTCCGCGTTGATGATTTTTTTTATGGCCTGTGAACCCTTTGTTATGTTAAATAAATACAGTACATCTCTTACCCTTATCCTTATTATAACTACAATGTTCCCTATTATTACTAGTATTATCCTTGTTACGATTACATGTGTTACCTTTATTAATTATTACTACTATTAGATTTATTATTATTATTATTATTACTTCCATTACCATTATATTTAGTATTATTATTATTTTTATTATTATTTTTATTATTATTATTATTATTATTATTATTATTATTATTATTATTATTATTATTATTATTATTATTATTATTATTATTATTATTATTATTATTATTATTATTATTATTATTATTATTATTATTATTATTATTATTATTACCATTATCCTTATTATTATCATTATTATTATCAAGTTTTTAGTAGGGAATCTGTCCTCATTCCTCAGCTTTATAAAATATCTTACTTATATAAAAATTTAGCCGTAATCCATCTGTATTTTTCAGTTTTCGATAAAGTATTCTTGTTAATTCGAAATATTTTAGCAGCGTCCCACCCTTATTTTACGGTTTTATCCTTATTCTACAGTTTTCGATGAAGTATTTTCATTGATTCGGAAAATTTGAGCAGCGTTCCGCCCTTATCCTACAGTTGATAAGAATATTATACTAACGATTGAACAACATTCCACCTTTACTTTATTATTTGCGATAAGTATTTTAATTAATTCGGAAATTTTGAGCAGCGTTCCGCCCTTATTTTACGGTCTTATCCGATATCTTATCAATTACTGAGCCGTATCCTATTTTTATTTTGCTATTTTTTGATAAGTATTTTACTTGATTCGGAAAATATGAACAGCGATCCGCCCTCATTTTGTGGTTTCAAGAGAATATTATACTAACAATCGAACAACATTTCACTTTTGCTTTCTATAAGTATTTTAATCAATTCGGAAAATTTGAGCAGCGTTTCGCCCTTATTTTTCGTCTCAATTCAACATAATTTATTTAATTCTTAAATATTATTTAAAACATTATTTTTCCTGATTTTGGTCGTTCGGAATAATCTTTTTCCGATGGCTATTCATTTTAAATGTTGCAACGATTTCGCTATTTTCCCCGCTACCCTTTCCCTCTCTTTGTCCTTATGATCTATTTATGTTCATATTATATTTAATGAGTGCCCACTGGACTACTCGGTGTTAGTGATTTTGAGCCGATTGTTGTTAAAGAGTTTTGTCGATTTTATCGAAATTAAGTGCAAGAAAGTTGAGCCAAAAGACCCACTCTCAAGCTACTCTCTTTCCCTATTTAGTTCAATGATTTGACGTTCGGGCTCCTGCGTTACCCACGCCGGAACCTTCACGGGCATGAACTATTGGCGGACTTACACAGTTCGATATTTATGTATAAGTTTAATAACTTGCAATTTGTTTTGGCTGTGTGCCGAAAAAGGAATGAATGAAAATTACCAGATCAATTGGGTAAAAGCCTCGAATGCATGAAATAATTGTCGGAAGTTTGTAAGCATATAATAGAGATTCGTAGTAGCATAATTCATAATTCATCATATATTGAAAATTCGTAGTAGCATAATTCATAATTCATCATATATCGAAAATTCGTAGTAGCATAATTCATAATTCATTGAAAAATTCGTAGTAGCATAGTTCACAATTCATGGCATTTACAGCACTAATCTACCAATCAAGTTCACAGTCATCCATGCAGATAGCTGAAACGCGCATTACTACGATCAGTCTAGAGGTGAGACTGAAAATCAATATTCCAATCCAGTTGAAAACAATACTGCAAAGTAGTTGTGTTAATTTGTGAAAACACATCAGTATATATACCTATAATTTGGCCTTAACCTTGCGCGTTAAAATTCGACCTTGAAATTATTTGTGTTATCTAAATTAAATGTTTATTAATTTCTTAATTTAAATTGGTAATTTATTTTTAACATTTTTAATTAAATTTATTCAGCCAAAAATATTTTATTTTTATTCATTTAATTCATTAATTTTTACTTTTATATAAATGGTCATTTTACGGTCAAATTTTCTTGTTATTATGTTATTTTTTATGCAGATTTCGTGCGGTTCTTGATGCATTTTGTATTTATTTTATTTTACTTTTATGTTTTTAATTTTATATTTATTTATATTCTCTCGTATTTTAAAGTGTTTAGTTGGTGTTGTATATTGTATTTTAAGTTATCTTGGTGTTGGGTTTTCGTGCTGTATTGCTGATGCATTTAAACAATTCTCAAGGCTATTTGTGTTCTGGCCCAACAATATTGATTGAATGTTTTCTCGTAAATTTCACGTAAATTTTCAATGATGCTTAGACCGCTTGAACAATGCATACTTAAATCTCAAGTACCATCAAATAGAACAACGAGTAAGAAAAATACCAGTCGCACTAACAGAAAGTGTAAACAAGGCAAACGACTACTACCTTAAATGCTACATTTGCCAAGTGAAACCAAATACAGATCTAATTACTGTCAGTAGTTGTCTTTTAATTCACCCCAAACATATATTTTTAATGAAAACAATATTACCATTTAAAACAACACTTAACTCTAAAAATATGTCTTTATTTTATTGGGGTGGCCGGAATAGTGCTGTGCCCTATAGTATACTATCAAATACTTCTGTTCCATTGACTACCTACCTTTTCTTACACACGTATGAGTCTTTCACGTTTCTACTCGTTCCATTATGTCTTTTGTTGCGTTCCTTGGCAGCTTTCCCTGCCCATTCTATGTATAGTGTATGTGCCTCTGTTGTTGGATCTGTGAAGTTAATAGAGTGGTTCACAGTTTGATGGCTGAAACCCTTTGCCGATATTTCGTTATAGGCAGCACATTGATCAGAAAATATAGTTGTCTCTGGCAGAATTGATTACCGGATAAACAATAAATATTTAACATAATTATTTAATACCGGAAAGAAAGGAAAAAATATTTTTAACTTACAATCAAGCAGCAGTTTTCAACCTGTGATACGTGAAATATATACCATATTATTTTTTTAAAGATTTTAATCGTTCATAATGCGTCTTGTTTTAAATGATTAATGTCCACTAACAGTGACTAACTGACAACAATAACTAATTCTAGGTCTAATATTGAAGTCAGTAATCATCAATTTGACTTTTGCTGTTTTTACGCTGACATTAAAATTTCTTAAATGGTGGTACAATGAAAATAAAGGTTGAAAACCACTGCCATAGAGTAAAAAATTTATAATATAAAATACCGAATCATAGACAGATTAAAATAAAATATTTTTTGGAGTGAGTTAAAAACCAAGCACTTCACTGTCACTTAATAACGCAACAAAAACATTTAGCGCATATAATGTATTTATAAGTCTACATGTTAAGAAAGGTCCTAAAAAGTTTGCACCTAGAGTACTGCTTTCTGTAATCACACAAATGATATCCTTTATATATTTTTATCACAAATAGTAAAATTGGATTTATTTTAGCTTTCAAATGAAATTATGTAATTTATTTGAAATTAAGTCATCAATAAGCTAAGATCTATAAAAATAGTTAAATAATAAAAAAAACATGAATAATGATATTCCTGCAGTGGTAATTGATAATGGCTCCGGAATGTTGAAAGCTGGTTTTGCCGGTGATGATACACCTCGATCCGTATTTCCTTCAATTATTGGTAAACCAAAACATCAAGGTGTTATGATTGGAATGGGACAAAAAGAAAGTTATATTGGAAATGAGGCTCAATCTAAACGAGGGATTTTAACATTGAAATATCCAATTGAGCATGGAATTGTTACTAATTGGGAAGATATGGTAAAACTTTGGCAACATACATTTTACAATGAATTACGCGTGACTCCAGAAGAGCATGCCGTTTTATTGACAGAAGCCCCTCTGAATCCGAAAGGAAATCGAGAAAAAATGACTGAAATAATGTTTGAAATGTTTAAATGTCCGGCAATGTATGTCGCTATCCAAGCCGTGTTATCTCTTTACGCTTCCGGACGAACCACTGGAATTGTAATGGATTCCGGTGAAGGTGTGTCCCATACTGTACCTATTTATGATGGATATGCTTTACTTCATGGGATTTGTCGAATGGATTTAGCTGGCCGGGATTTAACTGATTATTTAACGAAGATTTTGACTGAAAGAGGTTACAGCTTTTCAACGACTGCTGAGAGGGAAATTGTGCGTGACATAAAAGAAAAATTATGTTACGTTTCAATGAATTTCGATAAAGAAATAAATTTGTCCAGGCCTATCTCAGCAATTGAAAAGAGTTATGAGCTTCCTGATAAACAAATCATTAAAATAGGAACTGAAAGATTTCGATGTCCAGAAGCGTTATTTCAGCCGGCATTTTGTGGTTTGGAAACTTTAGGTATTCACGAGATAACTTTCAACAGTATTATGACGTGCAATGTGGACATTAGAAAAGACTTTTATTCAAATATAGTTTTGTCTGGCGGATCAACGATGTTCCCTGGAATTTCTGATAGAATTCATAAAGAAATTTCCGCTCTTGCACCATCGACGGTGAAAGTAAAAATCATTGCGTTACCAGAACGGAAACATTCAGTTTGGATTGGTGGATCAATTTTGGGATCACTTTCGACGGTTCAACAGATGTGGATCACGAAACAAGAGTATAACGAATCAGGACCTGGAATTGTCCATAAAAAATGTTTTTGAAAAGACAAATTAATTATTCAAAAAACTAAAGATTATTAATAAAAAATTGTAAAGTTTATATGTATTTATTGACAAAGTTTATTGTAAAATTATACAGAATATAGTTTCACAATATTTATAGTCTTAAGATTTAAATTATTTTTAAATTTTTAATTTGGATTTGTTAATTTATTTCTTAGATTAAATATAGAAGCTCAGAAAAATAATTAAAATATAGAATTAGTAATTAGATTGAAAAAAATCAAAAAGTATTAGTGAGTAGCAGATACCGAATATATTATGGAGTTGACATTAATCATTTCATTTGGAAAACAAAATTGCACAGTTTGATAGAGGTAATAGCTGTCTGTCAAGTGAAGGCAGTAGAATATAAATATTTTTGTTTGTTTAAAGATATTTTGAATCCAAGTGATTGATGTAGGTATAACTTAAAAAAATGAAAAATATATTCAACAACGCCAGATCGTTTTGTTTATTAAAAATGTGATTCGATTCGGAACTTTTTTTTGAATTTGAAGAAAGAGATGTAAAGGTAGGGTGACAATAAATTTTAAGACAAAATAAAGCAATTTAATTACAGCTTGTAAAATAAAATAAATTGATAATATTGTTGGTCGTACGGGGAAACACATTTTCTAGAATAATCCTGCCGTGGTGACGCATCTGTCCTCTCTATGTCTTAGGGTGATTTCCTCCCCATACAACGCACGATTTGGATAACTGTCACGTACCCATGACCGAAATCATGTTGGTACTGTACGCAACAGCCGAAAGCCATTCGAGCAGGTGAGCGCTATCACTAGTGCTACTCCTCGAAGGACCTTCGTTTTCTCAGTCACTTGCTGCCGATAGAAGGTCTTACGCACTTTACTCTAAAGTCATAGTATCAGTGAACCCTGGCCTTACATCTTTTCCGAACCGACAATAGTGAGAGTTTCTTTTGGCAGCCACTCTTATCATTCACACTAACCCTTTCCTTGTAACCCCTTCCCTGGGTTATTACCAGTTTTACTAACATTAATTAAAGAGATTCATACTTAAAATTAATAATACAAAATTTAAAATTTGAAAATTTATTAACATAGATAAAGAGACATATAAGATGAGTAATACACGGAACTAGACAGGAAAGGGTTGAAAACTTGAGATGAGTTATACAGGTAACCCTCGATTAACACGGTACTTGAATAACACGATTTCGCTTTCACACGGTTAAAATATCGCGGCACACCCTTGTCCAGTACGATATTTTTTAGAACGGTTTTGATTTTACACGGGGTCAAAATTGATGAAAACCCTTAATTAACACGGTTTCAATTAACACGATTTTAATTAGCACGGAGTTTTCTTGGAACCAAACTATCGTGTTAATCGAGGGTTACCTGTACATTCATTATCAAACATTTCGGAAAATGTCGTCACTTCGGTGATAGTGTTCGGATAAATTGTGTGGAGATGGGGACTGATTTGCTAGAGATCCTGTTTCATTCATCCGCATCAATGTCAGTGGGAACACATCGACGTTTCACTGGTCGATACGGAGGTGGATTTACATTTATGTTAAAGTCCACGTGAGTGAAGGGTTCTGGCTCGTCGGGATGAGGTAGGTATCTGGGTTAGAATAGAAATTTCGCTAGTGTCTAGACCCAGCCGCTCTAGAGTGCGATTTGCTCCGGTACTTCATTCTCATCATCCACCAAGTTGATGTGGATGGATCTGGCCGGTGAGTGGAAAGTGACTGTTGGTGCGTATAGCACATCAGATTCTGGATCAGGGAATTCAAACTCCTGATGTGGGGGTGGGAGATCGTGAATAGAATAAGGAGCATTGATTGGCTCCGTAGAGCTGAAGAGATTAGTTTCTCTACGGCGTCGTTCGCGACGGCGACGATTTCGATTAGGACGTCGTCTGACTGCTCCTGTACGTGGTTCGGCCACGGGGGTTTGCGGATGTTCTGTGCTAGCAGGGGCAGGTATCGAATGAGCAGGAAGAGGTGCATCTAGGGGGAGGTGTTGCACCCGTATGATATTCAATTCCCGAGCTAAGACGCTTCCAGGAATGTGAGCCCGGAGTTCGGCGTCGGTGAAAATCTGGCGGAGCGCTGTCCCCTGCTCCTTTATCAAGACTCGCTGACTGCGAGATTCGACTATTAATTCATCCCTCGCCCGAGACAGGCGGGATATCCTTTGGTATAATTTCTTGGCAGCGTCTGGTGAGAGCCATGTTCCCTTTAATCTTCGATACTTGTTCTGAAGGGTGGCATGTTCTCCTTCCAGCTGTTCTAATCGCTGTCTAGTGGCGATAATTTTGTAGGACTGGTCATCTAGATGTGAAGAATGGCTAAAAGATAGAATATTGTTCCTTTTCATAAAAACCTCTGCACTTATCAGGGTAAAAACAGGATTGAAGTTAAGGGTCTGGTTTTATAGATAATGATAGCAATACAATAATGTCGATAAAGATGGGGAAGATTTGAGCGATATTTATGGTGCTAAGATTCATCACAATATTTATAATAATAATAATTTTATCATTAATAATTAAATAGTTAATGGTATTGTTAATATTTGTATTAATAATCGTGGTAAAAGGCAGTGGCGATTCTAATCATAATGTGAAGGATCCTATCTAAAGTAGCCCTGCTAGTGGTGCTATTGTGAATAATGATTAATGATAATGGTAAGGGTGCATGCGTGTATACAATTTTAAATTTACTGAGGATAAGTAATAATAATAATAATAATAAAAATATTAGCAGTAATAATAACAATGACAGTAATGATAATACTAATAATAATAATATTAATGATAACGCTAAAAATAATAATAACAATAGTAACAATAATAATAATAATAATAATAATAATAATGCTAATAATGATAACGTTAATAATTGCTAATAACTTTAAAAAGGATAATGTTAATTAATATTGGTGGAAATTATCGTTGACTATATCTTAACTAACAGTGACTATAATTCTGGCTGCGACAGTCGATAGTGGATACATCGTTAATCTACTGGGGCAAATACTGATGAGATAATTTTTACTAGGGTGCTAACTACGATGATAGGAGAAAATTTATCGTGTAAGTAGTAGCAGCGTGTGTATTGTCAGTGATGACATAATCGACGAATTATGATGGCGTTAGGAAAATTTATGAATCGTCACAGAATGATAATCATGTTGCTACAATGGTTAAGCGACGAGTGTTGATGCTATTAGGGGAATTATCTTCCATCGATCAGTCGGAGAACCACAGTAAGTTTTATCAATAGTGTTCCCTCTTCGTGCACTTCAAGGTTGAGACAGAGATGTACAGCACCAGTTAACTTATCAAAGCTAATGGGAATGATCTGTGCTTACTGGATGGGTGTATATTACAAAATTACGTCATCCTGCTCGTGATTGAATCCTATTGTGTAATTTCCGTGGAATTAATTCACTTGTCGATCATTCCTACCAATTGTCTCATTACTCAAATGGAACTCGGGTTATGATATTATCTAATTTTTTTGGGCAATCGATTTTGTTACTCCTATTCATGTGGATCGATAACTTCCCATATTCAGATAGTTAAACGGAATCAGAGTCGCGAGTGTCGTCACCTCGATCCAATATACTAGCGGGAATCTCTCCATCTATATCTCTACTGCGCTGGATTTGTACATTTCTACGGTAGTTCCCGGAAGAAGATGGACATTTTTAGGGACAAAAATTGGAGATTCACTTCCTCATTCAATGGTGATCGCGCTCCATTCATGGGAAGAAAATATGGATACTCTGATGAGTGACATTTTGCGTCTATACTCATGTGATTGTTGGAGGTAATTATTATTTAGTTTTCTGTAATTTTAAAAATAAAAAGTCTGACACTTCCGTTTTTGTCAGTTCGTTTTGATTATTAAATTTAACGTCATTCTTGAGTTTATACTTTTCCCTTCTTCCCGATTTCACTCGTATCATTATTCGAGGCATGAAAAATCATCCTATGAGATCGCTACGTGACCTTTCCTAGTTCCCCTACCTGTGGTCGAACTTCCCGCAATTTAAATTTCTGCTCGTTCCGGCAACTTTTCAGTAGCCGCTACGAGGCGTTCAACGATGCACTGCGTGGAGGTCCTGTGCTATTGCCAGACTCTACTGCGTACTACCGAGGTTTCAACGAGGCACGACCAACGAGCACAACTAGGGAACTTAATCCACCAGCCGGCACGCGATCCGTCCCATTGATAGCTATTAAAATACTCTACGTATATATTGATTTTAAGGGGGCCTCGTATATAAGATTATATATATATATATATATATATATATATAAATTCATAAGAGTATTAAGCAAAACATTATGAACAAGCATATAAAATTATATTAACTTGAAAAGAGAAATTTATTACATAAAAACTCCTTACTTCGAAAATTCGTTGTGAAAAATTGCAAAGTTAACAAAGTACAAGTTTTGGCATAAGTTTTTATAATGAAATTTGATACTGTATTTATACTGTTTTTGTGTGTGTGTGCGACCAATGAGGGATTTTTCGCCATTTTTAGGGCTTTTTAATTATTTTATTAATTTTAAACCATTTTTATTATTTTTTGTGTATTTTTCTCTATTTTTTGATATATACTTTACATTATAGTTGAATTTTATTTTTATTATTATTTTCTTATAATATTATTTTTTAGCCCTTATTATTTGTCTTCTGGTCGCCACTTCTGCCTGTGTTTTTTCTAAACCTTATTTTGCAAGGTTTTGGCAGTTTATTTAATTTTTCATGTCTCTCTCTGCAGCTGTATGCTTTTCTAATGATTTTAATTAATTATTTGTTTTTATTTAATTTTGATATATTTTTAATTTGTTTTAATTAATATGTTTTTATTGATTTTTAGTATCTTCTTGTGGTGCGTGCTTATGTTCAGTGACTTATTTCATTACTCTTAGTTTTGTTTTAATTTTTATTATCGTTTTTTGTTTAAATTGTGGCTCTGAGCCCAACAATATAATAAATAGATTCGGCTGTGGTCAAGATGAGAAACTATGTCTCCGAATTTACTTAAGTCGCGGTATTTCTGTATATTAAATAAGTTTTTAATTTAAATTTATTATTTTTTAGCAATTTTTGTTTTAATTTTGTAAAATTGTTTTGATTATCTCGATGAGGTCAAAATTGAAATCAAAAATTTCTAAATTTAATCAAATGATAACAACAGAAAAAGGTCAATTGACTTAATTCTTATTGGTTGTTTTATGCCGCAAATTCATAAAGTAAAAATGTTACTTTTTAACTAAGAATTTAACATCAGATGGATACAACGTGACACAATTCAACCACAAATATTGGACAGAATATTACACAGCAAAAAACTGTTAAGTTAACAGAAAACAGCTTGTATATAAAAAATGAATAAGCCCCGTAAATAGGCAGGTGCACGCGTACAGGATCCAATAGACATAGAGATCTAAAAGGGCCATAAAATGGTAAACCAAAAAAATTATTTGAAAATAAAAATTTTTATAAATAAAATAATTCGGATCTCGGGGAAAAATAGGATTTGTTAAGAGACCAAAAATGAAACCTTGCACAAAGCATTAGAAACGCTAAATAAAAAATGAAAGGCCTGCCAATGCATTCTAGTATTTCAAACTTGTAAGTGATCATCTTTGTTGAAGACACAAAAAATAATAAAATTAAATAATTATTATTAAAATAAAATAAATAGGTGATGCAAAAAGTATACAATAAATGAAGTTGTAGATTTAATATCTTCCATTTTAAAATTCGAAATTCTCAATAATTAATTTATTATTCAAACAACAAATATTTATTAATATCGTAACTTCCCCCTCTTTAAGGCTTTGTCCACTTCTTCAACCACTCGATTCTACGTTGTCTTATCCCGTTATAACACTGGAGCTCAACCTGATGAGGAAAGATAAATCTGATTATTTGAAATGGTTCTTCGTACTGAAAATCATTTTTCTGCCTTTTGTGTGGTTCTATTCAAACTAAAACCCACTCTCCCGCTTTAAAATATCTTGAGACCCGTTTTTCACTTTCAAACTGACTCAATTTTATGGACGCTTTCTCTAAATTTATTCTAGATTTTTCAATCAAATCTGATTTACTTGTTTTTTGGACATTTAATTTTGAATGGATATTAATCTTTCTTCCATACACTATTTCAAACGGTGACAATTCCGTGCAGTTTTGCTGAGTAGCATTAATCTTAAACTCAATCCTCGGTAGCAATTCAAACCAATTTTTTTCGCATTTACTTTTTAAGGATGTTGTGATCATATTTTTCAATGTTCGGCAAGTCCATTTGATTGATGTTGATATGGCGTGTCAAACTCTTCCTTAATGTTTAATTATGCCATCTTTTTCTTCATATACGCACTTCCAAAGTTTATACCTTTATCTGTCAAAATACTGATTGGTTTACCAAACCTATATATCCAATTATGTAATATGACTTTGAATGTACATTGATCATCCATTTTAGATACTGCGGTTAGGTTCACCAATTTGCTAAATCTATCAATAATAACAACTACATACTTTTTATTAGTTTCTGTTTTATTCATGTACGCGATATCTACTACAATTTGTTCAAGGAAGTTTCTTCTCTGTCTAGGAATCATTAGTTCCTTTGTTGTGCTTGTCTTATTTTGCTTTTCACACAAACTATACACTTCTTCAGGGATTCTTTTATAGTTTTAATCATAGATGACTAAAAATTATAATCTTTATGATAACTATAGATATTTTTGATCCAAGGTGACATAAATCTTCATGAATTGTAATTACAAAATCATCCACAAAGTCAGGAGCAATTAGTACTACGATATTATTCCTTTTTTCTTATACTAGACATTAATCGATTATTTTTAAATTTCCCTTGTTTTTGTACACATAACTAACTTTAGTACTCTCTGAATAATCTTCAATGACACATTTCATTAAATTTTTTACTTCCTTGAAATTCGAATCGCTTCTTGTTTAAACTTCAATTTTTCCATAAAATTCTCGCTTGAGGTATTCGACATATAATTTATATATTTAATTCGTGATTTAGAGCTTTTAGCATCATCGTGTTTTGTTTGACACTGTGATCATAATGATTCGCAAATTCTTGATAATCCATCCTCATTACTATACTCGTTGCCTTTTCTACACTAGAGCTCAAAATTATATTCTGATAGGTTTGCCATCCAAGTTTCGAATTGAGGACTAACTGGTATCTTCGTTGTATTCATGAAAATCATGACCTTGTGATATGTTCTTGCTATAAATCTTTTTCCATACAAATACTGAAATACATGACATACTCATGAAATGCTAATAATTCTTTTCTAGTCACACAATACCCTTTTCATGTGCTGGCAGATGCTGTGATCCATAAGCAACTACTGCTTTCTCTTTTATTTGACTTAACACTGCTCCGATTGCTCCAAAACTAGCACCTGTATCTTCAATACTTCGTCTATCATATTTTCTGATATTGAAATTGAATAAACCCTGCGGTTTTTTCGGTAATGCTTCAACTATTAATTTCTTTTCTTGCCGCCTTGACGACATTAATATTTTTAGCGTGGTCGCCAGTTGTAAGTTTAATATCTTCCATTTTAAAATTCGAAATTCCCAATAATCAATTTATTATTAAAACAACTGATATTTATTAATATCGTAACTAATGATGATTTGCTCCAAAATTTAGAGAAGTAGAAGCGAGGGGAAAATGAAAATGAAATGGTAGATAATTGAGAAAATCAAACAATGAAATACGATAAGGTCGTTATTAATTAAAAGTACAAATTTAAAAGAGAAAACAAAAATCAAAATGGAAATTTAATTGTTTTATTTTAACTACCGGGAAGTCGATAAAATAAAATAAGGAAAATGTTGCATATCTTAAACGCTGTCAGATACACTAGGAATGAAGGGAAATTGTGGAGATTGTAAAAAAGAAATTTTAAACAAAATTGGAATTATCTTAAGTGCCAGCAAATAACAACCTATAAAAAGAAGGAGCATAAATGAAGGAATCAAAAGAAAGCTCGAGATAAAACATAAGAAAGAAAGATAATTCTAGGAAACAACAAACAGAAATCAAAATATATTGTCAGAGTAACGAAGCAGTTTAAACCAGCTATTAAAGATACTCATCTAGAGTTTTAAGTATTTTTAAGTTAAAGAAAGGAGAGTAATTAAATCGAGTTTACCACATTGTAAAAACAAAGTAGCAATTAATTGGTTGTGAGTTTCAAGTTTTATTTTTCATTAAGGATTTTCTATAAGGACATGATTTTTCTAATATTGAATAATTAAAAAATATAAATTATTAGAATTATTAGTCGCCAACCTAATATTTGGGTTGTTCTAAATTGATAACCAAGTAAACAGATAAATAAAAGTTATATTGTGTGGAATTCATATTTTGATCATGACCAAGAGCAAAAAAACGAAAGAAATATTTCATGTATCCAGTGCGGATTACCTAGATATTAAATTAGAAACCGAATATCCGTAAGAAGAACGATAACGCTATCTAATAAATTTAATAATTAAAATAGAATTAGATATTAGTAAATGGATGTGTCACTCACATCACAAATTTCTCCTAGGGCATCCAATGTCGGTAGTATCGATTTCGAGATCTCGGAAATATCGAACATTTTCTTTAAATCGAAATATCTGAATTGGCTCAATCTCAATACTTCGATATTGAAAAACAAATTATTTTATCGTGTGATTTACTTTATCCAGAAAATGAGTGTTCGGAAGTTATATGTAACGGTTTCATGGTTTTACTCGAATAAAATTCAAGTACGTACTGTTGCCAACTCATGAAATTTTATGCAACCGTCATAAATTTTGTTGAGAAAACCTTTTGAAGGCCATTTTATCATAATTTACAGAGAAATTTCATCAAAAATTCCCTATTCGGTTTCACTTCAACCAAAAAATACGCCAAATAATATTTCGCTTTTTATACTTCTGTTTCACTTTGTTACAAAATTTTCAAAATAATAAATCGGCTTTTCAACTTTTTTGTAGTGTGTATAAGTTTTCAAAAGTATGTAAGTTTTGTAAGTAATTGTAAGTTTTACTAGGGGGAGGGTTAATTTTTTTGTTTAAATAAATGAATTCTTTTATTATTTTTTGTTTTAATGAAGTGAATTATTTTTTAATTTAATTTTTTGTTTAAAATTTTCAAAATTTTTAAATTCACGAAAAGCCTAAAAAATAAAAGTGGCTTAAATCGCCTACGATTGATCACACTATAGTGAGAAAGATTTTCCGCTCTCGAATAAAAAGCTTAAAAATTTTTCCTCTATTGAAAAACCTAAAAATATTTCCTCGAATAAAAAGCCTAAAAATATTTCCATGATTAAAAAGCCTAAGTATTTTTTCACACTTAAAAAACTTAAAAATAAAAATAGGCTTATCGATAAAAAGAATATACGATACATTAAGTGATATCCAGTACATTTCCCAATAGTATACTAGTTTCGAGCTAATGGCTCTCATCAGTACAATGCCGGGAGGCGCTCTGATTTCTCTGAGCGTCGGGTAAGTGTAAAACAGTGTCAAATTAACACTGTTACACACTGTTATACACTGTTATACATTTATCCATGGTTTCAAGTGAAAGGAGGTTCAAGATAAAGATTCATCTTATTGTCTTGCTTTAAAATCAAACTTTAGAAACTTATTTGATGTCCAGTGCATCAGGATAAGTATATAACAGTGTTAATTTGACTGTTTTTACACTTACCTGGTGCTCAGAGAAATATGAGCGCCTCCCGGCATAGTATTGATGAAAGCCATTAGCTCGAAACTAGTATACTAATAATAATAATAATAATAATAATAATAATAATAATAATAATAATAATAATAATAATAATAATAATAATAATAATAATAATAATAATAATAATAATAATAATAATAATAATAATAATAATAATAATAATAATAATAATAATAATAATAATAATAATAAATTGATTTACAATCAAATAAGAATTAGAAGTTAATCCATTAACTACCAACTAAACAAATAGACATCAATTTTAAGTTACTGACATAGGAATTGACCATTTAACTAAGATGACCAACTATACTCATTTACTGAGTTTCGTACTCTTTTCGCAAACCGTAACCTTTTCAAATCCTGTACTCTGAAAGATTCATTTGTATAATTTTATATCGTATATTCTTTGAATATAATCAGACATAGTGATCAATGAAACTAAGTTTTTCAAGTAGTTTTGGTAGAGAAATCTGAGCGCCTCCCGGAATAGTACTGATGAGAGCCATTAGCTCGAAACTAGTATACTATTGGGAAATGTACTGGGTATCACTTAATGTATCGTATATTCATTGAATATAATCAGACATAGTGATAAATGAAATTATTATTATTATTATTATTATGATTATTATTATTATTATTATTATTTATTATTATTATTATTATTATGATTATTATTATTATTATTATTATTATTATTATTATTATTATTATACTATAATAAATATAATAATAATAATAATAAAATAATAATAATAATAATAATAATAATAATAATCATAATAATAATAATAATAATAATAATAATAATAATAATAATAATAATAATAATAATAATAATAATAATAATAATAATAATAATAAATTGATTTACAATCATATAAGAATTAGAAGTTAATCCATTAACTACCAACTAAACAAATAGACATCAATTTTAAGTTACTGACATAGGAATTGACCATTTAACTAAGATGACCAACTATACTCATTTACTGAGTTTCGTACTCTTTTCGCAAACCGTAACCTTTTCAAATCCTGTACTCTGAAAGATTCATTTGTATAATTTTATACTCATTTGTATTACTAACACATTTTTTTAGATTATTTTTTTTCAATTTTATTAATTAAATATTTAAAATTATTTTGACAGTGATTTGAATTTCAAGCGTTCATATTGCTTAATATCAGATTAAAATATCTATTTAAAATCAAAATGCAAAATGTATTACTAATATAATTTTTAGATTATTAATTCAAATATGAGCGATAACAAAAGAAGGAAAAATCGTTTAAACGAAAATTTAAAAAAAGAGTTTCTGTTCATTGTAGCTAAAAGTCGAAATGATGACTCCTTGGTTAAATGCACAATCTGCAATAGAGAATTTTCAATTGCAATTCATGGACGTAGTGCAATTGAAAATTCCTTATTGCAGATTGTGCATTTAACCAAGGAGTGTACTCTTTTTTCAAAGTGTACTCTTTTTGAACAAAAAATAGTTGGTCACTTTAATTTAACATAAAATAAAAATCAAACACATAAGATGAAAATTAACTTAAATATTTATTTAATAAAAACCTTCGTTGTCTTTTTCTATGATTTTAACTAAGCTAAACAATGTTGTCAACAAGTTTTTATTATCGGATAACGATTTCCTTTTGTCCTAGAACATTTTAGTGTGTAGGAGGTTTCCTTGAGGTGATACATCCATCTACTGATATTTAAACATACGAATTCTACAAAAATCTAGGCCTCAAAAGCTATTTAAGCACCAAAGGTCAATACTTAAAAAATTAAACGTAAAAAAGAATAAAAAATATAACATAGTCAATCAATGTAGTAAAGAAACAGCTCAAAATAGTAAATAAAGAAACTGGTAAATATTCAACAATGAACATTAAAGAAGAAATCAGTGAAATCTCTAGTTTTATCTTTTGATCTTTTCTCATTTAATTTAATTACTTATTTGTAGACAAGTCATATTTTTTCATTCATTTACTTGCATATTATTATTATTGCTTATTGATTATTATTATTATTATTATTATTATTATTATTATTATTATTATTATTATTATTATTATTATTATTATTATTATTATTATTATTATTATTATTATTATTATTATTATTCGATACATTAAGTGATACCCGTACATTTCCCAATAGTATACTAGTTTCGAGCTAATGGCTCTCATCAGTACTATGCCGGGAGGCGCTCAGAGAAATCTGAGCGCCAGGTAAGTGTAAAAGCAGTGTCAAATTAACACTGTTATACAGTTATCCTGATGCCCTGGACATCAAATAAGTTTGCAAAGTTTGGGTGTCACTCAATGTATCGTATATTCTTTGAATATAATCAGACATAGTGATCAATGAAACTAAGTTTTTCAAGTAGTTTTGGTAGAAAAATCTGAGCGCCTCCCGGAATAGTACTGATGAGAGCCATTAGCTCGAAACTAGTATACTATTGGGAAATGTACTGGGTATCACTTAATGTATCGTATATTCATTGAATATAATCAGACATAGTGATAAATGAAATTATTATTATTATTATTATTATGATTATTATTATTATTATGATTATTATTATTATTATTATTATTATTATTATTATTATTATTATTATTATTATTATTATTATTATTATTATTATTATTATTATTATTATTATTATTATTATTATTATTATTATTATTATCATTATTATTATTATTATTATTATTATTTTCTCACATTAGTTGAATCATTAAGTAGCATTTGGAGTGTCAGTCATTCCAATGAAAACAATAGAGTTTTTCAACTGATCACCTTGGGAGAAGTACTTCATTCGTAACAAAATTATAATTTAATTCATTTAAAAATATGACAAAAAAATTATTCTCATTTAATGATGTCATTTCTTTAATGAAAGTAAGCAAACAATAGCTGGTATGAAAAATGAAAAATACAACAATTTAACGGAGAGTTCTGTTTATGGGCAATATTTGCATAGCATGAACATCCAGCTTCCCATCAACCGTTGATTGTCTGTTGATGAATACTTTCATCCGGTCTTATTGACAAATATTGAAAGTTTATTTTCTCTCTCTTCTCTACTGTTACATTTTTCGTGAGCTTCGAAAAAATTATGTAAACTTTAAATTTTAACCAACAATAAAATATTTAAAAAGTAATTTCTGTTGAATTCTCTAGCATTTTATATCCTTATTTGTGAAATTTTCTTTCGTGTATAACCATAGTTTACTGATGAAAACCGACAAAATTCCTAATGTTCCAAATGCCCCCCAAAGTACTCCAATTCCTCCAGTAAAAAATGAGCAAAATCTCATCAAACATTATTTTCCTGAAGAGGTTAGTTTGATTTAGTAATATTTTTAAAACAAAACAATCATAATAAAAAATTTATAATAATAATAATAATAATAATAATAATAATAATAATAATATTAAAAAATAATAATAATAATAATAATAATAATAATAATAATAAATTTTAAGACAAATAAAAAAGAAGCAAAAATAAAAGAAAAAAAATTCGATTTTCCTTTATTTTTGCCCGAAGAAATTCAAATGAAAATTATTAAGGAGGTTGAAAGCAATTTAATTAAATTTTACTTCCCAGGCTGGATTTATGGATGCAGATTATGCTATGGGTGCCAAATGTCTCAAAAAATCCAGTGAGTGTTTTTATTTATTTATTGTATGTCTAATTTTTTTGTTTTAAACTTATATTTTTCATGTATTTTATTGAATTTGGTCTCAGACAAGTAATGGCCTCAATTGTATGTTTATCATTAAAATATTAAATAGTTAATTTTATTGAAAATTCGCTATAATTTTTTAGAAAATTGTCCTAATTTTTCAAATTGAAATTTTCTTTTTGTATCAGTATCCACAAGGATAAATCAATGAGAGCCGGAGGAGGATTTGCTTATCGTAAAACAGATTTGTGGAACATTAAGAATGCTGCTTTTCTACGACGACCACTGAATTCAAATGAAATGAGTAAGTCGATTTCTTGATTTAATTATTTTTAACTTTGTATTTAAAAAAGTCGTCGAATTACCGGAAAAAATCGAAAACGAAATTAAAAGATGGACAATGGAAATCCTTGAAAAAGTCAATAAGTATAATAAAAAACCGAAAAGACAAACTGGATATCTGTATCGCAAAAGTTGTTTTGATACAATGTATAATTTAATATTTTATTTTTTTAATGTAGAAGGATTTAAATTTCGTACAAAAGCGTCTAGTTTAAACAGAGGTAAATAATTTATGAAATGCAGGCATTTAATTGGTCAATTTAATTGGCATTTAAATTTTCTAAGTTGTGAAATCAATAATAATAGAATATGCGTTACGGAATTTGCATTACAGACCCGTTCTATTTCATGATTGGTTGATTTGATAGATCGTTTCGGACTTCAAAATGCATAAATAAAATTTGTTGAAAGAGTGTTGCTGGTATTTGAACATAATTAAGTACAAATTTGATCTTCAAATATTTATTGTTTATCAAATAAACAAACGAAAATTGATATGTACATGATGTTTGAAAATTATTATGAAATGTATTATGTTATAGTTTCACTGATGATTAATATCTGTAAAATCATCATCGAGAAATCTGTTGAAGCTCTTCCAGCCAAATTGATTTTACAAATAGTATGAGGTAACACATAACTTTGATAAATTGTCATAGTGCTTGATACAAGATCACTAGTGTCCAAAATGATGACCAAGGTACGGCTTGAAGCGTACAAAGAGAGAATTGCTTGATTATAAATGTACATCATTGGTGCATTAAATATCAATCATAAGTTAGCTCTTCTGGTGACCTTCTCATTTCATTATGAAGCTTTTGAATACTTTTCATCTTATCTAAATTTGTTTCAATACCATGTACAAGCGTGTATTTTCAACTTAAATTATCTTTCATAGACATAACTCCTTTATATCTTAATCGATCATTAATTTTAATAAAAAGAAATGCCACCATTTTAAAAACCATTATATTCAAAAACAGTTTTAATTCACAGCCAGTTTAAACAAAACCGAAAAAAACACCATTCAATCTTAAGATCCCAAATAACAAAAAACTCCAAAATTTTAATTCACAAACTACACATGATTAAGTTCATTAAAAACTTCTATAATAGAAGTTTTAATGAACATCCAACTACGATTATGATTAAGTTTATGAATTAGCCATTTTTAAAATGGCTGACGGGTTAATTTTTTAATTAAGTATATTTTAAGGATTGGATTGTGATCTCGTATATTTATGAGATCATTATTCAAGCTCTTAAATAATACTTTTCATCAACGTGTATTTTAAATTTACTTTTATTAATTTTCTTTGGGTTTTTAGGAATTTATGCCAATTTATGTAAATTAATGGAATTATTTTCGAATAAATGTAAGTCCGATTAATTGAAAACTAAAATTCATTATTATAAAGTTTCTATATTCGAATAAACTATTTCTCTGTTCCTTGGAAATTCGTTTTGGCTGCCATCTTTTTTACCTTTTGGCAAATCCAAATTTTTGGATATTTATTGATTTTATAATTATTGATTTTATGAGGCTCTAGAAATTTCTGTTAATTTCCCAAATTTATAAATCTTATGATTTAAATTTTTATACTTTATAAAATATATTATTTTTAAACTTAAGTTATCGAAAAACTTTTGTTTTCCTTTTTTTAAAAACTCCTCATTTGAAGGTTGTGGTTCCACTGCTCCTGGTAAATTGCAAATGAGGTAAAAACTCAATTTATTTTAAGTACAAGTTAAATGTTACATTGTTATTTCTTCATCTACTCGATGGATATTTTTGAAATAGATGAAATTTTTTAAAAATATTAAATTATTCAATTTCATGAAAAATCTTACGAAATTATTTCTTAATTTTCTCTATAACTCTAAGTAGAATTGTTGGTATTTTTTTCAAAAATTTTCGGCTTTAATTTAAAAAAAAATTGTCTAAAATTTAACTAAAAATAGTTTTATAGAGTTTTTATTGAACTGAACATTTCTACATTTTGAAAGTTTGCATGCATTATTTACTATGTATAGTTTTTATGTAAAAAAAAAACTTTTCTTCAAATTCCTTCCTTACTATAATATAAGTTTTTATTCAGTTGAACAAATTACATGCAGACACGGGTAAATATGTATGTTCCTATATTATAACATTATTGATTTTTTCATTTTATTATAGCAGTTTTTAATGAACTGAAACAGGTGTATCTATCGCATGGTGTATGTGTGCACATTCAACGCGAAAACTATCGCGCACACATACTCGACAACCAAAATTGTACAGTCATGCTTATTAATTTTAAAATTTAACGCAAAACACGAAACATAAAATGAAGTGCAAAGATTAATTTAAAAAACTTAAAATGTTCAAAATTGATATTTTTCCGAGGAAACAAATATGAACAGGTGGTTAATAATAAGACAGTATAATGATCTAATACCTATTCGGGAAGCTACTTGGTAAGTTAAATGTTACCCAATTAAGCTAACATAAAAATAATTAAGTTAGTTAACATTATTTTCGATCTTCACGAGTCGGAGATTTAATAATTAATCAAGTGACGAGAAGAGAGCATTCAACATTTTTATTAAAACTTTATGTATTACTTACATTGAATCCAAACACTTACAATTGCTTGATGATCACGCTTGACTGATGAGTTTTGTCGATTGTATGTACCTTTACGAGCAACCTCCCAATGTTGAAAGCTATATGAGAAAATATGTCAAATATCTCACTAAATCTTGTGGGAATTCTTTCAACTCACAAATCGCAAACTAAACCAAAAATAGTTTCATTCTTTATTATCAATAAAATGGATTACGTAAGTCAAACATTATGCCTCACCCTACCAAACGAAAATTCCAAGGAAATTAGCCTGTGCTTATATAATAACAAACCAAAAAAATTTCAGGAAAATAACGTATTTCTTGTACAAAAAATAAATAATTTTTTATACAATTATTTTCAATTTGTTATATTTTTATTTATTTGAACTTTAAAACTGGATATGTTTTCTTAGATATGTTTGCTTAAACATAAATTCTTTACTGAAATACCTCACTTGGAAGTTTATCTCCTTGACTCACAAATATTTCATTAGGATACCCTTAAGAGTTAAGTCAACAAAATTAGACCACCTCATAAGGGATACCACCATCAATTGATTTTTTATAGTTTTTAACTAATATAGTTAAGATTTTTGCATTAACATCCTTTATTAATTATTTCAGTAACTTTCGGGGCTGAATCATATGAAAATCAAATAATTTCACCATATGCAGAAAAGCCAAAAATTAAAGAAGTCTATCAGAAAAATACGATAGAAATTAAAAGATCCCAGCCGGTAATGCATACCTTTCATTTGGTTCCAGGCGACTTAGAGGAGTTTGAAACGAAATATTCGTCCTTTCCCGGGTGTCAAGCACCAGAGTCGTTTAAAAACCGTTTCCATAAAAAAGAAAATAATGCAAAGACCAAAGAAACTTTGACAAATTTTAGTATCAACGAGTTATGGTTTGAGAACAGTGAACCGGACTCACATGATAATCAAAAAAAAGTCCAAGACGAAGAACTGCTTGTGTATAGATTACAAAATGATTTAGAAATTGAAGACTTTTCCCAAGAATCACAAGAAATCAATGAAGAGAGTCTAAAAAGCTTTGCAGGTATTTATTTTTAGCTAAATTTTCTTGAAATTCAGTGATGTATTTTCACCTTAAGGTGTCAATGCTTATCATTGTACAGTTAATATAAAAAAGGCAACTTAACCTTACACTGCACAATTGTGTTAATGTATGCAAGGAATATTGGAAAGTAATTTTAAAAAATCCAATTTAAGTTTACGTATATATTCGAGCATATCCTCCTCTGATGAAAAAACGGCTTATTTATGATTCTGCATAAAATACGTATTTAACAATGTGTACATTTTAAGGTAGCTGGAAAAAATGTGTGATACATATATGCACCACAGTGCTATGTAGAGTTTAAAAACATAAAAACAAATTCCTACAAACTAAACATGACAAAAAAATGTTTAGTAGGACTGTTTTATTTGCGGAAAGCAAATTTCTCCATTTTATGATAAATTAATTTATTGCATTAATGAGAAACACAAAAGATTCTAGCTCCATTTCAGTTAAATTATTAATTAAATTTCATGAACAAAATCTATTTAATTACATAATTGTTTCTCTATAACTGGATTGCGATCATTTAAAAATAATTTTGGCAGCGCCATAAATGCTGCACGCGGAAAAAAGTTCACGCATTATATATATCGGTGAGTCATTCCAAAATTGATACCAATTCATGACACATCGAATGAGCCATGCATTTATTCAGCCAATCAGATGCTTATGTGCTATATGACTCACTACTCACTAGTCATAAAAATCTCTATTTTTTAACACACTTGAGTCTTTCGAATTTTTTTACTGGTTTAAATTTTCCTTTATCATTTTTTTACTCCATTTTTGCTTATTATATGTCCCAGAAATTTCACTTCGTATTTTACATTTAGATAGATTAATTCTGCTTGTATTTTCTTTAAAACACTTAATATTTTTGTAGTGTTCTTTAAATTCTTTTAAAAAAATAAGAGTATCGTCCAAATACACTATGGCTATCTGACAATTAAGTTCCACTAATACCATATTCATTAATTTCAAAAGATTTTTGACGCTGCTACTATCCCGAATGGCATTCTATTAGAGCAATATTATTAATTCTTAGTATATAATGCTGTTTAAGTCTTAATTCTTTACCCAGCTCTACTTGATAATATGCATTCCCCAAATCAATTGGGCTGAAATTATTTGAACCATCCAGTATATCTAATCACTCATTTGTATTAGAGATTAGAAATATTGGTTGCTGTGTGACATTATTTAGCGCTTTAAACTCTAGAGATATTCGTATATTGTTTTTTTTCTCACTCACACACACACTACAGACACGTTCCCAAATATTTTATATTCTTTTATAATTCCTTATTTTCCTAGCTTTTATTACATTTTCATCAATCTTTTTAATTAACTGAGTTTGCTGTCGTCTTGGGTTAATAATAATAGATCTTCGTGTTGATAAAATTTCATAAGTTGTTAAATGTGTTTACCCACATCCCATTTATGTTTCATGAAAAAATATCAATTTTTCTACATAATTCTGTGACATTGCTGTTTTTACATTAAAAAGATTTGCTAGGTTATTTTACATTTCTTTTTCTTGCAACTTTTGTATCTTCCGTTTCTAAACTACTCTTTATATTTAACATGATATCGAATATTTTCAAGAAGTCTATTCTTCCAATTACTGTTAATGAAATCCTTTTGGCCAAAATAAACTCTATCATTCTCGTCTCTTTTGTTTCTACTATTTGAACTGATATATTTACTATTTCCCCATCGACAAGGGTGACTTGCTTGCACATCTCAATTTCACAAAATATTTTTCTATACTATACTCACCTTTATTTTCTAAAACACTGAATTTATCACACTGAATTTTCATTCTGTATATAATAAACACAATTCACGATCATTTATCAATATTAAGACACCCAATCTATCATTTAGTTTAAAATATTTAATTATATTATTATTATTTACAATATTAACACTACAAGTGTACTCAATGATTTCTCCAAAATCATCAAATCTCCATCGATCCTTACACCACTCGCCATAAATATTTATACATGGTAGACATTTACAACTATCATTATTAGTTATAAATTCATATTTATTATCATTTAGTATATTGAAGCAGTCATCATACAATTTCCAATTCAATATACTACTCATACTTACTTCAGGGTTCCAATCGTCTCCTCTTGTGGTGGAGCATATTCATTTTGGTAATGGCTTTCATGACCTTCCTTGTTGTCATTCGCTGCAACTGGTATTTTCTCACACGTCTTCTCGCAATTTTTCATTTAACTTAAATCATTGATACGTGAAATTTCTTGCTTTGTGACATTTTGGTAACATTTCACATTTGGACATTATGCTTTTTTTTGACTCTTTTCATGACATTTCCAGAATTTGAATTTTGGTAGACCATTATTCTTTATTCTTTGAATTCTGAAATTATAGTGTTTTTATGGGTATTCCCTATTCTGTCTTGGTTCTATTTTTGTGGCATATGTTGTGGCCTTTCTAGTCTTCTTGTAGTTCCCATATCTACTATCTAACTACTGTTTTGATTTAACTGTTATTTGTTCAAAATCAAATATTTTTATAAGTCTTGGTTTCTTAGCGCACTGAATGCGATAAATAATTGTAACACTATTTCATTTAAATAGTGTTTTAGAATATGTTTTTCTAATTTCTATATTTTTCAACAAAAATCCTCCAGGAATCTTCACTTTGCTTATATTCTAGCGCTTCACTTAAGTATTCATTAGATTCATTGTTTCAATTTCAACGTGCTTACATAATTGGGTTTCTCGTCGGTTTTGTAATATTTCTTGACTGCTTCGGTTAATGAAGGCTTTCACAAATATTCCTATGGAGTTATCTGATAATGAATCTCTCTAGTTTTTTGATGGAATCTTTGATTACGTCTTTCATTTCGAAGTTTTCAGATTCATTCAAAATGATGAGATAACGGTCCCCTTGCAGCATTTTCAAATTCTGGGCGATGGGAAAGTAATGCGGTGGTACTATTATCCAACTAAAGAAAGAATTAAAAGAACTTTTATTGGTTTTCACCTCTGATTGCTTTTCAAATGACATTAAGAATGTTTTATTATTTGACTACAAATAAGTAATGATATTGATGTTTTATTGATATTCACAAATTTTCGGTCTAGACTAAACATACATATAGAAACCAACACAATATCAAAATTTAAAAATTATTTAACTTAACATTACTACTGATTAAAGAAGATAAATATGCTAAATATAATTTAATTTCTAATTTAATTTTAATTAATTTGTAGATGTATCAGAAGACGCTAAGGAAAATGAAAACGGTACTTCTCCTGTTGATGACAAAACTTGGCTGGCGGAAAATTTTGGAATTGAGCCTTCAGATTATGGAATCGGAACCAAACATATTTTAAATTATCGGCAGGCAATTATAATTATTATTTGTATGAAAATAAATGCTAGTTTTAATAAATGATTATAGATAGATAGATAGATTTTAAAATTTTATTGTTATTAATAATAACCAATAAATAAGATGGTTATTATATTAATAATAACCATTATATTATTATATTAATACCAAAACAATCAAGATTTTTTGGGCCATTACAATTAATGTAATTATTATCATAAAATATCTTTAATTGATAAATATATATATATATATATGTGTGTGTGTGTGTGTGTGTAATTTTATTTTATTTTTTTTTTAGGCATTTCAAAAAAGAATTCCTAGTTTCATTAAGTTACCCATTATTTATGACAATGAAAGTAGTGAATTTGGTGTCGGTGAATTAACAGAATCAATGCCAAAAGAAAATTACGTAGATAATAATAATAATAATAATAATAATAATAATAATAATAATAATAATAATAATAATAATAATAATAATAATAATAATAATAATAATAATAATAATAATAATAATAATAATAATAATAATAATAATAATAATAATAATAATAATAATAATAATAATAATAATAATAATAAAAATAATAAATAATAATAATAATTTAGATATTAACTCAACCGATTGGTGAGCAGAAATCTGAAATTGTATATGGTAATAATTTTCTAATGTAAAATTACTTAATTTTACTTTTAAGATAATATATATCAAGCCGACAGTTTTGACGATCCTTTGAATGATGTTCACGAAACAGAGTCTGACACTTTCGGCGATATCGGTATTTCCATTCTTGTATTCTTTATTAATTCGAAATAATAGAAAAAAATATATTTATTAAATAGCATTTATTACTGAAAGCTCGATTATTTATTTTTGTTTTAATGTATTGCTAATTTTAATATATATTAAATTTTAGATTTTGTTTTATATTTTTTGTGAAATTAATATTATTTACTGTGAGCGATATTTCTGTAGTATGTAGATTCTTCATCGAATAATTAAAGCACAGGATAATTGCAATTTTGTATATTTTTTTATTATTCGTCATCAGATAGTTCAGATCTCTTTCTTATATGTTGAAGGACATTGAATATAAGCAAATTTCTGAATGAAATATTCTATTTTGTTAGAAAAAGTAAAACAAATTCAACATTTGTCGAAAAATTATCGAAACGAAGATTTGAGGATTTGGATGCCGATTTTAGACCCAGTAGAAAAATTAATTTATTGCGTACAAATTTGAGTGCCTAATGACTTTGTGGCCAAAAAAAATCATTAGGCAATACAAATTTTTTAAATTAGTATAAAAATCATTAACATCAATAAATATGCTTAGTAATAAATGTCAAACACCAATATATTTAGTTTCTTATCCAGTGTATAAATTTTCATGTAATGGGTGCAATGCCACATACATTGGAGAGGATTCCCGTCATCTTTGAACACGGGTTCAGGAGCTAGCCGATCAAGAGGTTTTAGTAATATTATTGAGCATAGGAAAATGTGCAAAGAAACAACTGATTTAAAAGATTTTAAAATTTTATATAGAAACTTCAGTTATATGTGTTTTTTTTATGTGAGGCTTTGGTGATTAAATCACAATCCCCTAAAATAAACCTTGAACCCGCAACAAATTTATTGGTATTATTTAATCATTATTGTTTCCATATATAACATTTAACAAAGATTATGATGATGCAAATGGATGATTATAATAATTTCCACGAAATATATTTATTTTATTTGGCTTTCTCGAGTTTTTATTATTATTATTATTATTATTATTATTATTATTATTATTATTATTATTATTATTATTATTATTATTATTATTATTACTCTGATCATCATTATTTTTATTACTGTAAGGAGTTTAGAAATTCCATATCAATTTTAATAGTAATAAAAAAATTATTTTTCTGAATGATTTGAACAGAAAATTAATTTGGTAATCAAAAATTGAATAAAATTCCAACAATTATTGTAGAAATATTTAGATTACATCAAATCTACAGAAAACAGTTCAATTCAAATGCAAAAATTAATTTCCAAGATTGATTCAAAAGATATTGAAAATTTAAACAATTCTGATAATGACAATCTCGGTCAAACTCATTCAAAATCGTTTTCCCAAATTAATCTTATCAAAGGTTATTTATAATGTTATTATTATTATTATTATTATTATTATTATTATTATTATTATTATTATTATTATTATTATTATTATTATTATTATTATTATTATTATTATTATTATTATTATTATTATTATTATTATTATTATTATTATTATTATTATTATTATTATTATTATTAAAAAATCGCAAAACATTAGCATGTAATTAAATAAAAGAAAATGCCAATCCAACAAATATATTATACTACAATATATTTCAACAGACTCACTGTCATCGTCAGGTAGATATGGACTTGAAACTATATAGAATAAATTAGTTTTTTTTCAAACAAATTTATTCTTTTTTATAGTATAAACAAAAAAACTAAAAATCACAAATTCTGCTTTAAAAAATCTCAATTTTTGAAAAAAATTATTTTAAAAAATTTTATAAAATCTAGATTTTAATCAATTTCAATAAAATATTTTTTAATTTTTAAACAAAAATATTTTACTTTTTATTCTTATTCATGTTACGGTTTCCGCTCAGTCTGGCAAATTCTTGGACTCAAATCTAGAATAAATAGAGTCTCCCCATAATATGTAGCTAAATATAGATTGTGAGATATTTTAGATAAGATCATTTAATCAGAATATATATATATATATTTTTTCGACAAAATTTGACTATGAATCAGATTTCGTAGAAAATATTATGTCACTTACAAAGAAATCAGAATTGAAAAATGGTAAAAGTCCTTATAATATATATATATATATATATATATACATTAAAAATTATGTTTTCAGAAAAATCAAGAAGTTTCTTGCCAAAAATATCCACAAGTGTTTTAATAAATCAAAATAGCAGTTCAAGTAATTTTAAATCGAAGATAAATTTAAAAAGAGAAGATTCACTAGCCAAATCAGATTCCGAGATTCATTCGATTTTGGTTTGTATTTTGTTGATAAAATAATTTTTTATTTTCTATTAAAATTTGATTTATTTTCATTACGAATTTATATCAACCTATCTTATAAAACACAGATAAATTATATTTTTAATGATACTTTTTAAATCTATATTTCATGGCGTAAAAATTTAAAATATGAGTCTTTCTTATTTTATTTGTAAATTATATTTAATGTGAAACAGTTCTTCCCGAAAAAAGTTTAATATTTTTTTAAATTAATCTAGTTGAATTTAAAAATTAGTAATATTTAAAAAAAATTATTAATCTCAGAATTGCTGTATCTCAGAGAAATTGTGTTTTATGTATTTAAAACAAAACTGGGGATTTATTTTGTTAACATACATTACTTATTAAAAATAAAAGTTTAGCTCATTTTAATAATTTAATTAAATTACATTTTCACAATAGTAATTTATTAATGAGTATTTACGAATATGAAGAGTATTAATTAACTAGGTTTGAATCGTATACTAAAGACTTTTCAGTTATCTTTTCCGTAACTATTTGAGAATAAAAAATTTCCAATAAAAAGTGTATGATGAAACTTCTAAGGGACAAAGAAAAATCAACCTAATATAAAATTATCCAAATGCAAAGTTGATGAATTTTAATGAAAATAAATAAGATTATTAATAATAATTGAATCAACACATAATAAGATTGTTTTTGTCATTTGCAAAATATTATCAAACGGGACCATATAATAGAGAAGTTTAAAAAACTTGTTAAAGAAAAAAGAATAAACTCATTTCGATTTAAACTATGACAATTAAGAAGTCTCTTTTTTAAAAGTAAAAAATAATTTACACCAATCCACGTTGAGACAAATCATCTATAATATAAAACAAAAATCAATATAGTTATAAGATATAAACACACCAACTCACCTTGAGGTTGTTTGTTGAATAGTTACTGAGACAAACCCTATACTATAGAAAATCAAAAGGTGTCAGAGAAATAAAATAATACACATTAACAAAACCCATAATAAAACACGCATATAAACTTTCAACGTGTAGTCATCCAAAATTGAAAAAACCCATATAATAAATTAATTTATAGACATTTTTGAGATATTTTTAGAAAAAAAAATGGGAGAAAAAATTTTTAATTTAAATTTTGAGGTTTTTGCTAGGAAATTTGCAGTAAATGAGGATGTATCTTCATTTGGTTTACCCTTAAAACTAAAATTAACTTAATATTTCAAACATTTCTGTCGAAAAAAACAAAAAAAGAAATCCAATAAAAGCATAAATTGTAAATTATATTAGTAAGTTTTAAAAAATAATCATAAACCCAATTATTTTGTGTACATATTCGAAGATTCTTTTCAAAAGATGTATAAACAATATAATTATTTAATGCAATTAATAATTTTTATAACTTCAAAAATAATGTAACTTACTTTTTTGAATAATTTCGGAAAAATAAGTTATCATAAAATAAATCATTTCCTGAATATTCATAATCATTATTAATAATAATATACATGAGCTTGTTAATCATTGAATAATGATTTAATTTCCTTGTAAAATCATAATTCAACTCTTAAAACTTTATAACTTTAAGCTTATAACTTTAAAAAATAACTTAATTTGCAGCCATTTCATAAATGGCTTAAATCAATTAAATTTTCACAAAATATAAATTCCAATAAGTTGATTTATGTTTCAACTTTCATTATAGCGGAATTTATCTGAACTTCGCTTGGTGTATGAATAATACACAATTGTTATGAATCCTCAGCATTAATATTTCATAGTTAAAACCGCGCGAATGTCATAAATTTATGTTTAATATTTAGTTGTTGTATAAAATTTTGTTTATTTTAGTTGTATCATGTTTGTAATATTATATTTAATATTAAATTATTCAAAAATAAATTTATTGTCCCTGAATCATTTGATATATTTAAAATAAAATATTATCAATTATTAAATATTTAAAATTATATAAGTAATTTATCATTTAATTTAGTAATTAAATTTTATATATATATTTATATCAATTTAATAATGTTAAAAATAATAACTAAATTCATCAAAGTGAGATTTCAATTTTATGATGGCATTTTTGATTATAAAGATAAAAACAATATTACAATATTATTCTACAATATATCACTTTCATCATCAGACAGATATGAACTTAAAACTATTTAGAATAAGTTATTTTTATTTGAACAAATTTATTTTTTATATTCTAAAAAATTTCTTTTAAAAATTAAAAATTTTGCTTTTATAAATCAACTTTTATAAAATTTTAAAAATCTTAATTTTTTCCAAATTTTCCAAAACCGAGACTTTAACAAAATTTAAATATATAATTCTCAAAATATTTTAAAATTTCTAACAAAAATTTTTTACATTTATTTTCTTCCTGCATCATAAAATTGTGTTTACTAATATCAATCAATTCGCTACGTCGACTGTAATCGAAAACTTGAGAGCGGAATGACGAGAAGTCATTCCAATGTATGTAGCATTGCACCCATGACATATATATTGAAAACCAAGATCTAAATACTATCTAAGTAGGACTTGAAATCCACTTATAAACAAAAATTCAGACAGCAATTGTGATCACTCATATTAATCAATTCTTTCAGTCGACATTTATCAAGAACTTGAGAACGGAGATGATGGTCTGTCATTCCAATGTATGTGGCATTGCTCCTATCTAAGTAAGACTTGAAATCTATCAATTAACACGATGACAATTATATAATGAAAAGTACAAACCCAAAAACAAACCTTTGTCTGTCGAAATATATTGTAGTATATATGTTGAATCAGCTCTTTATTTTATTTATTAATTCAATACCCATAATTTGTGATTGTTTTAATCAATTTGAAAGTTACATTTCGTTTGTTCCAGTGTTCAAGAAAAGGATTGTGAAATTTAGGAAAAGATACAGAAATTCAATGAACGAAAAACTGTCAATGATTTAATTAGTTTTATTTGATATAAATAGCATGTTCTCTGATTTCTTATTTGTTAAGTTCGTTTCGAGCTGTTAACACCTAACACAGAAAACAATAGAATCTGACTCCAAAATATTATCTAAAAAGATGTGTGTGTAAATTGGTGATTTTATTAGATATAAATACGAAATTAACACTTGATTAATAAGATTTATTTGATGAAATCGATAATAAATTTGTACACTAATTAATAAAACAGCAATGTGATCTACAAACCTACACCCCAAAAAACTGCGTTTATTCTAAAGTACAGATATCGGTTGTACCAACCGTCCTCAAATAATTATGTACCAAAAGCTGGGACTACTTAGTTACTACAGTTCTGTTGAAAAAATGAAAAAAATCAAGAGTTTTGGGTTGCCCAAAATTTACACTACCGAGATAACTCAGATGTGGTTATCTCGTATTATCCTAAAACTATCCTTCTCAATGTTTATTATCTTGCAACAAAGAACAGTAAACTAAAATAATGTCTTCTCTTTTTGTCAGTGAGATCACGAAAGGCTTTCTTCAAAAGCTTGACCATATATGATGAAGTAAAATAACCATCGCTTGCAAACCTCCATTATATGCAATGATTTTTTCAACCTCATTCAAACATATTTTTAAATATTTGTTGTTAGAGCAAGTCCAGAAACAGCTATCTTTCTGGAGAAAATAGTTTCATATTTGATAGGGATGAAGAATCGCTGAGTATAAATCTCCAGGAAGACTTGTCATTAAAATCTGTAAGTTTTATTAGTTTATTCTCACCCGTTAAAGATGTATCTAAAAGGATTCAGAAAAATCAGTCGTAAATGAAACTTTAAAAGAAAAGAGAAAGAAAATAAAAACTATGTTAAAACAAACAAAAATGTAAATATTGTTTTATTAACTTTTTTCTAAATTATTATTTCAATTATTTTTTGTAAAATTTTGTATTTAATATTATTTTTATTTTTTGCACACTTTATCTTCAGGCGATAATGAAAAAAAAAGAATGTAGCACCAAAATAGACCGAATTGGTCAGCTCTGGCAGATGATTTTAAAACGGCCTTTATAAAAAAATTTAACTTCACATTTAATAGTAAAAGAAGGTTGTTATTATTAAATGTTACAAAGTAGAGCAAATAAATACTACATAATTTTAAAAACATTATTTCAATTTTTCTTTATATTTCTTATATAAATATATATTTAAATATAATTTTCATTTAACTTTTTAGACGAACCCACCTGAATATTGTTCTGACACTTGAACTCTGCAAATTTTCAATTTATCTTTGTTTTGGAAAGTACCTTCTGCTACCTTCTGCGTTAATACCCCGTCAGTCTTCTCCAGTCATCTTCAAAATTGAATTACACCCAGTGATAATTTATATTCGATTCATCTTGATTTAAATACTTTTCATTCTTTGCTTTTTTATTTTTTATATCAAGATTTTGAAATAGCGTTGACATGTCCAATCAACAATGTTAAGATCTTAATTTCTTATAACTTTTAGGTGTTCCTTTTCGGTAAAATAACCACACATCTCCATCACTTATTTTATTTTTAATATACATTCTTCTTTTGTTCTTTTTAACTTTTTTATTAACTTAACTTGTATGTATGTATTTTTTTTATTTTCTTCTTATATAGCCCAAATTGAGCACTGACTTTTAAAGTTTGAAATTTTCATAGCATTCGAATAGCATTTTTATAAAATTTCTTAAAAAAATAACATTTTTATTAATTATAAAATTTCTAACGTTACTAAAATAAAATTTTTAAAACGTAAAAAACTTTGCATATTAAAATATAATATTTAAAATAATAGAATTAATTATAAATATTTTTAAATAAAAATATATTGCGTGCTCCATATATCAAATTTATATATTTTCAAAAATATTACCTTTTTTATTATTTTTTTTTAAAATATTTTTAGGTATAAAAAATACGGCGTTCAGTATATAATTATTTGAGATGTTATTTATTATTTTTTTTTCATTTTTTGATAATTTAAGGAGAATGTCCAACAAAAAGTTTATTGCAAAGAAAGAGAATCCATTAACAACTGGAGATTTAGGACAACTTTATGAGCCGCTTGATTTTCTGTCAAAATATTGCATCATTCAGTTAGTTTATAAATGAATATTACGTTTTAAATTAAATATAACTATTTGCTTTTAATACATTTTAGTAGTATCTATGAATAATATGGGAGAAACTAGATTTTAACATTGGTCTTTTTATTAATTTTATCTTTTTAAGCAATCGACTCCTTCATTGCAATTACTGTCTATTTGATTCATTAATAATGAATTTATTCATTTATTTTCATTACTTTTTACATGATTTATTAATACACCGTTTTTAACTAAATAGCAACCCCTATAATATAAGAAAAAATCAATAAACTTATATTATAGGACATACATACTTACCTGTGTGGTAATTTAATTAGTTCGAACTTGTATTATAGAAAGTGAGAAAGTATAAGAAAAAATAAATTTAACATACAAACACAACATATGGTAAAAATTTTAAAAAAATTTTAAAAATGTAGAAACGTTCTGCTTAATGTCAATCCTTTATATTATCATATTATAATTATAGATGATAAATTTTAGTTTAAAATAAATCTGACTTACATTTTTAGAACTAAATTCAAAACATCTCATATTTGTATTCCTAAAAAGCTAAATTGAGATTAAAACGTCAGTAGAGGGATATAAGGACTATGCCCCGTGGATATTTGGCTTGAAAATTGCCCCGTGGATATTTGACTTGAAAAAATCCCGAGACCCACCCATAAGATTTTTTTTAAATTATTTGTTTTAATGAACGAAATGTTTTTTTAAATAATTTTTTGTTTAAATGTTCAAATTTAAAATTTTTAAAAAATTTTAATTCTTGATAAAAAAGTATTTTTTCTCGATTTAAAAGCCTAAAAATAAAAATTGGTTTTAATCCCTTATTTTTTAATTCATGATAAAAAAGTCTAAGTATTTTTTCTCGATTAAAAAGCCTTAAAAATGGTTTAAATCGCCTATTTTTTAATTTAAGTATTTTTTCTCGATTAAAAAGCCTACATTTTTTTTCATACTCTAAATCTCATAAAAATAAAATTGGCTCAAATCGCCTGTCGATTAAAAACCTAAATTCTATTTGATCTATTAACCATGAATATTTTTATTTTTTATTTACTTTAACTATTTGTTTAAGTCAATAATATTATTTATTTATATTTTAATAATATTATTATTAAGTTAAATTATTTGTTTAAGTCAATAATAATATTTATTTATATTTTAATTATATTATTATTAAATTTAATTGTTTGTTTTAATCAAGTCAATTATTTATTTTTAAATTATTATTAAATTAAATTGTTTGTTTTAATGAAGTGAATTAAATAATTATTTATTTTTATATTATTATTATTTTTATATTATTATTATTATTAATTTATTTTTTTTTGTTTTAAATTTAATTTCAAGTACAAGAATAATTTTACAATGTAAAAAAGATAAATCATCGATAAATTTTGAATTGTAAAAATAACTTTCAATCCATACAAATATTTTTATTGACAATAAAGATTAATTTTTATTTCAAATCAAAAATATCCGAGTAATATGTTTTACGCATTTCGGCCAACAATATATGGATTTACCTTTTGACATTTTTTAATACTGGATAAAAAATAATACTAACTTAAAAACATAAAAATTATAAACATCAACAAAAATATATATAAACAAAGAATATTTTCAAATAATTTATTCATTCAAAATTCTTCATAATCATCATATTCTTAATTAAACTCCGAAAATTCCTCTGGACTGTTACCTAAAACCACATCACCTCCCTTATAATGACCATATG
This sequence comes from Schmidtea mediterranea, assembly GCA_022537955.1. Lineage (NCBI taxonomy): Eukaryota > Metazoa > Platyhelminthes > Tricladida > Dugesiidae > Schmidtea > Schmidtea mediterranea. The sequence goes on from CM039681.1 coordinate 74,063,484, forward strand.
CTACACTTATATTTTTCCCGACCGAAACCTTTTTATCATCTTTATTTGTTAATGCAGTTTTGCTGTTTTTAATTTTAAATAATTGATGTTTTTTACTAGTAATACGAGTTTGTGGTACATAAAAAATTAAGTTTTTGTTATAACAATCTAGGTATGACTTATGTTTTAAGTCAGAACCCTTCAATGATATACCTTTAGCTTTGATACTTTCAACTTCAGACAAGAGGCTATAACATTTTGGACGAAGAAACACCCACTCCTTGTATTTAAGTCCTTTATTCTCGTCTTTGAACTTTCCAATGACAGAATCAAGGTTCCTACTATACAAGGGATGTTTTGGGTCATAATTAGAAGTATCGAGGAGATTATCACGAACCATAGCAGATAAAAGAATGTCTAACTTACAACTCTTAGTTTCTATAAAAGGAATCGGTGTCCCCAGCAACTATATTAATTTCACAAGTGAATTCGTTTCTATATTTTTCTAACTCTAAATATTGTAATTGATACATCCTAAGTTTAGATAAATCGAGTACAGTTTGTCCAATGTAACTCGGTCGATCTAAACATACCAATTCCTTATTTAATAACACAGAGACCAAATCATTGTCGATTTTAAATGATTTTCGAAAAGTTGGTTTTGAGCAATAATTAATTAATTTGTTTGCAGAATTACATAATCTTAAATTAATTCGTTTTTTAAGATTTTCAACTGTTTTTCCGTAGAGGCTATTATTTAAAAGTTTATAATAGTTTTTATCTAATTCATTGGTTGATTGCGCTCTAAGTTGTGTGTTAGTGTCTATATACTTTTTAAATATTGATTTTTGATTATATTTAATAGCTCTATGTACATGTGTAATTTTAATTTGTAAAGAAACAAAAAGCGGCAAAAGTCTCCAATGAAGAACATAATTCTTCTTTGGATAATGCGTTAGCATTAACTTCTCAACCTTAGAACCCGGAGCGCACATCTTTTCAGCAGCTACTGGAAAATCATTAAGTTTATCATGAAGAAATGTTGGGATTTCTAAATCTACTTTAAATGTGACAGCAAATGACAGTGATTCAAGATCCTTATTCAAAAAACTAATTAAATTATTTAATTGATTAGTATCAATGACCCATTCAAAATTTCCATATGGTAATGGTTGACTTAAAGCCCAACCATAGAGATTATTGATGCCAATGTAAAGCAGTTCGGTGTTGTCATCAGATACTACGTGATGTTTATTAACAAAGGTTAATCCACCACGGATTCCCCCTTCGAAAAAATTATACATCTCCATGTCAGTGAGAAGTTCAATTGGTTCGTCAAGAGTCATAAGAGCCGATGCCCAAGACATACCGGGAATTCCATAAAAGTTAAGTGGATCCAATCGGTTATGAACTAAGGACTTTGAACGAAATTGCTGGAAAAAGTCAGCCAAAAGAAAAACATCAAGTTTGAGGTAAACCATCATATAATCTAGTAAAGAGTTACAATTGGTTTCTTCCCAAATAGATTGAGCCTTACTATATTCGGCTTTAGTTACATCTTCCCAAATCGGTGGAAGTTCATATGTAGTTTCTTAAACTTCTTGAGAAGTTGCAAAGTTATAAAGGAAAATGCCTTTAGTATCGATAATACTACCTACAAATTCCGAACGAGTTAAAGGAAGAGTGGTCAATGTTTTAACTGCATTACTTAATGAACTATTAATAAATTGACAAGAATCAATGAATTTTACAGTTAATCCACTGATTCTTGCTGACAAAGAAATAAACTTTTCACTTGTTACAGGAATACAACTTATTTCCCACGTTTTAAAATCACTCATACCATACTTGAGGATATGGTGAAGATCATACCCTCTCAAATTATGAACAACAACTGGAAATTCAAACCTTATTTGTCGAGAAATATTACATTTGGAACAAGTTGCTCCCAAATATTTTCCAGTAAAGTGATCATGGCCCTTAACCGGTACTGATAAAATCTTATTACACAAATGACAACAAGTTGCCGAAGAAAACGAAAGAATGTCTGAGTCTGTTAATAATATTTTCTTTTTATAATTATTTTGATAAAAGAGTAAAACAGTATTAATTGAAATATTATTTATTTCTTGTAGAAAATTAACTACACAATCATCACCCAGGAAACTCTTGTATGATTTTTCACCTGTAAAATTGTTAATTAAAAGTAAACCGGCCGAAATCGGCATATGTATTTGAAAATGTATGTCATCTGAAGGTAAGATAGCCTCAAAATCAGCGTAAAGGACTAAAGGAGGAGTTTTAGCCCAATTCTTAAATTCCAAGTTTTTATTTAAAAGTAATGTATAAAGAGTTGTGCCTAATTGATTTTTATCATACAATCCTTTATGTTTATTTAATGAAATTATATTGCGAAAACCATTTAGACATCGATGGCACCATATACTTTGAACTCTAGTATCAGTAAAAGAATGATTTCTATAATTTAAAAGCCTATCTAATTTGGTAACAGCGATATAATGATACGAATCAAGGCTTTCTAATAAAATTAAATTAATAGGTTGTTTCCCAACAACTTTAGAACGATGATTTATTTCAACATAAAGATGTTTTAAAACTCCAGGGTTAGAAAAATCATTAATTAAATTATTTTCATCATACGTAAGGACATTAATTGAAAGATTTGAATTTTTAGCTTCAAATTTTGGAATGTCACAAAGTCTCATAGGTAAATCCAAAGGTGAAAAGTCAAGTTCAGAAGTGTTGTAGCTAAAGGTTTCATTTCTATGATGGTTACTTATATTTTCATGATTTAAAATAGCTAAAATACTGTAAATGAAACATAAATTATCGGAATTAGCAACATTTCATCAGGACATTGTTGTGTAAAGTCAAAGAACAAATATCCGTGGGGAACCTTTGTTGCATCTTGAAACGAATCAATTAAAAATTTTCTATCATTGGGATAAGCTTGTCTAGCAAGAAAATCTATAATTGTTGCATCTCGAGGGTTTTTAAAAATAACCAAGTATTGGACATTTAAATTACGAGTTCTATGACCACCCCCTTGATGAAACAAGTTTTGAGTAATGAAAATAACAGTAACCACAATATGTCGAGCAATTTTTGTAAATAAATTATTAAAATCCTTTTCTTTATTAGCTTCCTGGTATAGATCATCGATAATAATAACATCGCCTTGATGTAATCTAGATGACCAATTTTTATCAAATCCTTTAATTATTGTCATTTTCAATTTACAGAATTGATTTTGAGTAAGCCCATGTTCTTCGTCAGCTTCTTTATGCCAATATATTTTGTTAAATTTTGATTTGAACAAGTTCGATTGTAATAAATTGCATACAAATAAAGTCTTTCCACAACCACTTGGTCCAACTATTTGATATACAGCTTCATTTCTTAATTCCATTTTATTATTAATTATTTATTTAATTGTTTATATTTGTTTTAATTTTTAGAATTACTTGAATTGAAATTATTTGAAAATGTTGAGTAACATAAATTATAAAGGAAGATATTCTATACCTGATATGAAATTCCCATTTGGAAAACCACAACAAGTTGTAGATCGATCAGGTAAGTATCCGATAATATTTTTCAGATCGGGGAAATGTCGAGTAATGGGATGTAAGCAACCTCTAAAAACTGAAGATTTGAAATATAATATACATGATTTACAAATTCAATCAATCACTGTAACAATCGATATTGGAAAATTTATAAATCTATATGAATTACAAAGAAAGGTGAATTTTATATTTGAACCAGAAATATTTCCAGCATTACGTCTTCAAAAATATAATCCATCATGTGTCAATATATTTTCAAGTGGGAAAGTAGTAATACTCTGAATAAAATCCTTGGATTATAATGATTATGTGGAAAATATTAAATCAGAAATAACTATGTTAATAAATTAATAAATATTTTGTTTGAATTTGTTTAATTTATTAAGTATTAAAAAATGTCAAAAGGTAAATCATGTATATTTAAATATGTATTTTATTTTATTATTTAGTTTATCTCTTTGAAGTAATTTTAAAGAAAATTCAGGAACTTTATCCAAGAATTAAAAATACGTTGGATTATTGCGCACCAGAGTTTCTCGCAACAAAAATTTATCATTTCACAGGGATTAACATTGGAAAACTTCTCGAGATTCACTATGAAAACGTTCAAGGATCTGGTGACCGATGTGTTGCAAATTGCATTGTTTGTAAAGATAGTATGAGAGTAACATGTTCAAATTGATGTCCATGTTGCCACGATTTCAAACGTGACCAAACAATCCATATATTGTTGGCCGAAATGCGTAAAACATATTACTCGGATATTTTTGATTTGAAATAAAAATTAATCTTTTTTATTTAATCTTTATTGTCAATAAAAATATTTGTATGGATTAAAAGTTATTTTTTACAATGAAAAATTATTATTAGACTTGCAATTTAATTTTAAAAAAAGGTTTATAATAATAAAATAAAAAATGATAATAATATAAAATAAATAATTAATTAAATAAAAATAATAATATTAAATAAATAATAATATAAAATAAAAAATAATTATTTAATTCACTTATTTAAAAACAAACAATTAAATTTAATAATAATATAATTAAAATATAAATAAATAATATTATTGACTTAAACAAATAATTAAAATAAATAAAAAATAAAACATTCATGATTTTTAGTCGACAGGCGATTTGAGCCAATTTTATTTTTATGGGATTTTAAGTATGAAAAAATACTTAGGCTTTTTATTCGATATTTTTAGGTTCTTTAATCAAGTTTGAGCAAATTTTATTCGAAAATACTACTCAGCACAATCCTAGGCGATTTAAGCCAATTTTTATTTTTTAGGCTTTTAAATCGAGAAAAAATACTTTTTTATCATGAATTAAAATTTTTTGAAAAAATTTTAAATTTGAACATTTAAACAAAAAGTTATTTAAAAAAAAATTTCGTTCATTAAAACAAATAATTTCAAAAACAATTAACACCCCCCTCCCCTAAAAAATTTTTTTATGGGGGGGGGTCTCGGGATTTTTTCAAGCCAAATATCCACGGGGCAATTTTCAAGCCAAATATCCACGGGGCATAGTCCTCATATCCCTCTACTAACGTCGGATGCATAAATTTCACTAAATTTTTATTATTTCCAGTTGCTCTTAGTTTTACCCTTTTTAAATGTATTTTGATAAATTCATTATTACCATGATCTTTACCTTTGTCTAATCAATATCTGACCCGTTTTTCAAATTCAAATTTTATAGTTTATTGACTTTCTGCAAATTCACATTTTTACATCGTTCAATTCTAATTGTGACATTTTTTGACATTAAAAATTAATTTTAAATTTATTGCTCCAACACAAAATGGAAATTTGACCTTTTCACAATTATTAACCTAAATGTTTGGGAATGGTATGAATAACTTGTTTAAATTTAACTGAAAATTGTAATTGCGTTATTACATCCAAACAAAATTTTATTGTTTTTAACCTATAAATATATATATATATATATATATATATATATATATATATATATATATGACTTATTTCAGATAATACAATTTGTTTTTCTAAAGTGCCAAAGGAATTTTTAGCCTTACCAAGTATCTGTAAAATATTTTATTAAAATAATTTAGTCTGTTTATAATATTTCTGTTTTTATTATCTCAATTAAATTTAGTGAGCATCGTCTTCCAGCATACGAGAATGTTTTTCAAAGTGTTTTAGAAAGTCAAAAAACTGAAAATCCAAGTCGCAGTTCTACAATGGACTTAAATGTAAATAAAACGAAAAAGCGTAAACGGAATTTAAAGAAAAAACCGGTAAATCTCCTTACTAAAAGGGAAGAAAGCTTTCTGCGAAAAGATGTGATATATAATCGCATAAATTATCAACCTCCGCCGGTTTGGTTTCTCGGTATTTATACGTAATAATCAAGTGCATCTTCAGGGTCAAAATTATACAGAAATTGAAATACAAAAAATAAAATTTCAAATCCAAAATCTTCTAGAAAAAAGAGAGGAACTGAAAAATATTTATGATAATTCTCAAGGTAATATTTTTGGAGCTTTATTCCAACAAATTTTAAAAAATAATTTCTTGTTTAAGTGATTATCACTAATTCAAAAACCAAATTAAAAATTTATTAAAATATTGAAATACAAGTTGGTTTCTGTTATTTTTGGATCTACTCTGTCCTAGTCTTGATTTTTCTTAGTTTTTATTATGAAAAAAATATTCATAGAATTTCAAAACATTTATTGATTAAATTAATATTTAATCAATTAATTACATTAATTAATTAAAATTAATTAATATTAAATTAATATTTGTTTAAATAAATAAAACATTCACAAATATTATCAAATCTATTTTGTATTAATTAAAATAACAATAAATTATTTCGTAATTTTACAGCCCAAATAAATTTAATAAAAAGAATATAACAATATGATAATAATAATTTATTGATATTTAAAATTTGCCTTAATTTGTTTTTTTTTCGATTACTAAAACAATATTGTTAAAGAATTGTTAAAGAATTTTAATAAATATTTTTAAAATAATAATTTCAACAAATTTATTGAATTATACTGATTGTTATATTAACCTCTTCGATAATTATGGAGTAACTTAAGTTGGTCAACTGTTTGGTATTGGAAATTGGAATGTTTTGAAATTTTTGATTCTGTTGAGGACAAGAAATGGGTCTTCAAGTAAATTGGCGGACTTAATTTTGTAAATAGATATAATTTCGGGATCCCATAAATTTATTATTAGTTAATATAAGCTTATTTTTAAAAATTATCTAGATCATCCATGGCCAACCAGTGGCCCGCGAAGAAATTCTAAACATCAGCTCAATAATAGGCTTTTATAGAATTTATAATCGAATTAAGCATATTTTTAATTTAAAAAATTGATTCTATGTGAGCTTTCTAACTCATTTCTATTTATCTAGCTCCCCTCTAGCGAACGCTTATATAGTCTAAGTGATAAAAATTTGTTATAACTTTTTCCACATTTAGAAAAAAAATTATTTCACTTAGTGAAAAATTTAAACTGAGTTGGATACAAATAAAAAGAATTTTTTTGAGATTTTTTCAAAAATTCGTTTTTTTAAAAAAACAGGTTTTAAGACCTTGCTTTGTTTTAATCACAATTTTTTTCATATTTGCAATGGAAAGTTCTCAAAAATAATAAAATGTCAAATATAATATAAAATATTGATCGATAGTCTATAAAAAGAAGAAGTGAAAATAAAGGGAATTTCAAATAGTGATAATGTCTTAAAATTGTGGAAATATGGAACATTTCCGCAGCTATGTCAAACCTAAATTAATTTAGATTCGCTCGAAAATGAAATAGCGATGAAAATTAAAGAAAAATACCCAAAGGTTGTGGAAAAATTGAAGTACTCAAAAGTAAGAGATTAAAATAATATTATTGATAATAAACCAACTTTATATTTCAGTCGGAAGAAAGTGCGATATCTAATAAGGAAATTGTAAAAAAGATTGATTCGTTAATAAGAAAAAAAGTAAGTTTAGAAAGGTTGTTTTAAGAGTAGAAATTATTTCTATGGATCTGGGACATGCAAGCATTTACTTACAAATCAAAGAGAAAACATTTTACAGAGACTAGAGTCTAGACAAATAAAATACATTTAAAAAGGGATTAAAAGCCTAAATTATTTATATTTTGTCTCTTCATTTACTTCCGACTTTGTACATGAGAAAATCTAAATGTCACTGCTAAAGCTTGCTTATCTATACTTTCTTCTTATTGACTTGTTCATTAAGATAATCAAATAAGATACGTTTGACATTATTCTGTAATAAATTCTTGTTTTTCCCTGTTATTCGTCCAGCATTGGTACAGCTATAATTGTTATAAAGGGAGATTGAAAAAGCTATTTGTTAAAATTAATTAAATGTTAATTTTCTTCAAAACAATAACGGCAAAATTTTACATTTGCTGGTATAATAATAAAAAGATGTCTATAAATTACTATACTTTAGCTACAAGATCAAATATTGTATCACTTATCCTTAAATTATAATTCCACTTAGTTTACATCTAATGATTTCAATTTACAATGTGCCATGCAAATGTCGTGTTTGTATGTCATTGAATAATTCCATTCACTAAAATCGATTGAATTGTATGTATAAAAATCTACAAATGATATTTTTGAAAATGTAACCCTACATTGCTTAATTTGATGCGCCTCAGTAGTCTGAGTTCTTATTTACCGCATATATATATATATATATATATATATATATATATATATATATATATATATGTATGTATGTGTGTGTGTATTATTTTCAACTTAAAAATGCATTTATATAGATATCAAAAATGAATGAATTTTTACCAAAATGGGCAGAATTGAATCAAATCAGAAAAACTCTCAATCAGATTACAGTAAAAATATTAAATTTAAAAATAAAAAGACAAAAATTAGAATTGCTAAAATCGAATCAAAGAAAAGCAGCGGAAACCAATCCAGTTTTGATGAGCATAAAGCGAGAAGAGTCAATCATTTATCAAACGGTTCATCCGGATCAGGCAAGAAATACAAGTTAATTAATAATTTAATATATATAATCTATTAACTAGGATAAAGAAATCAGTATTGATAATCTAGAATCGGCTCTTCAAGTTGTCAATCGCCAATTATTATCAAAAAATGAATTTAATTACATTTACCATGTTAGATTGATAATTACGAATATTATCTTTATTTTTATAATTTTCATAAATATAAAATAAACAAATAAAAAATAATATATAATAAATAAAAAATATTAAATATAAATTAATATGAATAATATGAATAATAATGTAAATAATCAAAAAAATATTGATAACTATACTTGGAACTTGGGGTACCTAAGGATATGACTGTTAGACTTCAAGTGCAATATCGAAAATCAAGATGTCCTATTGGTGTATGTATGGTTTTTTGGTTTAAATTAATTGAAAAGGTTGTTTAATATTTAGTCCACATTGCTCTTGAAGTAAATTAAAATTCACAACTTTCCCCATTTATGTTATACAACCAATTTTGCTTTTTATATATTTTCTGCAAATTTAATTATATTTTTCAGTAAAAAAAATGTCAGAACGGAAAATATTAAGAAAATCATTATTAATAGCATTAGAATTTATTAGATCTGCGCTTTTATCTATGATTTATTATATACAACTCAAATTTAACCATAACTTTCATTTCTATTCAAAAACATGGTCTTCTTATTACAATCTTGTCTAAAGAACAACTTTTCACTAAATTGCCTATTTCTTTAAAAAATGATATTAAAATTAAAAGAAATATTCAATCAGAAAGATCAGCTTAATTTCGTATTTGAGTGAACATTACCTATAAATTGAAAAACGTAAACAGAATAAAGTTGCATAAGTTCCAATACAAAAGTCTATCAAGTCTATTTCAACTTCATTTATAAACAATATAGAAATAAATATTTTCAATGATAGTGGTTATCTAAAAGACTTAAAAACTCATTGTATATTAAATTTTCGAAAAGTATATATATGGTTTATAGTGTTATTATTTTAATGTACAGTGGCTATGAATTACCATATTTTATTCATAAACGATATGAATCGGATTTTCTCGTTCTCCTAAACGTGAACAATATTATCTCCAATGACCAAAAGAATTACCAACATTGATATCGAAGGGAAAACTCGTACCTGGTATTTTTAAAATATATAAACCGACTCCAAAACTTGAATGTAAAAAATGCAAAATTTCATGCATAAGCAAACGAATGAAAGGACATATATCTTATTAATCCCCATTGCATTTGAAGAAGCCTTTTCTACCCATTCTGTCACTGATAGTACAAATGACACTGATGCTTACATTTAAAATTGAATATTTGAATTTGAACGATATTTTACTAACTATGAAAGGAAAATTTGTGATTTAGACTAGCAGGTATTTATCGTCAAATGTTACAAAATGCATTGTCGGCTGTGTCTTCGCTCCAGACCATACATGAGCATACCATTTTTCAAGCTTAATTGGAAATGCCTTAACGTTTACCTCTTGTTTTTTATCTGATCTATGGTGATGGTACTCCAACATTCTATTTTTTCACCTGGTGGTACAATAAAAATAAAGTTTGAATACCACTGATATTGAAATAGTATAAAATGCACAATAAAGCGCGTACAGAGCCATTAAGACAAAATTTAACACAAATTTTTAAAAATTAACAAAATTAAAAATTGCTATCCCGATGGTATGGCAGGTATCAAATGGGAAGACAAATGGGATATAGCAGTTTTAAATCTACAGAGATCCCTAGTTAGCGTTATTTTACAAATATTAATTATTTAATATCACCCAGTGTGTTAATAGAAAAATTGAGTCCGCGAGATTGACAATTGTCATGAATGTCAAACATCAAATAAAAATAATTCAATCTTACAAAAGGTCTACTTGTTGGATGTGATAAATATGAATATGGTTTTTTTTGTATAGTTTTTCTTGATGCAGTAGAGCCATATAAAAGGCAGAGAAAACATAGTTAATTCTCCGTAATGGTCGAAGAAAGTATTGTAAGAGACATTCAGAGAGGTATTTACTTTATAGGCTAAGTCAGATTTATTTAGATTGAAATGACATCCCACGGACTCAGAGATCTCTAGAATCAAGTGAAGGGCTTTCATTTGTTAGTGAAAATCGGAAAGGTTGGAAGTTTTTTAGTAAAATAGTAAAACTTATTGTGTTGAGTTTCTTACTCTGATCAAAAGCACGAGGAGTTGAATAATAAGCTTTTGCCTACCAAATAGTAATATTAACTCAACAATAAATTTTCAAATAAATTAACTAATCACTCCTAATTAACAAGTTAATTTCAGATCCTGAAATTACCTCATCATCCAAGAATAAATATGCAGACCTTCAGTTGTATTGCAGCTTTATCAGAAAAAGTCACACATTTAGAGTAAGTTTTAGAAAACATTTTATTTGTAAATGTATAAATATATTTGCAATGAGAAATAATAATAAAAATATACTGTGAAATATTTTAAATTTAATTAAAATTAATTTTTAATTTTTAACCGCAAAGTTGTGTGGAAGTATCTGTGGTATTCATAGGTCTTCAAACAGCCTTTGGTGATACGATCAATCATTTTTTTTTTGTGTCTTTTTAGTCTGAATTTCAGGTTTCTTAGGATTGTGTGATTTCTCTTGTCCCATGTTCCAAGGCCACATATCAAAAAGTTTTCAATAGTTGTGTAGATATGTGTCTCCTATCGAATTTCTTTAGCAAGCTCGAGATACTTTTCGTAGTTCTTGATTCTTGTAGGTTCAACTGCGACTTTATCGTCTAATAGGAAATTTGATATTTATAATTGTAATCTTTTCTTTCTGTATTATAACTATATTTAGTTTAAATTTTTTATTTGATTCGTTAGGACTTGTTTCTGTTTAGAAGTTTAGGTCTCTTGATTTCAGGAGCTTCGCCGGCGCCTTTTAGATTTTCTTTATTATTATATTTTTAACTAATCAAATTAGATAAAAATAAATTAAATATTAATTTTGTTATTATTTAAAAATGGCTCACAGAGAAAAGTATAAACCAAAAATGACAACTAGTAAATCACGAATAGATATTAATATAAAATTAGAAGCCATCAGATTGTATAATAACAACACGGATCTCCGTGACATCAGTGCGTTGCTTGCAATCAACCGCGAAACTATCAGATATTGGATAAAGAAAGACAAAGAAAATCTCATTTCGAACAACCTTTCAAAGAAATATAATAAAGTTTCCGATTCCGCAAAACGAGAGGCCGTTCAAATGAGAAAGAACTGAATGACATTTGTAGCAATTGCTGCAACGTTAAATGTTAATCCGAAAACCGTGAAAACGTGGTTGAATAAACCGGAATTTAATAATTCACATTCACAGTTCATTGACAGAGATGTAGAAACTAAAGAAACAATCTCATTCAATAAGCTACCAAAATATTTAACAGGCAATAATCAAGTGAAAAAGAATTCGGTGAGTGAGGAAATCTCGGAGATTGAATTCACTGAGGAAGAAATTCAGAAGATGGAATCTATCTCGTTTTGTGAGCTGCCAAATTATTTACAGCAAAAACAGTGACCATACAAAAAATGAAAAAATGATAATTAACTAAGAAAATAATAAACTCACCAAATCGATTGGCAATGATTTAAATAATGATAAATGTCAAAACAAGCGTCATTTATGCGAAAAATATTTTACATTCTCATTGCTATTATCAGATAATAAAAAATTAATAATTATATTTAAAAAAACACTTTCACATATAAACTTTGTGACACAAAATTGAATAACTATTGAACAAAATCTGAATTGAACATTTTTTAACGAAAACAATTTTATTTGTATTTTGTTAATTTTGAGGCGCCAACTTCGATTTAAAATTTAACGTGCATATTGTAACCTTTAATTATGCATCTCAACTTCATTAATTTTTTGGCTAACTAGGATCAATATTTTTTAATCATTCTTTGATCAGCTATGTTTTTTTCCTAAATGATATTCAAAATTTAACAATACATTCATCAGTGTGTGTCCCAAACTGGGGTACTCGATGGATTTTTTGGGGGTACGCAGGTCTTTTCAATTTTATATTATCTAAATATTGTTTAATTAGATTTTAAAATTTATTAAAACTTTATTAATACAGAAAAATATAAATATAATCTTGTTTTTTATTTATTGTTTATATTTTTGAATCGATAACATATTTTTAGAAATAAACTAAGTTTAAATATCATCTAAGATTAAAATTAACTAACAGAGAACAGAATTATGATGAATTATTATCTCAGCACAAGCAATTTCATCCTTCTCATTAATTACAATAAATTAATTGTAGTATTTTTTATTTTACATTATTTCTATTATAGAAGTATTTTATTTTTCATTAATGCTATTAATTTAAAGATCGTATATTTTAAAAAACATATTGTAAAAAAATTTAATCATTATATATAAAATTTTAAAGCAAAGGGGTACATTATATAATGAAAATGATCAAAAGGGTACGCAGTACGAAAAGTTTGGGCAACACTGCATTAGATTAAAAAAGTATGTGCATAATTATGCACATAATATTTTTAATATTAAATGTAAAAATAAAAATATTTATTTTTCTTGCTCCTAATTGAACCCAAATATATTAAAATATATTTTTTTTATCTGAAGAAAAAATATATCAGGTCTGAAAGCCGTCTTTCTATTGTATGTTGGAATCTACGAGTCAATTATCTATTGTTGGTTTTAAGCTAGAAGTAAGATGAATATTAAAATAAAAGGTAGTTTTTGTCAAACAGGATCAATACAAAGCAGAACTCTTTGGCGCAGCCGTTTTGACGTGACCGTTTTGGCGCAGTACATTTTGGCGCCATTTAAAAATAACTTTTATTTAACTTATCGTTTATAAACTTTTAATAAAAAGAATGCAAAATATATAAATTAAGACACGTTTAAAAATAACTTTTTATTTAACTTAACGTTTCTAAACTTTTAATTTTCCGAAAGTCTGTGTATATTAGTCCATCAAAAGGTTATGGGCAAGTCCTCTAAGATACTCAGGATGTTTCGTTCTCTGTAACTCTCAACAATTGTCATGATTCTGGTGTATGCTGCAACATATTTTCTGTGCTTTACAGGCGGCTGGTTTCCACGAATGAATTGCTCATATACAATGTCACGCCCTTTTTGAACACCTCGAATTCCGTCTATAAATTTCCAAATGTTTGGGCGATCCATCCCAAATTAAGCTTGCAAAATTTGATCTGTTGTTTCAACATAGTTGTTGGTACGATCCTCTCCATTTACTGTTCTCTCGTAGACAGACCAAATTTGAGGAGGAAACAACGCATGACGTCGAGTTCGGTTGCGATTTTGACGTTCTATGTATACATTTTCAAAACAATTTAAGATTGGTGTAAGGTCTTCCGTAATTTCATTGTACAGTGCCTCAATAGCCACATCAAGGTATTCGATTGGAACAAAGTAGAGAACGACTATCATTCTGGCGACCAAAGCGAAGTCCGGATCTGTGTTATATCGGCGAAGCAGACCTTGATCTGCTAACTTACGCATGTTCTTCGTCAAATGAAGGAGGCATCCATGGATTGCACAATTCGGAAACGTTGTTCGAATAACTCCAATTGCGGCTTGTTTGAATTCAATAGAAACAGAAAAATTTTTTAATGGCTTCAAACAGTCGTTGGTAAGTTGTAGCTTCTTTATTTGGCAGCAGAGCATACAAAACCGGCGTTACGAATCCTCCTCTCGCTGCCATGATTACATATATCTGTGAAAAAAGAGTAGGAGCTAAACTGAATGTTCTGTCTACATACAGTCTTTCCATCAGGTTACAGCAGTCACCATTCGACTGTCGGCCAAAGAGAAGAATGCGATTTTCGTCTTGTTTTCCCGAATCCCGTAAAATAAATTCTTCCATCTGATCTGGTGCCACTTCGTACATCATATATGCACCCGGAATAATAATTGAAGCTCGATCGACAGATTGTGGAGGAGCTACTCCGTTGCCGTTTCTACTCCGCTTAATAACCTTGCGAATGGCGTTTTTGTTTGGCATCTTTGCTTGAACGGCAGTCGAGGTTCCTTGTTGAGGATAACTGACGGGATTTCCGTTGTCTCTGTTGCCCTCTTTTTGATTCCAGTTATTATTATGGCAACCCAAAGTTGCGCTGCGTCACTTCCGTAACTATGCTGGTTGATCTGTATCAGAACTCGATCATTATCTACTGCCATGTGTAAACGAGCCTTGCATTCGTTCTTCAGCTCACATCGCCAGAACTTCTTGGAATGGTCTGCACTCACCTTATCGAACACATAACAGTATCCTTCGAAATTCAAGTTTTCTTTACCACGCTTTGATGTAACATTTTCCATTTTACTGGTTTACAGAATTATAATATGTGATATATTTATGAAACTCTACTTAACTTGTGATTTTAGTCTAGAACACTCTTACACCTTTATAAATGTGAAGCGCATGCATAATTAAGCAGGAACGGTAAATAATGGCTTAGGCCATCTGTGCGCCAAAATGACCTGCGTCAAAACGTACCGGGGTCGATACGTATCAGAGACGACTTCTTCGGTACAGATATTTTAATAAATAAATATTTGATATATGAAATAAAATGTTTTTAGAGTTTACATGTGTTACATTTTTCTCCAATCTATTTAAGTCTGTCTAGTATCCACACTTTTCTAGTTTGACTCGCGAGACTCGCATTTTCAACCATAATGAATGGCAGTTCCTGCGTGGGTGGTGTTGTTTGGAGATTAAGATAAGGTCATCAGCATAAGCAAGTATTGGGATTTTCTGTATTGACCACAACCATTTGGCTTACTAACTGCTTTTTGCCAAGGTGATAAAAAGTTTTGTTAGATCCAATTTCAGACTTTCGTTTATGACCTTCATAAATAGCATGTAGATTGTTGGTATTATTGCATTTGGCTTATTTGCTGGTTTGTGACTTTGGTTAGTTTTTATTGTTTTAAAATTAGAAATGCTTTGGGGTTTCTCATATGTTTCCTGGATTCTGTTAAATTTTTCCACCAGTACTCCATGTTTTATTCATTACTTCTATTGATTTACATGGATGTTGTGTATTCCTGAAGATTTATTTTTGTTCTTTTTTATGGCATTACTGATATCGGTGATAGCTATTATATTTGCTCTTTGTCATAATTGACGACACTTTGTTTTTGGGTCAGTTCTTTCGAAGTGTGTGATCATTGTTTTGTAGGCTAGATATTTTTTTGAGAAATGGTATTCAGTTACTTAACTTCAAACATCAAGACACTCCTGCAATCGTTCTTTGAATGAGGAAGTTTAAGTATTTGACAGCCATAATTTGGTCAATTCGAGAAGAAAATCTGTATGACCTTAACGCTTTGATAATAATGCTTATGAGTTTGATATCTTCTCATTTGAGTTCTGGGAATTTGGAAGTGGGTTTCAGTTTTTTGATTCATTGGAGTGAGTTGGTTTATGAGTTTCTTATTAGCTGCAGATATGATTCTGTTTGCTCTTCTTTTCTGTAGTCTTGGGGTTTCAATCGGATCATTATCTACTGACGCTATTCGTTGGGGTTCCGAAAATTTTTCTTCAACCTTTACTTTTACTTCTGAAATTTCGTCTTTTAAGGTATATACTAAAAATGAAATAATCTGTCGCGGAATTTCAAATTGTTAGACAAAAAAGGGTAGAAATTAAGTAATTTTCGATAAGAAGAAAAGCATATTCCTGCTGTTATTCATCGACCACTGTTGTTAATAAAGTAGAAAATTAGGTGTACGTTAATAATAACGATCACAAAAATAGCGAGTAGTTAAAAATAACAACCTACAAAACAGCGACTTTTTAAACAAATTTAAAAATTAAAATATGGAAAGACAATAAGTCTTCAATTTTAGTATTAAACATTTCCGAGCATTTGTTTTTTGTATATTTTACATTATAATTTTTTAATTTTTTTCATATTTAAAGTTTTTAGTCTAGGTTATGTGTTTGGGCGCACATCAAGGTGAGGACCTCATGTCACCTTGACAAACAATCTCCTCGGAGTAATATTGTAATGAATAAGGCCTTATATAAATAAAATTATACAACAAAAATGGAATAGTGTGAATACGCTAAATATTCAAAATATTATAAAATCAAATCAAACATATACCGTATTGTCGTCCATTAAACGCGGGACGATACCGGCATATTTTCCTTCTTCCATCAATATGTCATAAATTTCAAAGTTTTCTACTGAATTTAACTAACATTATATCAACTCTTACAGTATATCAATTCATTTTACTGGTTTAGTTAAAATTTGCTATTTATATGTTGATCAGACCAACCTGCGGTTCATATATGTTCGAAAATACAGTAGGTATGAGAGAATTGTAATTGAATTTGCACTGTCTACTTTATCATCAAATGTTCTCCAAAACGGCTCATTAAAAGTGAGTTAAATATTTTTTTTCAGACCCTTCACAAAGAGGTTGCTAAATAAGTTCGACTTCAACGCTCTTGACACAAAAATGGAGAAGGCCAAAGTAACTTGACTTTTAGTAAACTTTTGAATTATAATAAAAAACTTTAGAAATTATTTAATCTGATGTCCAGCAGAAATGACGAGCTACCAGATGGAACGGTTTCTGTAAAGAATTTAGCTATTGAATTAATGGCGGGCGGAATACCAGAAAATATCGTCAACACAATTATTCATAAATTTGACAGGGAAAATAAAGGCTATGTGGACTTTTTAGATTACCTAACATACATTCCTTTGTTTGTGGAAATACACGAAAGAATTATAAACGATCCTTTGGATTTTAAAATTATTACGATTGATTTTTAATAAATAATTTTACAAAAAGTGCGTTTTTAATTTCATTATTTTTCTTGATAACAAGTAGTTCGAGCTTGTATTACATAATCTCAATTTTGAAATTTTGTTAAGCTGGTTAGATTTCAGTAAAACAACACCATTTTAGGTTAAATTTGAACGTAAAAGCCGATTTGAGATCAAAAGTCATTAAAGTTATAATTTAAAAGTAATTTTACGTGATAATATTCTGGAACTTAGTGAAATAGGAGTGGAAAAGAGAGTTCGTCAATATCGTTATTAATAAGACACGCTTGAAGTCAGATCTTTAGTTGGTAATTAATTAATCACCGGCAAATAATAACTACAAGAAAAATAATAATACTAAAACACATGCACGCACGCTCAAAAAAAGAGAAAACAATATAAATTGATTGCTTTTAATATTACCAGGTCTATTGAGTGGTGACCAAATACATGTGCCTATGAGACACGCTGGGTATTCGTTTGCGTGCACAAGGCTCATCTGTGCCTCCTCAAGTTGGGGCAAAAGTACATGAACATCATAGCACAAAGAAGACCTAGCTTGTCAAGAGCTAGTAAATTACCGGCGCATTACACAGTTTTCATTGTGAAGGCAAAGTCCATAACAAGTATAATCGGCACTATATATTGTTGTTATCGTTAAAGTTTGTTATTTCCTGACTGCTCGTGTCCTTTAGATATAAATAAGCAAACCACATATAAAGACTATCCACAATTTATCACATATACAAGTCGTAAGCTGATTTGAACTTTTCTTTCAATGATAATTATTGATTTTCGTGAGGTAGGTTGTCCCAGGGGTAATCACCTTTCTGGGATGATAATTTTTATTAGATTTTTATTAAATTCAATTAAATTCGATGCTTCATTAATATTATTCGCCCGCACTTATCACAATATTATTTACAAGTTAAATTAATAAATATGCTTATTGAAAATAATACCGGAAATACAGATTATTTCTTTCTTGAGATGTGTGGGGTTATGGTCTTTGACAACCTTGACCCCAGATGAAAAATTAACTTTCTTATTCCACAGTGGTTACCCGTTGCTAAACAACGTTGGAACTGTAACCATGGGCTTTGAGGTCGCCAAAGGTGAGCGCCACGCGGGAACTGCTCTGGTCCGACCTCAATCTGGGTCCAACGCACTACCGTTAGAAGGTCTATGTGCGATTTGTCATCTTTGTCCCCTTCCGATGATAAGAAATTGTAACAGTGATTTCGACTGGCTGGCTGAGTGACATCATTGCCTAACTGTGTAATTTCAAATTGTTAACACCCAGAAACATTTATTATTCAAATACGACATGCACAAATTTTTATTCAACAGTTAAAAAACATTTGTCACACAATTCACGCATTTTTGGCCCGTTCAGCTCTACCCGGACGGTGTTTAGTTGGCTTGGCTGCGGGATTCGTAGTGGAATTAGCTTCACGATAAGCTAATTGGGCCGGGCGAAAACTAGAGGGTAGGTCACTGCTGCTCCTTCTTGACACGCAGACAGCGCCACCTATAAGCCCTTGATTTGTGTCTTCAAGCTTTGATCGAATTGTTTTTCATCAGCCCAACCCTTCTGCATGATTGTTAGTTTCTGGTACAGATGTTTGGCCTTGTTCGGTTCCATCCAAGTGCTTTTTATTAACTGTACCTCGGCCGTCAGTTGTAGGATTTGTCGATGGAAATCTTTGACGGTCCGTTGGGACTTGGCTAATTCGTGCTGTAGGATATTGTGGGAGTTCATTTCTACAATAAAGGAAAATTAATTTCGCCAGTAAAAGGAGGTTCTTAAATTTATAACGGGACTTATGTCTCATAGCGTCAGATCTGTGATTCAGACTGCTCGTTTTTGTTAAGTTATTCGTTCATAATACTATAATAAGAAATAAGCTAACTAAATATCTATTTAAACGCATAAATACAATAATTATAACAACAGGCTTAATCGTTCGCTAATATCGATCATAGTTAGTTCGCGAGGGTTCTCGAGCATATGGATGCCCGCGATGGACGTTTAGTTCTTCAAACCCATGTCCCCTTCTTTTGGTCTGTGAATTGTGCGGAGCTACTGTATTATTGCCTTCCATTGGTCGGTTCGATCTGAGACCATTCTGGTTGGACGAAATATGGTATGACGTGGCATACCCGTCCGTACTTGGAATCAACCCTTACGCGATGTCACGGTTGATCTCATCCAGATATCGTTGAGCTCTTTGTACCTGTTGGGCCGTCTGCCGTTGGTGTTCCTTCAGGCGGGCAAGGAGGTGCTCCGCCTGACCTCTTATTTCCCGCGCTGGGTTCCCGTTTAATCGCTACGTAAGGTAAATCCATATCCTCTCCAGCTTGTCGATCCTCTCCGCGGAATTCTCGAACCGGTGAGATTGAGAATCCCGCGTCCCACATCACCTGCCGGCACCGTGCAACTGAATGTGCCGGGAAGCAAAGTGTGACCCGGGACGCGTCAATCCACGAGTCCTCTGAAAACTATAATTAATATATGGTATGGTTTAACATCACTATTTACGTATGAGAGATCGGTTGGCGGTCTAACGTGGAGTCACGCGAACAGAGTCCACTCGTTGGTTTCATGGGTTGCGTATCGTATTTTAGAAAATTGGTACGGTAGAATGCACGTGTTTGGGTTAGGCTTGCTGGTTTCCTAGGCTAATGCGTCACTTGCTTCCCTAAGGGGGGCGGGTAAGGAGATGAATATGGCGCCTGGAATTATCTGGGCCATCTTACGGTTAGGACCTTACGTAGTCAATTAATTTGGCGTAAAAGATTTCTCCTGCTAATTTCGTCATTTCTCTGCTTCTGAATGAAGTGGATCTTTTAATTCCCAAAACGTGAAATATGAATAATTGACGCGACGCCTTCAAATTTAGTCGAACATTCCGCTCATAAAACGTAACCGTATTCCTTGAAATTTGATCAAAACGTAGAATTATAATCGAGTTATACTTTAAATCTTTCCCACTCATAATAGTATTACTCCATAAAAGGTTATTTGAAATAAAAAAAATTCATTCATTTGGTTCGTTTCTTTGGGCCATCGGAGAGCTAATAAAATATACTCTAAATTTGCTCATTCGTTTTCGGGAGAATTCAGATAAGAATATTCCTTAAAACACCTTTAAATTCTATATATTTAAAAGAAAAAAATATATAAAATATATCATTAATTTATTAATTTGTTTTACCGTTCCTTAGAGAACTACGAATTTAATATCGTTGGAAACATAATCAAAGTTTATTAAAATTTCATTCATAAGTGAAATTTTGTTTTTCCTCTTTTGGTAAACAGAAAACTATTTCCAAAAACTATACGCTGGATTTGCTAATTCGTCTTCAAAAAAAAATCGACGCAGGTAAATTATGGTTTAAGAAATACTTAACATTACTTAAAGATATATTTACGCGTTATGTTATTTACCTTACAGTCCCTTTAGGGAATTTTAGGTAAAATGCTATTTAACTACCATTACGATTCATTAAATAATAGTCCAAAACGTACTGGTACATTGATAATTTAACCCAGTGACTTACGGTTGTTACTACCAGACAAAAATCCAATCATTAGTCAGACCAAACTTGAGTGCTCTCTCGTTAGCTCCCATTAATTTGATAGTAGTGGAATTTGTCATTTTTCAAATTTATTTATTTCGTTAAGGGTAAATACTTTTTGTTCCCGAATCTTTCCTGTTTCATGATTCTAAATCTAATTTTGCTTTCAATCGTGTTTGATTATCGAAATTTGCCTAGTTGCTAAATATTCGTCACAAAAATTAACGTTTAACTTAATAAATGACATATCATAGACTTATATTTTATTTTTAACAAAACCCTTACAATACGTGGTTTTTAAGACAGGTAAATCGCATAGATGAGGCATATTTTGATGGTCAGTACTTAATCTCCGATTTCTGGTGAAACATAGTTTGTGAGTACAGTAAGGTGGCATGGATAAACTTACTACTCATACGATACCGGACGTGGAGTTTGGGTCTTTGAGCATAATTAAGATTGGTGGTGGATAATTACTTCATAATTTAACGCCATGGCCGATTTTATTGTCATTATCACGTGACTCTTGGAGGAGTGTTTGGGCGATTCTGGCGACTTGTAGCGTCTAATTTGGACTCGTGAAAATATTAAAAATGCTTAAAATTTAATATCAACTTTACTTTCTACTATTCTCGGCTGTTCCAAGTTGGGTCGTGTTCTCTTCGAGGCGACGTCGGACGTGTCAGGACTTCGCGGACTAATCGTTTCGTTCATGGAAGGGTTACATTTGGTTGCTCTAGAAATTTTAATTTTTTCGATTTTTTGATCGGCTTAACCCAAACTTTATTAATTATATCAGGATGGGTGCGCACGCGTTACTGGTGAGCAAAAATTTTCACGTGGCATGCCTACTGGTTAGTGACATGTTTCTCTCACCAGGATGTGAGTATGTGTCTGCACACTAGGGCTCTCATCGATTGCTCTTTATGGAAAGGGCATGCACACTCTTAGCGATCTCCCTACTAGCTGCCTCATTTCCAACTGATCTAACTTCACTTATTAGATTTGGTGGATATTAGTGCGATCACGCTCCATGGCGAATAATTATCATGGATTTTCAAGTAATTAATAATTTGTATTCCTTTCATTTAAGTTGGCTTATATTTTATTATGGATCGTTCGTGGTGTTTAAGCTGAATTAACGATTTTATTTTTGGCCAGGATTGATTATGTATTGCGTAATATCGTTGGGAGATTTATTGGGCTTGTGGTTCATGCTCTATAGTAAGTAATTTGATAATTTTGATGTATGATCTTGGAATATTTCAGGCTTTATTATCCGAGATCAATCTCTACCTGGGGTTCATGCCCTCTTTTTATGAGGTCTATTCTGGCGACCTACACTTGATTTACGGATTTGATGAATCTTAGGTGACTGGTAGTTGTAATCATGATTTATCTCGACAATACCTTTCTGATGAGGACGACAGCAGGAACGTTATGGAACACACAATTCATCATGGCATATTTCTAATCGATATTTTAACCACTGAGCAGTCGTTGTCCCTAACTTCCAAGTGCATTTATTATTATGAACATTGTCTATGCCTAAAGTGATTCCTTATGCAGTTTCATTTATTAACTTATCATTCTCTTTGGCATTTATTGTTTTTATTTATTATTATTAATTTTATTTTATTTTATTCGTTTATTACCACTATTATGTGGATTGGGTGTTCGTGGATTTACGTCGAATTTTCAGAATAGAAATCTGGGTGGCTTCTTAATAGTTTGATCATTTTGTGGGGTCGGGTTCTAGAGTGTTATCCGCGCATTTCTTTTGTTATTTATGGGTGACGATTCGGACCTTGTTGTATTCTGGAGTAAACTTGGCTATGAATACGCATTTGGATATTTGGGTTTTTATAACTATTACATTTTTCTTTAGGCGGTTGTTAATTTTGGGGAATTACTATTCGGAACAAGAATCTTGTGGTCATATCCAATTTCCCGTTTTATTTTGTTAATCATGACAGTGAATATTTGCCAAATATATTCTAAATCACTTTAAAATTCGTTTGTAGTTCGCTTTTCATACTTTGGGGTTTGATTAACTTCCTTGGAGATGTGAGATTACTATACATATAGCGCATCCGTAATATGGTAGATGTTTATGTTGGGCTTTGTAATTTACGAATAATTTAAAAATGATGAAATTTTGAATCGCGATCTTCGTTATAATTTTTCTCCAAAATTCGGGATTGTTGACGGTTTAAAAAGGCACATTTTAATTGGATTTTTACCGTGTTTCATAATTTTATGAGAATAAATAACCTATCTCTTGAGTGGGTCGTCATTAAGAGTTTAAACATTAATTTCTAATTAAGATCGATTCTTTAACTATTAGTTGACTTTGGACATATCATAAATAGAGTTTTAACAAGAACATAGCAACAATTTACTGACATCGCTTTTCCCGTACCCTTTCCCAAATTGATCCTAAGATGAGTTTGTGTTGATATTAATAGTTTAAGAGTTCCCACTGGGCTACTCAGTGTTGTGATTTTAAGCCGTGAGTTGTAAATGATATTTAGGTCGAGTTTATAGGAAATGAGTGCCGACGAAAGAGCCAAAAGACTATTTCCTCTTCACCCTTTTCCCCTATACGGAATAATATTGACGTTTCAGCTCCTGCGTTCATCACGCCGGAGCCTTCACGGGCACGAAATCATTGGCGATAATACACGCACTTACACGATTTACGGTAATATGTTAGAGTTTAATAGCTTGTGGTGTGTATCGGCTGTGGGTCGGAAAATTTCAAAGAAGCATTGACGGAAAAATTTCTGTGCTCATTCTTTTTAAAATGTATATTTGTATTATAGTACAGCATAATAGTTCATAAACTTTGACACATCATATCATAACATTCCTCTTCCCCACGCCGAAATCCAAGCAGAGCTCCTTCGAGGTTGCAAGGATACGACGTGGAGAGAGGGCATCAAACAATCTCTCACTCACATTATAATTCGAGAGTTTCACTGATAAACTGATTCTGGTTAGAACTGGTTTCAAGTTTAGAAAAAACGATTTAACGATTCCGAGTTTTTGAAAAACTGATTAAAATTGTGTAAAAATGAATCGGTATATATACCTATTGTACGACCCTAACCTTGCGTGTTCTTTTTGATTTAGTAAAACAAAATTTGACCTTGGGATTTTCTGGTATATTCTATTCTTAATTTTTATTATTTTGAAATTTTATTTGACAATTTTTTCTTTTAACATTTTAATTGAATTATTTGTAATTAAAATTCTTTGATTTTTATTTCATTTTCATGAAATTTCGCATTTTTTGTTAAATTGTCGAATTTCGGTCAAATTGTTGAGTTTTTGTGTTATGTCTATGTTTATTTCGTGTGGATCTTGTTGCACTTTGTCATTATTTTAATTTATTTTTGTGTTTATAATTTTATATTTAATTGTTTTCTTTTCTCTCGCATTTTAGTAGGGTTAATTGGTGTTTTAATAGGTTTGAGTTTAAATCTGCATGTTATGTTTGCATGTGTGTTACCGATTCATTTAAACATTTACAAGGCCGTCTGTGTTCTGGCCCAACAGATAGTTAATTGTAAGTTAAGTGTTATTTTACTGGTTATGATCAGTAACAAATTGCTTGACACTTTCAATTATGGCACAGCATTCATTGTATTCGAGGAACCTTGATTCTTTCATTGGCAAATTTAAGGATGAAAGTAAGGGTCTTGGTTATAGGGACTGCGTGTTTCTTACTTCAAAATGTTATAGTTTCACGAGGATAATGAAACTACAAAAGCTAAACGTGTAGCATTAAAGGGTACTGATATAAAACATCAGTCATACAAAGATTATTTTCTAAATAATCGAATCTTTGCTGTTCCACAAATTAAAATAATTAGTAAAAATCACCAACTTTTTACTATTAAAAATACTAAAACGGATTAACTAATGCAGATGACAAAAGAAATTGGGTTGTGAAAAAAAGGTTTGGCTTATGGGGATTATAGTGGAGGTCATCAATCCAGATCCACCATTCAATTCAGATCCATCAGACAATTGCCATCCACATTTTACAAATGTTGATTTTTAATAATTTTTGTTATCATATTGTTTTGATTTGTTTTAGTCTGATTTTCATTATGTTTTATTGCATTATAAATTCATGTATAATGCAATATCGACGCAGTGGTCATGCACATGTTATGTTAAATAGTGAATGTTTAATAAAATATTATATTTTATATAAATTATAAAATATAATGTATAAATATGTAAAGGATATATGTGTATATATATATGAATATGAAATAAAATAAAAGGAAAATAAAAAGTCAATAAAAATTGATTCTGGCTTGTTATTTAGAAGTTTGGTGTTAATCTCGAAAATCAAAGAGATAACGTGATATCGACTTTATTTATAATAATAATAATAATAATAATAATAATAATAATAATAATAATAATAATAATAATAATAATAATAATAATAATAATAATAATAATAATATTAATAATAATAATAATAATAATAATAATAATAATAACAAGTCGATATCCCGGTAATGGTAACTAATAATAAAATGTACCCACATGTACCTAATGGCATAGTATGCTTATTAATGCATCCCTATAGATGAAGGAAAATTATTATGTTACTTGGGGTATGGCATACTTCCAAGTACATTAATAACAAATAACAGTAACACAAGATAGGCTTTGGTTATTAATGATACTTGATGTCATTAATAACCTTGTGAATGTTATTGTTAGATAGAAAAAAGTGAGGGTAGAAGCATTGGATGCTCGCTAGCCTGCACTCTCCTACCCTTAATAGCACAATAACGGGTACGAGACCACATAGTTCCAAATAGACCACTGGCACTTAGATGCCACTGTCTATTATCAGAAGACAATGGGTTGATATCTAGCCAATATCATCACATCAGCAGACATAACCAATCAGAGGTATGTCTGTGAAGCATCGCTAAATGATGATCAAAATTGGCTCTGAACTGGCATGGGCTAGAGGAGGGGATTGGCGGGAGTGCTGTCAATTCGAACGAAGTGTTGTGGTGGCGACGACTGATGATCCCCACGGGGAACACAGTACAACCAACAAATAGTAGAAGCTCAAAAAAACAGCAGAAACACTCATGTTTCAGCTTATCCGAAAGGATTGTGCCTACTCTTTGGAGAGGCTGGTAAAACCAAGCTTGGTGAAATTATATTTATAAGAAGAAAAAGATTACGTTTAATTATTCGGAGGTTGAACACATGTTACGTCATATATTAATTAATAACACACAGTATGAATACGATGAAAAATATTTTTATTGTACTGATTTGTTTCAATCTGCTTTTTATTGATTTATTGTGCAGATTAGTTTCCTTTTTGTTTTATCGATTTATTATGTGAATTAGTTTCCGTTTTATATTTATTGTGTATTAAACCTGATTGTAACAATGTACCTACCTGATAACCATCTTTCACCCCCATTACACATATATATTTACTCGCCCAATACCCTTTACCCACCGGTTCCCACATGTTTACCCATCTTTTACCATTTTACTAATTAACACTTATTAGTTAAAATAAACTTGTATTTTAAATTAAGTCAGAAGTTATAAATCAAAACTTATAAAAAGCTTTAAATTGTTGTAACAAACTCTTATTTTTATAATTGTTAAAATTGTTGTCTAAATTGTACGTGGATACAAAACGGAAAAAATGATAATAAAAAAATCTGTTGGATTTGATTTCCCATTCCTTATTCTCTTGATTCCACTCAAGAAATTCTTTTAATGTTTCATCATTACTTTGTAAAAAGAGAGATAATTGTCTTAAATATATATTATATATTCGTTCCTTTTGTTCATTACTACCATCATCTACAAAAAATGACTTTTCATAAATAAGATAAGTCCCCCGTATTAAGTATCCTTTGGTTAAATGAGTCCCAACTTGAGCACTAGCAACTTCAAAACATTATCTAATTTCTTCTTTATCAGTTAAATATCCTAACATAAATTGGCAATATTCGAACCATACATCGATACTTCTATATTTTCAATTGCACGAATGAATATAGCACGTATGAAATCTTTGTCTGAATTAAAAGACTTTTCATCATTGATCCAATCAATCCACATTTCAGGGGACAATGGATAATAAATATACATAGTTTCTCTTGATTCGCTTGCTTCCATCATCTTTTCTGAATGTTTTAGTGCATTAATTAACTTCCAATGAGAATCATAATCAAGAGGATTTTTTAAAAAATTTTCACTATACATATCAATTTTCATAATTTCCGCTGAAAAATCTTATGATTCCGAATCACTACTAGATAAATCATTATCGATCATATGAAAAATTTTTAAAATATGTTTTCTTTATAAGAAAAATTCGTTTTATTGTTTGCAATTTAATTTATTAAAACTAATTCAAACTAAAAATCCTACAACCTTGACTTACAATTCCGCCAAAAAACTAATACATACAAACTCAAATAAATTACATACAAACTAAAAGTAAATTTTACATAAAAATTAAAAAATAAACTTTTATTTCAGATTCAACAAAATCAATAAAGAAATTAATTGTTATGTAATAATTTTATAATATTAACAAGTTAATATAATATTAATTATATTATATTAACATAATTGTTTTGATCTATGTAGTATTGGTTTGAGATTACTTTTGTACTTTTATCATCTGTGGTGAGCTGAGCATGATGAATTTTGTGGGCTTTGGTTGTCGATGAAACCTAATGCCGGCTTTAGACGTGCTTATTGCTTGATTTTGCCCATCGATGATAACGTGTACATCCACCATGATCGTTACAAAAAATAAGCAAGAAAATGACTTGAAGGTTGTAAGTATTCAACCAACAAACAAAGGCGGTTTGAAAATGAACAACAAATAAACGTCTAGTGCCTTTGTTTCAAGCGATAGAAGTTGACGGCAATCAAATTTCTTTTTTTGTCAATTCTTTGTCAGCTCCAAATTGTTTAAAATTCCTCATTGATACCGGTTGAAGTGTTTCTTTACTACCAACTAGTTTCACCCTTGAGAAACATAATAATTTTCAGTTAAGTGCAGTAAACGATATACCTGACATGCTTGAGAGAACATTTCATATAGCAAATATCACATGTCTAATACCAGGCTCCGATTTTTTAGCAACATACAACTTACTAGTTGATTATAAAAACAGCTAAATTTTCAAATTATACTGTAAACCTATCAGAACCGACACTGTTAAAACAATAACAGGAGATCATTTAAATCAAACGAAAATCTCAATACAAAACACAATCTGACCCCATACGTGCAAAACCTACAAGAACGTTTTAACAACACTAAAATAAAACTAACAAACCCGAAAATAATACTGGAGTTTATCGGTATTCAATCGTCATAACTCCAACACTACAAGTCAGCGAAAAGGTACGTCCACTCACAGTTGAGAAACTGGAATTCGTTGCAGAACTCGAAGAGAATTGTATTATCAGAAAGTCTCAATCCCCATTGGCATCACCAATACACCTGGTACTCAAGAAAGACTGTACCTACATGCCCTGCAGAGATTAAAGAAGACTCAACAAGTAGTAGTGGGATACCGGCCCTCTAGCTCAGAGGCCATCTAGCTCACATACCCCTCCCCGGCAAAAAATTTTTTTTCTAAGTTTAAAAGTACAAATTTTTTTAGAACAAAGACAATGACTCATTCAAGGTCATTTAAACAAATACCATGGCTCATTCAAGGTCATTGGATGACTCATCAAATTTTTCCAGCTCGTTGAAACAAAGACCATGACTCATCAAAAAAATCAAGGTCATTGGATGAGTCATCATATTTTTTCAAGGTCATTTAAACAAAGACCATAACTCATTCAACGTCGTTGGATGAGTCATCAAAATTTTTCAATGTCATTCAAAAGTAGGTCATTGGGTGACTCATCGAATTTTTAAAGGTCATTCAAAAGTAGGTCAAGGTCATATTATTTTTAAACATTTTTAAATTTTAATTTACTACTTATTTTTATAAGTAGTATATATTTTGTAAAATTATTTTATTATTATTATTGTTATTATTATTATTAATATTATTATTATTATTAATATTATTATTATTAATATTATTATTATTATAATAATAATTATTATTATTATTATTAACATTATTACTATATATTGAAAACCAAGACATATACAACAAATTTATTATAAAGAGATAATTCTACTATAGTAGTATTGTCGAAGAGCTTTATTCAAAGCCCATTCCACATACTTCCGATATCTGGCAGCGCAGCAATGACATCCATCACCACAGAGGTATTCGGGTTCCATATCTTTTGACAAATTTTTTTGTTCGATATCCCATAGGAACTCATCGATTACAGTAAATATCCATATTGATGTATGATTGAATATCAAGTCTGGAATTATTGATGGTGGCTTATCCATGATTCCATGTATTTCTGGATAATAGAATTCCAGACGTTCTTTAATAACTTTAAAATAATCATCTAAAAAACAAGTAATAATAATAATAGTAATAATAAATTACCATAATGTTTAATTTCATTCATAGCTTGAACTGCGCTCGGTACAATCATTTTAATGATAAAAATTGAAATAACAATTACTTTTATACTAATTTAGACCAATTAGAACACACACACAAATCTTTAGCTATAAACAATAAATATTAATTTATATAGATTTGAAAATGATTAAAGAAATTTTAATAATATTATTAGTTTTTAATATGGTCAACTCAATTGTTGTAACCGTTCAAGGTAAAAATTCACAAGATGTGTATGTCCTGATACAGCAGTATTGATGGATATTTTGTATATGATAGATAGGTCTAGATATTTGAAAACTCCAGTCAAAAGATTATCTGAAAGAATGAGTAATTTAGAATTCTGATTTGAACATACATATGAGACTTTAAAAAGAGCTAAAAACGAATTATATGATGATATTATATATTTAAATAAGACCATTGGTATTATCAAAAATGAATTAAGAAAATCAATATTAGAATTGAAAGAAAATCGTAAACTTAATGAAAAAATGATGAATCAAGTTCAATATAGTATAAAATTTTATTCTAATAAAACAACTGATCAGTTCAATCGTATAATGAAATTACAACCAGTTAACAGTGGTGGCAACAACTTGAAAAAAGTTAACAGTGCCAGCAAATCATCATTGCCATTTCCATTATATATTTTTACCTATTTTCTTAGTATTGCATGATTCTGATTGGTCGAATATAGTATAAATACGCTTACACTTTCATATATTTTTATAAAATGCCAGAAACTAAATTTTTTATAACTGTTGAATGAGCTGGTCTCTAATAATAGTGAAGAAGATGAAATCATTAAAAACATGAAATTTATGGTAAACCGTACCGAGAAAATCGTTGAAGACATCCCATTCGATTATGAAAAAATTCTCAATTTGGCACCATTGGAGAGAAAGAAGGCATTCCAATCATTATTTAGTTACATGTTCGATGAAAATAATAAATGGATGCGAATAATAGTAGGATTAATGTATATGAAACACATGATATTAAAATCTGGGTCTGACTATGAAAATTATTTCCAATGGTCTATAGAGGTATATTACTTTATATTGTTATTAATTTATCATTATTTAGGTAATAGAAACAAAAATTGACCCGTGGGTAGTAACAAACGGTGGATGGACAGCGATTATTCAAGTTGCAGCAGAAGCCAAACGCTCTGATATTTATATAAAAAATTGCAAATTTTTATTAAAACTAATCACTGGAGCATCTGTTTTATATTTATGTAACAAAGTTTATCGTAGATTTTAATAAATATTTCTTTGTTATTATTATTATTAATAAAAAACTACATTTTTAAAGATTTATTGATTATTACACGAACAGTCTTCATCACCGCAATATTCTATCATAATATTTTCTATAACATGGTCAATACAATTCTTAAATTCGGTCGGCTCATCTTTAGTAATTTCGGTAGTATCTTCAGTATCATTAATATTTTCTTCATCATTAATAAGTGTATCATCAATAATTTATTCAGAATCATTAATAATTTCAGTATTAATTTCTCCATCATTAACAATTTCAGTATCATCACTCTGACATCCAGAATCACAACATGAATCTTCTTTACTCAATGCTTCAACCAGAGTCAACATATCTCTAATTTTTACACCAGTTATTTCTTCGAGTTTATCAAACAAAAAGTTTATTAAATATTCTAAACGAAATTAATTAATTATTTTATATTTTATATTTTACCTTTTTCAGACATCATTTTTAAAACTATTTTAAAACTACTTATAATTTTGTTTATAGAATAACAAAGAAAACATAAATACATTTATTAAACACTAAACATTATACATTAAAATAACTGTGAAAGTGTAGCAGTAACAATTTTTCAGATTGGAGAAAGCACATCATTTTGATCAGCTTTATATCCTTGGATTGTTATTGTTATATACCAGTTTTCCTGTTCTTTGAATCCAATTTCTGTAAATGCATCATAATATCTGGTATATTGACTCGTGAAGAAAGCATTTTCATTGCATTTTAAATTGGAATTGATCTTTTTGAATGTATTATCAATATCCTTGATATCTAACATTGAGAGAGTACCAGCAATAGATTGAAATTGCGTTTTATTGAGTTTGACTGGATTTGCCAATTGCATATTGATAGGCTCCTTTAAAAAATATATTTTATAATTGTGGAACATCTGAACTGGTTGGACACTTATTTTCTTGTTCATGTTTGATTTATGATCTTTATAAGGTGGTGACGCACTTTTATACCCTTGACAGATAATGATTAACCAATCAGAATCATGCATGATCACAAAGGCAATGCATGATAAGTGCATGATAATTGCAAGATAAGTGCGTGACTGGAAAATATATATAAAACTGTATGTGAATTAACCCATTGAGTTTGTATATAATTTTACACATATCATCTATATAAAATGTATTATTATTATTATTATTATTAATATTATTATTATTATTATTATTACTATACTACTAAAATTATTATCATTATTATTATTATTATTATTGTTACCACCACCAAAATAAAAATACCAAAATAAAATACAAAAACATTTATTATTATTACCAACACTAAAATAAAACTACCAAAACAAAACAAACAAAAATAAAATACAAAACATTTATTTTCTTAAAAGTCTCATTTTTTGCAAATTTCTTATTGAATTTGTAATATTTCATTCCACATAGCGCTAGTACCGGAAATCACAGCAGCTGCAACCCAGAATATAGGGGTATTCCGTTTCCATTTTCTTGACCGTGCGGTTCATTTTGTTATCACAAAGAGCTTGCTTAATCAGATCAGAAATCTCGATTCTTGTTTCATTGAATATAAGCTGTTGATGCATTGACGGCTCTTGATTCTTCAAAATCTCCTTTATTTGAGGATAATAATAAATAATACGATCGATTATCATTTGGGCATATTTGTCTAAATAAAATATAAAAAATGAAATAAAAATGATAAATTTACCGTATTCAGCGATATTTTTCTTTGGCATAGCATACATAATGGTATAATATTTTAAAAATGAAATCAAATGAATAAGCAAGTTGTTTTAATCAATCATTAGCCAATCAGATATCGACCAATCCGGTGATTTCATTTTGTATGTCACAAACAATATTTTTGTATTCTAGATTTCGCACCCCTAATATAACTATTTTGCCGCTAGCAAACACGTTAACACACATTGGGTTGTATTTTAAAAGCCTCAGTGCAGGAAATAATTCTGGTTCGAACATACAAAGACATTTTGTTGACATGTTGTATAGATTGATAGATTGACCCATATCCATGGTAACAGTAGTTGATTGTATTTTAATATCCTTTATTCTATATTGTAATTTATTGACATCTAAAGGTTTCTTGCATCCCATGATTCTGCATTTGCCGGATTTGAAAAATATTATAGGGTATTTTCCACTCCTATCAACAATTTGCTGTGGTTTACCAATCGGAAATGTCATTTTTGATACATCGAAAGTTCCTTTATAATTTATATTTGATAACATAATTAAACAATAAAGAAATATTAAGCTATATATATATATGATTTTTAGGAAGAGTTCATTAAATCATATAATATAAACAAAAACCTATAATTATACAAATTAATGATGGACTTAAGAAATGATGCTGTATATCAAATCATCGGCCCAAGTGGTAGAGGTAAAACTATGTTTGTGTGTAAATTACTGAAATCTAATTTATTTCAAACAAAATTCAACAAGATTTATTGGCATAAGGGTGCAGATGAAGAACATGGATTAACTCAGGATAATTTCTGTAAATTGAAAAACATGAAAATAGTAAAGGGTTTCGATAAAAACTGGTCAAGTCGTTTAAGGAAAGGTGATGTCATCATTATTGATGATTTGTATCAGGAAGCTAATAAAGAAAAGGATTTTAATAATTTATTCACAAAAATCAGTATACATGTTGGTGTTACTGTGATCTTTATCACTCAAAATCTATTTCATCAGGGTGGCGCACATCGAACAAGGAATTTAAATGTTCAATATTTAGTTATTTTCAAGGATCCTAGAGATGCAACAGTTATTGATTTTCTTGCTCGACAGGCATACCCTAATAATCGTAATTTTCTCATCAGTGTATTTCAAGATGCTACAAAATCACCACATGGATATATATTTCTTGATTTCACACAACAATGCAATGATGATTTACGGGTAAAAACCGATATTTTCAATAAAGGTGCCATGGTATATAAACAAAGTTGAAAACTTTAATATGTAACAATGTTTATGAAATCCAGGCTTAAAAATATCCGAAAACTTAGACAAAGTATTAAAAAGACTATAAAGAAGCGTGTTCCACCAAAAACCAGTTATACACCATCTTAAAAGCTAATAGCTGAGAATTACCCTGCAATGAATCTTATTTCGAAAAACATTATTAAAAAGAGTAAGAAAACAGTTAAAATTGTAAAAAATCATAGGAGTTTCCCATATTTTAATGCATTGTTAAAGGCCTCGAGTATGAAAAGAATGTCTATTTTACAATCATTTCCAACTTTTGTTGTCGATGATTTACTCAAAATTCTATTAAAAGTAGTCAGAGGTAAAATTAAAATCAGTAATTCTAAAAAACTAGTATTGAATAAACATCGTAAGCCTTTGTTATCACTAGTAAATAATAAAAATCGTAAGCAAATGAGAAAAATCATATATAAACAACAAGGTGGTTTTATCGGAGCAATGTTACCATTAGCATTATCATTATTATCACAATAAACGATGGGGCAATCATTACCTAATGTTAAATTAAAATTTAAATCATGTTGTTGTAATGGAGAAGATTTGTACGAACTCAGAAGACAAAGCAGGTTTCGGTGGAGTGGCAAAGTTAAAGAAAAGAGTCCCAAAGTCGAAAAAGGAAACGCAAAAGTGGTTGTCAGATCAGCTTGCGTACAGTTTAAACAAACCAATGCGGAAAAGATTTCCAACAAGAGCTTATAAGACATTCGGTATTAATGATTTAATTGCAAATGGATTTGATGGAGATTATACCGTATTCGAAGATTAACAAGGGTTATAAATATATTTTAACGTGTATTGATGTTTTCAGTCGTTTTGCTCGCGGTGTACCAACAAAGACAAAATCTGCAGAGGAAATATCTAAAGCAATTAACTCAATGTTTAAAAATGGTCATCCAGACAATTTGCAAACCGATTTAGGTATTATTATTATTATTATTATTATTATTATTATTATTATTATTATTATTATAAATATTATTATTATTATAATTATTATTATTATTTTTATTATCATTATTAATATTATTTTTATTATTCTTATTATTCTCATTATTATAGGCAAGGAGTTTTACAATAGTAAAGTTAAGCAAATCCTGGATCGTCTCAAAATAAATCATTATTCTGTACATTCTCAATACAAAGCCGCACATGTTGAAAGATTTACCTGGACATTGAGGGATAGATTGAAGAAATGTTTCGTGCATCAAGGTAATAAAATATGGATAAATGTATTACCGAAAATACTTGTTAGTTATAATAATTCATCACATCGAGGTCTGAATGGTTTGAGACCCGTAGATATCAGCTCAAAATCACGAGTACAATCTAAAAAAGTTCCTATTACAAAACCTAAATATAAAGTTGGTGATCACGTTAGAATTAGTAAAATATCTGCTTCACCTTTCATCAAAAATTTCGATAGTAATTGGAGTGATGAGGTATTTCAAATTACTAAAATTAATACTAAACAGAGTCCTGTAATGTATGTTATTAAAGATAGTGATAACAATTTAATACAAGGGAAATTCTATGAACAGGAATTACAAGTTATTTCCAAACCTACAGTGTTCAGAATTCAGAAAAAATTGAAAACTAAAATAGTGGGTAAGGATAAACAATACTATGTCAAATGGCATGGATATCAAAAACCCTCATGGATATCATCAAAAGACCTAGTAAAATGAGTTTCTATACAATTTTACCGAGTAATAGTTGCCCACTAATCCATCCGGAAAATCAAGCAAGTAAATTTATGGTTGATCTTCAAAATCCCATTTATTTACATGGAAATTGGGAAGTTGCTTTGCAAGACTTTACATTTGTGTACAATACATTCCCATTTTATAGTCATTGTAAAATCGGCTTCAAGAAGCGTGTTCCCAAAACCTGTAGTGGTATTTTCTCAATCAATAATTTTGAACGATATTGTCATATTCCAAATCAAATTTTAGATGAAAATAGTGACATGTTTTTCAAAGATGGATTGAATGTTAGTTGTGATTTTAGCCCATTTACAATAAAGTTTGAAAGTATTGAGGATGCCAAGCGAATGGGTCGTGATAAGCTTAGCATTGTTGTTCCTGGAACTGAATACCTAATACGATTCAAAACATTTGATGAGAAAAGTGTAACGATCGAAAACATCAAAATATCTGTATCATATATTAATGAGGTGGAAGATACATTTACATTTACTAATGAATTATATATTGAAACACTTGAAGAATTACATAAATATATTTTATTAAATTGTTTACATATATTTAAAACTATTGAATTTCTTAAAGATGGAATATGCAAATTCAGTCTGAATAATAACATTTGTGAAGTTACATTTGATAAGAATTTGGCTAATACATTGGGATTAGATAAGCAAACATATAAGGCAAGTGCTTTTGGTATACGCAAACCAAAAATAATAAAACTTCATAGGCAAATGTTCATATATACTAACATCATCGATCCTATAATTGTTGGTGATTCTTTGGTTCCTCTTTTGAAATCTGTTTAAGTTGATAAACATGACCAGGATGAAGTTGTCAATATAAATATCGATAATCCCATGTACTTACCGGTATCAACATCATGTATAAACAATATAGAAATAAATATTCGTGATGATAGCGATAAATTTATTGAATTTAGTAAAGATGCAAAAACTCATTTGACATTACATTTTCGTAAATTAGATGGCCAATAACGATATTATTAGTATGTATAGTGGTAGCCAAAGTGGTGGCGAATTACCATATTTTATTGGTAAACAGTATGGATCAGGATGGTTGAGAACAATTGGTAGATTTGCACTTCCTATTCTTAAACGCATTGGTAGTTTTGGTATGAAAACTGCTAAAAATGTGATAATGAATGAGCAGAAAATATTACCATCTCTGAAATCAAATGCATTATCCGAGTTAGGGAAAGTTCTACCTAGTGTTGCAGGTATGTTTCAAAAACCCGAAGCACCGGCTCAAAACGTAAAAGACATCATAAACATATAAACAAACGAATGAAAGGACATGGAACTATAATTCAAAAATGATTTGTGGTAAATCTGAATTGTGTTTATTTGATAGACCCTCTCCCAAAGCAGTAATTGAAATGGGGGCCTTTGAAGATGTATTCCCGATGAATTCTATTATGGATAGTAGAACCGATATTGAATTTTATATTAATGGTTCCCAAACTGAATATCTAGATTTGAATGATACATTGTTAACTGTTCAGATCAAAGTTGTAGATAAAGATAGAAAACCGTTGGGTGAACCTAGTGATGTAATACCAAACAATTTCTTGTTTCATACGCTTTTTAAAGATGCAGTTCTCGGATTTAATAATATCAAGATTGAGGGTGGTAACAGTACATATATTCACAAAGCTCTAATAGAAACTATTATAAATTACAATAGCGATACTAAAAATACATGTTTAACTCCTATGGGTTATGGTAGTGATGATGACAGGAAAAAGTGGATTAAAGGTTTGAAATTATTTACCATGTGCTCATCATTACAACTCGATTTTATGGATCAACCGAAATATTTACTCCCAGATGTTAATGTACACATTAGATTGAAAAGATCTGATTCGGCATTATCACTAACAAGTGCTACCACAGCACCAATTCTTCAATTAGTTGATGCAAAATTATTGGTAAGAAGAGTTCGTGTTGAGCCTTCTGTATTAGCCGGTCATCAATTGGGGCTTAATTCTAAGCATGCAATATATCCATTGAAAACAAAGGAAATTGTTCAATTTGCAATTGCTAAGGGTTCAGCTTCTTTCTATAAGGAACAAATATTTGGAGATAGAAGAATGCCCAACTTTATATTGGTAGCATTTCAAAGTGAATCTCAATATAATGGATCATACTTAACATCGAGCTCAATTTTCAAAAACTTTGGTGTAACATCGCTAACTTTATCGAAAAATAGTGATTATAGAGAAACATATACTCAAGATTTCGAAAATGATAATTATTGTGCTACATATATGCAGAGTTTAGTTAGAAATATGGGTTATTTTGATAAAAACCTTAATTGTGGTATAACTCTTGATGATTTTAAAAACAAATATCCATTCTTCACATTTGTTTTGGCACCCGATTTTGATTTAAATCAGAGTCAATTACCTCAAAATGGTAATTTACGATTAGATATAAAGTTTGCTAAAGCTACAATTGAACCGGTACATGTTGTAATATATGGAGTATTTGAAAATGAGGTTCAAATAACTGCAAACAGAACAGTATTGGTTTGAAAATGTTGGTATAAATGTATAGATAATTTATGATAATTTGTCATGGAGTAAGTTTTTAAATGTATTATTAATATTATTGATGTAGTTCTGTTCAGGTCCATCGAATTGGAAAACAAATACTAGGACATGAATTTTTAGGGGTTTTTCCTCTTGATAAAATTCCATATTTACGTAATAATCAAGCCATAATCGTCAATACTCAATCATCTCATCTCGGTGGAGAACATTGGTTAGCAATATATATGAAACCTAGCAAGATATTTGTATTTGATCTTGGGTTTCTATTATCCGGCTTTAATGGTTTCGAAACTTCAAACAATGGGTAAACCTATTGTGTATAATAAAACTATGTATCAAAAACCATGGACCTTAACATGTGGTCAACATTGTTTAGCTTGGTTATTATCCAAGAGATTTGATGAATAATAAATGTATTAATGTTTATTGTTATTGTTATGTTTTAACTATTAATATTTTTATTTATTATTATTATTTTTATTATTATTATTATTTTTATAAATATTATTATTATTATTATTATTATTTTTATTATTATTATTATAATTATTATTATTATTATTATTAATATTATTTTTATTATTATTATTATAAATATTATTATTATGTGTTCAATTAAAGATAAGCTAATGCATCATCACAAAGACTATGCATGATAAGTGCGTGATCACAAAGACAGTGCATGATAAGTGCATACATACACAAAATTGAATAAAGAAAACACATGCAAACAAAAGTATGTATGTGATTTACAAAGAAAACACATACAAACAAAAGTATGTATGTGATTTTACAAAGAACGCATGCAGTCACAGTATAGACTGCATGTGTTTTACAAAGAAAACATGTCTAAAAATCTCTCACCTATATGTGTGTATTGCTTAAATGTGATTGGCTAAATCCTGAAAATATTATTCTCTTTATAAACATTGACAATTTCCAAAGTTGTCACAATTAATTCAAAAATTTATCAATTTTCAAATATTCACTCGCGCGATTTCAAAAATTTTAAAATGGAGAATTCAAGAATTTTACGACAATTGTTGGCCGAAGAAAATGGTAAATTATTATTTTTTAATTTATTTTCTTTTATTATTCTATTTTTCTAGATTGGTTTAATATAACCGAACTTCAAAATCAAATTGACGGTGTTAACGAATTTGTTCCTGGTAATTTTTAATTTTATTATTATTTATTTTAATATAATTTTAGAAAATGTTTCAAATGAGGAAATTATTTTAATAGAAGATAGCGATGATTCCGATATTGGTAAATTTATTTATTTAATTATTATTATTAATGTTTTTCAGAAATTATTAGTGAGGATATCAATGAAAATATTCATTCATCAGCGTCAGTAGATTTGGACGAAACATTTATTGATAATGCCCCAGTTTCTGGGGAAGACAACAATTATGCTCCCGTTTCTGGGGAAGACCACAATTATGCCCCCGTTTCTATGGATGCCAAGATTTCTATGGATGCTGACGTTTCTGTGGGAGATGAGATTTCGTATAAAAAATGTAGGATTTTTATTATTTTTAATATTTTTAATGAGCATTATTATTTTTAATTTATTATTAATTTATAAGAGTATTTTAATGAGTATAAGTTAATAATATGTAAAGTATTATAATATAATACTTTAAATATTATTAATTTATAATAGAAATATCTTAATTGAAATATGAATAGAAATATTCGATTTGTAATCAGAATATTAATTTTATAATAGAAATATATGATTTATAATACGAATATTAATTTATAATAGAAATATGTGATTTATTTTTATAATAGAAATATATGATTTATAATACGAATATTAAATTATAATAGAAATATATGATTTGAAATATGAATAGAAATATTTGATTTGTAATCAGAATATTAATTTAAAATAGAAATATATGATTTGAAATATGAATATTAATTTTTATAAATTATTTTACGGTATGTAATTCAAACATGTGATTTATAATAGAAATATATGATTTATTTTTATAATAGAAATATGTGATTTATTTTTATAATAGAAATATCTGATTTATAATACGAATAGGAATATATGATTTATAATAAGAATATTAATTTTTATAAATTATTTTACGAAATGTTATTCAAACATGTGATTTATAATAGAAATAACGGATTTATAATACGAATTGAAATATTAATTTTTTAAAATATTTACATAATTATAATCATTTATATATTATTATTTGATTCATATATGATTTAAATAATAATAAACATTTGATAATAATTACATATTTATCAGGTCGATTGTATAAAAACTATTGCCAATCTAGAATTGGTCATAACTCGAAATGCCATACGACTATGGAAAGTTACTATGGTCATAGATTCTATGGCATCGACTTTTTTATTTGCCCTAAATGCGATACCGCCCAAGACATTGAATATCTAGAGTTTTATAAGAAACACTCTAGCCATTTAAATCAATTTAAAATTAATAAAAAGGCATTATTTCAAATGATTAATGCGAAAAATGTTATTAAAATAATAATAATAATAATAATAATAACACAAATAATACAAAGATTACTAAAAACATAAACAATAATACAACTGTTACTAAAAATAATAAAAAATCAAAAAGACCTGCTGATAAAATCGTGTCGTGTATCCCTGCTAAAATTAAAAAAATAGAAATCATCATTAGTGATGACGAAACTGAATATAATCAAATAGGGGTTCGGTAAATAATGAAATAAATGTAAACAATGAACCTGAAATAGAGGTTGACTTAAGGGGTTCCCGTAAAAATATTCGATTTGATTTAGAAAATCAAAACCTTGTTCAAATCGCCCTACGGATAAACTTGTAAATAAATTACAAAATGAAATAAAGAAAATGGGATCTGTAAAAGTCCAGTTTACAGATCTCATTCAATTTGAAAAAGATGGGGAAATAAAAAATAATTTCTTTTCAAATAGCGCGAGTGTCTTTTCCGATAGTTTTCTTGCTGATGGTGTGAGTCGGTTAAATGAGAAAATCGAAAAATTCACATATTTAGGAAGTGGGTGGCGCGTAGTTAAGATTCGCGAAATCGATTTTATTTTAACCGCGTATTATCCTGTAAGTCGATTAGCTGGACATAGTTTTATCCCTACACCGGAATCTCTAGTAGGTAAAAAGGTTATTGTAAATGTTAAAAACACAGATCATTCGTGTTTTATATATAGTGTTTTATCAATTTTAAAGCGTGATATAGTTTTAAAGAATAAGGAGCGTGTTTCTTCTTACACTACTTTTATGGATGAATTGAATTACGATCCAATTACAGATTGTCCAATGAGACTCTGTAGCATCCCCAAATTTGAGAGAAACAATAGCGATTTAAATTTGGCAATCAATGTCTTTGAATATAACAACACCCCTTCTAAACAATTGAATGACATTGATTACGTACGTCACCATCCTCACCTTGTCTTAATTCATCGAACAAAGGTTATCGGCGGTAACCCGATTAATCTTTTATTATTACAAGACGGTGATAATTATCATTATACCGCCATTTTTAATTTAAATAGACTGCTGAATTGTCATTCTAGTAGTGAATGTAACACCAGAATTCGCGTAAAATGGTGTCCCCATTGTTTAAACGGTTTTTATTATGATAAAACCTTTAAGTCACATGTTGATTTGTGCGCTAAAAATCAAATAGGAACAACCCTATACACGCTTCCTGAAAATAAAAACTTAATATTTAAAAATTATTCTAAAATGATTACCCCACCATTCGTAATTTATGCGGATTTTGAGGCTGTTTTGCCTAAAGATGTAAAACATCATCAAATACACATGCCGATATCAGCAGGCTTATTATTAATAAATAATTACACAAATACTACACAATATTTCAGTTTTATAGGCTTGGAATGTGTATTGGAATTTTTAAAGAAAGTAGAGGAAATTGCTGTCACAATTGTCCTACCATATTATGAACATCATGGTAAAAAACCGATGAATAATCTTACTTCTAATGAGGAACAGCAGTTCATCGCATGTAGAACTTGCTATCTTTGTAAAAAAATTATTAGAAATAAGGTTAAGGACCATGATCATTTTACAGGTCAGTATCTTGGTGCTGCCTGTCGTAACTGTAATATAAATAGAAAAATAAGCAAACCGTTACCTATTGTCTTTCATAATTTGAAAGGGTATGACCTTTATCATATTTTAAAGTATGGATTGAATGAATTTCCATCTTGAAAATTAAATATCATTCCTACAACAACTGAGAAATTCATATCTTTGATTGTAAATATTAAGAAATTGGCTGTTAGATTTATAGATAGTATGCAATTTGTAAATTACTCTTTAGTCAAGGCTGTGAAAACTCTTACTGATCTACCTCTAACTTGTTCTGCTTTTGATGGTCTTATAGTTAAGGCAAAGGGTATCTTTCCTTATGATTTTGCAGTATCACTAGAGGTTCTTGAATCGACTTATGAACTTCCTCCAAAATGGGATTCTGTATCTGATGATGAATATGCTACCGCCCAACTAATTTGGACACAGCAAAATTGCACTACAATGTTAGACTATATGTTAACTTACCTAACATTAGACGTATTCCTCCTTGCAGACTATTTTCAGGAATTTCACGCAAAGGCTATTGCTTACAATGGTTTAGAACCTCTGAAGTTTTATGGAATTCCTGGAATGTCATGGGCGTCCGCTTTCATGACATTAAAGGAACCCATAGAACTTCTGCAGGACATGGAAATGTTTAATTTCTATGAGGGTGGAATACGGGGTGGGTTAACATTTGTTAACAAACATCATGTTGCAAGTTCTGAAGATACAGAACTCTTGTATATAGATATTAATAATTTATATGGTTGGGCACTTAGCCAAAACCTTCCGTATGGTGATTTTGTTTGGGTGCATGATAATCTGAATGATGTGCTGAGTGAATGTGTGATTGCCAATATTGAATTCCTTCCGTATGGTTATACAATGGAAGTTGACATCAATATCCCTGAGCGTGTGCATCAGTATTTGAATGACTTTCCGCTTGCCCCGGAAAAAATGTGCCCGCCCAATTCGAAAGTTGAGAAGTTAATGCTCACTCATTTTAGTAAGAAGAACCGTGTTCTTCACTGGAGACTGCTCAAACTGTATATAGAATTGGGTGGGGAAGTTGAGTGTATTCATAGGGCAATTAAATTTAAGCAAGCACCTATTTTTAAAGAATATATACAAAGAAATACAGATATACGCTCAAACTCAAAGTGCGAGCTTCATAGAGATTTGTATAAATTATTTAATAACAGTTTATATGGTAAATCCGTTGAGAATTTGAAAAAACGGATGAATTTAAGGCTATGCAATTCAGCTGAAAAGATGATTGTATATGCTTCAAAACCGACTTTCAAAAAGTCCATTAAAATAGTGGATGATTTGATTGCTGCTCATCTATATGTTTAGACAGGCCTAGCTACATTGGCCAATCAGTAGTAGACCTGTCTAAGCTGCGGATGTACCAATTACAATATAATGAATTGGCAAAATATAGATCAGAATTTAACTGTGATATTAAATCGTTGCCGGCGACACTGATTCGTTTTTTCTTGAGGTTAAGCACTGTAAGCTTGACATTCTTTTGCCGGCAATGATAAGAGACAGCCTTTTAGATACATCGAATTACGACCCGGCACATCCCTTATACTCGAGGAAATTAGATTCCGTGATCGGAAAATTTAAAGATGAAAGTAAAGGTCTCGGGTATAAGGAGTGGGTTTTCTTAAGACCCAAGTGCTATAGTTTATTAGGCAAATCTGATACAATGAGGGCTAAGGGGGGTGAAGTTGTTGGGGACTGACATCAAACATCAGTCTTATTTGGATTGCTACAATAAAAACGTAGTTTTCATAGTACCTCAAAGTAGGATAGGGACGCGGAACCATCAGCTGTACACATTTAAAAACAGTAAAATCGCTTTGAGTAATAACGATGATAAGCGATTATGGGTGGGGAAAAATACCAGTATCGCATTTGGGCATTATTTTGGGGTTGATGCAATAGATAGTGACCAAGTTAATTTCTTGGATGAACCGCTTTTCGGTGGTTCGAGCCCCAGTTTTGATGGCTCTACCGAAATCAGCGATAATGGACAGCTTTTCGATAGTTTTAACGAAGATAACATTGATATTGATGACGTGTTGTTATCAGAATAATAAATGTTTTTAAAAACTGTTTTTGTTAATTTGGAAACTTATTTATTTAGAAAAATTGTAATAGTTTTCATTTTTATTATGAAATTTAGATATAATTTTTTAAAATTTTAATTTTTTTATAATTTACATTTTTATAATATTATTATTATTATTTCATGCAAAAGCCGCAGCGTGACGAAACGCGAAATGTTACTTTATAGATTTTTTAAATGTAAAAACACTATATATATATTTTAATGTATTTATAATTAATTCTTTGTTTTTATGTAGTTGTTTTTGTTTTATGTAGTTGTTTTTTGTTTTTATGTAGTTGTTTTTTATATAATTGTTTATTATATATATATTAATATTATTATTATCATTATTATTATTAATAAAATTAATAATAATATTAATAATAAAAGTTTTATAAGTATTTATAAGTATTAATATTAATTTTTTAAAAGTAATAATAATAATAATAAAATTTTTATAAGTAATTAGTATATTAATAATAATATTAATAAAAGTTTTATTTAAGTAT
Source organism: Schmidtea mediterranea (assembly GCA_022537955.1). Classification (NCBI taxonomy): domain Eukaryota; kingdom Metazoa; phylum Platyhelminthes; order Tricladida; family Dugesiidae; genus Schmidtea; species Schmidtea mediterranea. Next base: position 74,108,411 of record CM039681.1, read on the forward strand.
TAATAATAATAATAATAAAAATATTAATATTAATAATAATAATTAAAGTTTTTATAAGTATTAATAAATTTTTATAAGTAATAATAGAATAATAAAAAGTAATAATAATATTAATAATAATAATAATATTAATAATAATAATAATAAAATAAATTTACAAAATATATACTACTTATAAAAATAAGTAGTAAATTAAAATTTAAAAATGTTTAAAAATAATATGACCTTGACCTACTTTTGAATTACCTTGAAAATTTTTGATGACTCATCCAATGACCTTGAATTAGTCATGGTCTTTGTTTAAATGACCTTGTGAAAATATGATGAGTCATCCAATGACCTTGAGTGAGTCATGGCCTTTGTTTAAATGACCTTGAAAAATTTTGATGAGTCATGGTCTTCGTTTAAATTACCTTGAATGAGTCATTGTCTTTGTTCTAAAAAATTTGTACTTTTAAACTTAGAAGAAAAAAAAATTTTGCCGGGGGGGTATGTGAACTAGATGGCCTCTGAGCTAGAGGGCCGGTATCCCACTACTTCAACAATATTACCATTCATGATTCATAACTAATGCCATTAATAAATGAAGTTTTACGCCGTTTACTGAACGCCAAAGTCTTTTTAACAATTGACCTACAGAGGGCTTATCACCAAATCAGAATGAATTCCTTGGATGTCTGTTAAACAGCAGTAATTAAACCAATAAAATTATTTAAATATCTTTACATGCCTTTCGGACTTAGAAATGCAGCAAACTTTCCAGAGACATATTGACAACATACTAGAAAATTTCAATTTTGTTTTCGCCTATGTAGACGATATCTTAATAGGTTCCCAAAATGTCACTGAACATGAAAAGCATCTTATATTGGTCTTTTAGGCATTACATTCCAACAACTTACAACTGAACTACAAATATTGTTCGTTCTTTCAAGACGAAGCACGTTTTCTAGGACATGTCATTGCAAACAATGGAATTCGACCTTTTCAAGAAAGATTAAATTTCATCAAAACATCAAACTGCCGAAAACAGTGACCCAGTTCAGAATCTTCTTAGTCACAATAAATTACTGTCACAAATTCATACTTAAGATATCGGAAATTTTAGGACAAATGGCAAACCTGTCAAATAGTAAAAGAATTAAGCAGTTATATGGACCAACGAAGCTTTACAATCATTTGATCGAGATAAAGAGTCATTATTAAAAATACAAACACTAGCATACATAAAACCAGGTGTTTCAATCACAGATGGTAGAGCATAATTTGAATCACAAATATTCAAACACCTTACCGAAAAACTAGGAATAAAGCATCTAAGTTACACAGTATACCATCCTCAGGCAAATGGTCTACTAGAGCGATTTCACAGAACCTTAAAAACATCTTTGAGAATACTCTCAATCTCAAAAGGCTGGACCAAATCATTACCTTTCGTTCTACTTGGTTGGAGAAACATTCCATCAGCCACTACAGGATCAACTCCTTCGCAGCTGTTATTCGGACTACAAACCTCTTTACCATCAGAGATAATTGATTTTGGAAACAATCCAATCTTAGAATAACTTGAATTAGCACGTTCACGTTTCCTCACTATCAATTCAGAACCTCAATTTACCATAAGTACCACATGCAAGCCTTACATTCCACGAGCTTTTGAAAAAGCAACTCATGTTTGGATCAGAACCACATTTGATTCCAATTTAAAACCAAGATACCTAGGCCCACACAAACTTTTAAAGATCACTGGCAATCACGCACACGTTATCATTGATGAACGAAATCAAACAATAAGCCTAGCACTTCTAAAGCCGGCATTAGGTTTCATCGACAACCAAAGCCCACAAAAGAAAGTACAAAAGAAATCTCAAACGAATACTACACAAATCAAAACAGTTTCCCAATTCGCAATGAAATGAATATTTCAGAGGAAATTCCAAACGATACTCATAATTCTGAAAATATTATCAATTCAAAGCCAAACCAGACAACAAACAAAAACAGACAAACATTCGAAATAAACACACCAAATAAAACAATAAAACCAAATATTCAACAATCAAAAAAACCTCAATTTTGAAGAACCTTCAACAGGATAGACCTTCATCAAATACAAGATCAAAGACATCTTTCGCATATTGGATACGCGAAAGAACCATCGGGCAATCAGAAAATACTTTAAAAATATTCCTACACGATGATCCGCATTATCAAAAGACCAGTTACATACGAAATCACTTCCTAAAAACTCTACCTTTTTATCTTATTTTAAACATCGTCGCAAACTGTATATACTTATATATATATTGTTATTTATAATGTGTTTATATTACGTATATGAAAGAAAAAGTTAGGACCTAGCCGAGTCACCTGTAATACAAAAAGCTGTGTCGGGACAGCTAGGATGATTGTATGTTAATTTTGTATTGCTCCAAAATAAAATAAAAATATATAAAAATTAAATAATTTTATTACAATTATTAACTTGATAAAATAACTTGATAAATAACAAAGAGTATAACCCGATACTTGGGATATCAATTTCAAGGATTCTATGTACAGTTGTAAATAAGTATTAGATAATTTGTGGTAATTTTTCCTTTGATATGATTTAGGTATTTTCTCGGATGGAATTATTTCTGAGCCTAAAACTTGAATTATCTATTCCAGAGATCGTAGGTATAGTTGTAAATAAGTATTAGATAATTTGTGGTACTTTTTCTTTTGATATTGTTTGTATACTTCTCGGATGAAATTGAATACATTTTCATTGATTTAAGGGTTATCAAAATATATCAATAAGATTTTGGTTAATTTTAATGATATTATTGGAATCTGGATAAAATATACGATACGTGTTCGGTTCTAAGAAAATGTTTGATTCATGTATTCAAGTATTTATTTGATTTCATTATTATATTTGTAATTTAATTTAATTGAAAATTAAAATTGACTAGTATTTAAAATATTTATGTTACCCATTATTTATGTTTTTGTTGATAATTTTCTGAATAATTTAAATATTTATGATTATTTCCCGGAATGAAGAGAAATTATACAATTAAATACTATGAGCAGTCGATAACATACATTAATTTTCATTCAACAAGTACCTAGAACAATTACCTAAAAATCTTACAAAATTTTAAAAAAATGATCTAACAAATATTTTCAATTATTTTACAACTTAGTTAATTTAATTAATTTTTTAATTGATAAGTACTATTTTCTTTACAATTTTCCACTATGTTGAAATTTTTTTTTAAATATTTATTCAAAGTACTAACAAATTTTATTAAAGATTTATCAAAACTTGTCAAAAATTATAAAACTTTGGTAATTTTAATAAGTATTACTCAATAACTACTATTTTCTTACCAATTTGCTGAAGGTCTTTCTTCAAAGTACTAACATTATTTACAAATTAATCAGTTTTATTTAACATCTTAATATATTTTTCACATCTTTAATCAAATTCTATTCACATACTAATCATAATTTACGGATAAGTCTTATTTTTACACAAACAAATATTTTACAACAATTAAACATACATATTTGGATTTTTAGTAGATTTTATCGGTATCTATCAGTACACGAGTACCTCTTCCATGTAGTTTTTTTATGTTTTGTTAGAAATTCAACTTATTTAGTTGTTGGTCGATAATCATTTAATTTCTAGTAGTGTAGTAGATGATAATTATTTTATCTATCAACTTTATTCAATGTTTAGAAACTTAAAAGTCTAATAATTTTCAATAAATATATGAAAATTTATTTCAAGTAATGTAAAATAATATATGTTTTGTGAAATTAATTTAATAATATTTTTCTAATCAAGTTCCTTTTTACTATCAATTACAACCACTTATACTTACTAATTAATTTATCATTTAGTAAACAACAAGAGTTGGAGTGAAAAGAATAGAAAATGTGTAAAAATAAATTTAAGTAATTGTTGTTTTGAGCTGTTAGCAATTAATTTATTTTAGACTTAGGGACATGTGAAAATTAAATGAAAATTTTAACATTCATCTTTAAAAATGACTTTTAATAAATGATCATTGTTGGATGTAATTAAAAATATTACAAAAATAGTAGAAATATTTCAAAGTTTTTAAACAAAACTATTAAATTTTACAAGGTAATTTCAATAAATCACATACAAGACTGTAAAGGAATAAATTTGTATTCAGAGAAAATACATCAATTGATTGGGCTTTAAAGAATTTGATTGATAGTTTCTTGATAGTAACCAGGTAACTTAGCAACCAAACAATCTGGAGACATCAAGGATCGATAAAAGAGTGAAATAGTTAATAAAATTTGTAATTGAAATTGTATTTTTTTTGATTGTTCAAATTTTTATGTGCTTTTATTTAAAGATTTCTTGGTCAGTAAACAATTTTTGATATTGATTTGTTCAGTAACTTGTTATTGATAACATAATGTGAGTGTGTGAGTATAGTGAATAACCAAGTATATTAAGGGGAAATGATTGAGAGAAATTTTTTTTTTACTTTTAAGTGGGTTAAGTTGGTTGAACATCTGTGTCCAAAGGGTAAATATTATTTAAATATGGAATTTTAATGAATAAAATACTATATTATTCAATGCTTAGTATGTATATAGTGAGCTGTACAGTACTCAGTTATTTGTATACAGTACCTAGTGATTGTTGTTCAGTTATTAATCAGAGGATTGTTCAGTGTGTAAGAGTTATCAGTATTCAGAAGTTGATACCAAGTAAATGTAACAATGGAATTGGTTTCAATGAATTTGATTAATTGTCGCTTGATAACAATTAGGTTACTAAGCAACCAAATTTAAAAAATGTAGTTGAAAAGTGTTTAACAAAACATATTGACTTTTACAAAATAATTTCAATGATTTCAATAAAATACAATAATCAAATACAAATTTTTATTCAGAAAAGATAATTTTTCTTGCTAGTTACCCAGTATCTAAACAATCAAGTGATTTACTGATATAGAGGCATTAATGATGTGAAAGAGAGTGAATAAGATTTCATTAATAAATTTGTATTTTTACTTGTATTTATTGTTATTGTTTAACTTTTTATTTACTTTTATTTAAAGTTTTGTTGGTAAGTAACCAAATATTTATATTTATTTGTTCAGTAACTAGTTATCGGATACCTAATATGTATACAAGTAGCTGGAATGAAGTTCCCAACCGGGAATCCTCAACATGTAGTGGATAGAAGCGGAAAGTATCCAATCTTATTCTTCAAGAGTGGAAAATGCAGGATAATGGGTTGCAAGACCCCATTACAGGAAAGGGATCTCAAGTATCATTTTCAAGATTTACAAGTTCAATCATTTTCTTTAAACATTGACATGGGTTGTAGAGTCAACTTGTAAGATTTGTCTAGCAAAACAGAAAACAATTACGAGCCAGAACTGTTTCCTGCATTAAGACTTGTCAAGTATAATCCGTTATGTGTGAATGTATTTACAAGCGGAAAAGTCGTTGTCATGGCGTTAAAAACACTGGAATACAACATTCTAGTACAAGAAATATTTAATTTTATAAAATCAAAAATTAATAATCTTAATACCGACAAAGAAATACTAGATTATTTATTAGGCATTGATTGTGTTTAAATAGATATAGACGATTGTAAAAATTAATAATGATCGACTAGCAAGAAGCATACGTATTCGAAACAATTCTGATGAAGATGGAAGAACTCTTTCCGAATATGAAAAACAAGCTTTCGTATTGTGCTCCTTGGTGGGTTTCTGCGTGTTGATATTTGAGATTATAAGGTTGCTACCCAGACAACCCCATACAAATATTCTTTCGCTTACCACTCGGCACCCGTTGCTAAGCAACGTTGGAATTGTGTTCGAGTGGGTAGACCGTCCGCAAAAGGTGAGTGCTATTGCTAATGCTATAATTGACCGAACGATCCGTGGTTCCAACGAGCTATTGACAGAAGGCCTGTGCTCGCTTTAGATTTTATTTGGGTCCCTAAGTGACTCTTCAATTCTTTGTTGTTTCGATTTCCTATGTTTGCACGTCAAATCTGTCGGATGAATTAGGTCTCTTAATAATACAAACTATCAACGACATTATTTTATTAACAGGAACAACAATAACAAAAGAAAATTCGCGTTCATAGATTTACAATCCACCAGTTTCCTTGAGTCGCCGACGTTTTCCGCGTTCGGCTCTTCCTGGCCGGTGTCGGCTGGGCTTGTCCTTGGATGTAGTTGGGTTTATCGTATCGCGATAAGCCAATTGCGCCGGGGCGAAGACCAACGGATACGTTATCGCCGCCCCTTCTTGGCTCGCCGACAGGGCTGTTTCTAACCCTTTAATTTGCGTCTTCAGGTTTTGCGTTAACTGTCTCTCGCCGGCCCAACCTTTTTGCGCGGCTTCCATCCTTTGGTAGACGATCTTGACTCTCTTGGGTTCGATCCAAGTGCCTTTGATCTGCTGGATCTCCCTGGTAAGTTGGATTAACTGTTGGTGTAAATTCCGGTTGGCCGCCTGTGCTTTATCTAACTCCCGTTGTAGTATGGGGAATTGTGGCGAGTGCATTTCTGAAATGAGACGAATTGTCATAATATTCATTTAAAACAAAACAAGTAGTAGCTGGTCGGGAAAGAGCCTTGGGCTATTATTTACAAGTCAAACTCTAGTGAACGGGTTAGTTAAGGTTGTAACCAAAATAAATAAAAATTTAAATAATTCTAATAAGAATCTAAAACATGAAAATGAACACATTTATTGGGATTATCTTAAAAAAATATAATGCACAAAATGTTCTCAACGACTATCTTCTTTTCTTGATGTACCGCTCTCTCGCGTAGGAGTGTTCGCGATGGAGTTCTGTAATCTCGTCTTCATTCCTCATCTCTTTCGGCAAGATGTGTCGAGGAACTGCTACTCGCATTTCAGGCATTCGTCTCTGGAGTCTGGGATCGTTTAATTCATACGAGACATTATACTGTGGGGCATACCCGTCGGTGCTGGGTATCCAACCCGCCGCAATGTCCTCGTTCACTCTCTGGAGGTATTGCCTTGCTTGCTCCACTTGACGGTTTGTTTCGGCTTGGTGATGCTCGAGGCGAGCCAGCAGGTGCTCCGCCTGCCCTCGTATTTCTCTCGCCGGACTCCTTCCGGATTCCCTTTTAATGGCGACATATGGGAGGTACACTTCATCGGAGTCGCCTTGTGTGCCACCTCGGGCTTCGCGGACTGGTGATATGGAGAAGCCCGCATCCCACATCGCCTGCCTACATCGGGCAGCCGAGTGGGTGGGAAACCGAGCTATGACTCTGGATGCGTCTTTCCATGAGTCTTCTGAAAATAGGTACAACATTATTTATATGTTAATATCAATCAGAATTATGCGTTTGCCTACGGGGATTTATAAGCGGATGCGTCCTATTCGCGTCGTTATGTGTCGGGGTCAACTCGTGGGTCTGTGGTTAGTCGGATCGTCAAAATTTTCGATCCGTTGGCAGTTATTCAGAGTCCGCTACCCCTTCACTTCATTATTATTATCGCATGTCAGAGAATCGGTTCCTCATCAAAAGTTGGAATAAGAGTTGAAAATTATTAATATTATTAAAATTATTAAAATTATTAAAATTATTAAAATTAATAGTATTGTCAAAACCTGGTGTCGATTATCTAATATCGAATCCGCTTTCGATTTAACAATAAGCTACATCCTATAGGGGAAACTGAATCTGTTTTCACTCTAATATTTTGGGTTTTGTTAATGCATTAAGTTTACCTTCCTGTCAATAATGATCAAAAGTCTTTTATATTCTTAGATCTACTTGGCGTTAATAATCATTAGCATCTATTGATATAATTCTAGACCTAACCTGGTGTTACTAAGAATACTCGATGACAAAATAAAAAAAATTAAATTTACCTTTACGCTACTACTAAGGGATAACTACAATAAATTCGAGATTACTTTCGTGATGAAGATCATTGGTAATTATTAAAAAATTTCTAAATCAGTTTTATATCAATGATATTTAAATCTACTTTTAGAATACTAACAATGGGTCAATGTGAAAAATTAAACCTACTTTCGTTATTAATGGTCAAGAAATGTTAACAATATTACATAGACTTTTTATTATAATAATTGGCAACTGGTAATATATCAAATCATTTTTACACCGATATTAGTTGATAACTATTAATCAAATTTACTTGTACGTTGGTGATCATAAATGAGACACGCTTTTATCTTTCCGTTATGATAACTGATAAAAATTAACTTTATTTGGTATTATGCGTCGTTGATAATTATTCCAACTACTTCTATGATAAAGATATTTATTAACTATTAACAGAAATCAGATTTATTTATAAGGCACTATTATCTAATTTTTATTGAGTTACTAATAATTGGTACATGCAGGTAATCTAACTCACGAATTGGAAATAATTAGTTCGTCATCATATCATCGAGTGTTCAATGCATATTAATTAATTGAGTCGCTGCTTGCACTCATCCAGTAGGTCAAAATTACGGATCTCGTACTCGAAATTTAAACATTTTCAGTATCGTTGGTGATTCGTGAGGGCGGACTCTGATCACTGCCAATGAATACTTATGGACCATTGCCGTTTACGTTGCGGTTGATGACTTAAATATGGATCGATTGGTGAATCTACCACTGGTTCTCATTGTATACTTATCAATTGCATGGTGATGAAAATGAGCATAAGGAAAAATAAATCATTGGAACTGGTGGGTTACAGGGTTTCGTTATTTGTTTAAATCGCCTTATTGTTGCCCCAGTAACGCCATACAAAATGTTTTCTTGCTACCACTCGGCACCCGTTGCTAGGCAACGTTGGAAATGTGTTCGAGTGGGTGGATTGTCCGCAAAAAGTGAGTATTATCACAAATACTGTAATTGCTCGGACAACCCTCGGGTTCAACGAGCCGTCGATAGAATACCTATGCTCGCTTTACTTTGTCCCTTGTCTAAGAAAGTTCAAAATCGGATCTATATTAACCGGTAGAGATAGAACAAAGGTTCGGGAATACGGTGCGAGTACTCGTGAAGATGATTTCATGCCAATCATACCTTATAGCTGGTTACTTAGGTTTAAATTAACAATAAGTACAAATTTATTTAAAGAAACAAACAATGTGCACAGTATCCATAAGTTAATACGATGGACTTGGCGGCCGCGCGGCTCGACGTCGGGCACGCTCCTTGCGTCCCGGCCGGCGGTTGCTTGATGGAATGGTTGTCGGATTCGATGTTTGTGTGACATTATGGTGGGAATCTCGGAAGGGTAACTGTGACCGGGCGAAGATAAGCGGATACGTTACCGCTTCCCCTTCACGACAGGCTGCTAGGGCGACTTCTAGTCCCCTGATTTGTGTACGGAGTCTCTGATTGAGTTGTCGCTCCTCCGCCCAACCCTTTTGGGCGGCAGTGAGCCTGAGATAGAGAGCCTTCGTCCGTTTCGGGTCCGACCAGGTTGACTTGATTTGCTGTGCTTCTCGAGTTATTTGAACTATCTGATCGAGGAGATTCGCGTTTGCACGTCTAGCGTGGTCTAATTCGGTTTGTAATAATTGAATAATTGTCATCGCTGCAATAAAAATCTTTAATATCTTTATTAATTTAAATAAATCTAAATTCTGACTACTACAAAACAAAAATGCATTTACACACGACGAAAATCAAGACGAACGATAATTGTTTAAATTTTGATTTCAATAAAACTAGCTGTACAAATTATGGTCCATGTTTCCTTTGTCCGAGAAATCAGGGTTCTTCAAAGAATTTCTTAACCCCTTCCTCCGGGGAGTAGCCTGGAATAATGGCTACTGGTCGCCGGGTATTGCGGACCGGTCGAGCTGGATAGGTCTCCGCAATGCGCCCGACGAGGATGTCCTCTTCAACATTGGCGAGGTACATCCGGGCTTTGACCACGTTTAGGTCGACCTGTTCTTGAATTTTCTCCCACTGGGCGAGGAGGTCCCGCGCGTGGTCACGGATTTTTTCGGCCGGGTATTGTTGGCGGACCCGCTCGTATGCCCAACGGGAATCGTTCTCCAGGCCCAGTATCTGCCAGGTGGTCGGATACCGTCTTTTGAATTGAGGTTCCTCGGGGGTTGTTGGGGGTCGTGCTCTCTTCCAAGCCCGACGCCATTCTTCTGCCTCACGGGCGGATATCCATTCGAGAGGCATTGATTCTTCTAAAATATTATTAAAGTTAGATGATTGAACATAATGCAATCTAGAAATAATTTGTAGGGCGTATCAACGTCGAAAAAAATAATACTTGTCGCCAAATAATTATTGCGGATGGACAATTTTCACCACTCTTATGGTGTACGGAAGGGATGGTAAACGGATATCGTTTTATTTATGTCTCACGTGAATGTTCCTAAAGTTATCTAAGTCGTTTATGGTAATTTAATCACTGGCAACTCAGGGTTCCTGAGGGAACGTAGGGTCAATTATCAATCTAGGGTCCAGATAGGATAGACATTGATCGATTTAAAATTTTTTCACTAAATCTACTTAATATCGATGTAATGCAAATAATTCTTGATTTAAAAATTCGATTCGGGAAAGCCGGAATAATTTTTACTGGTTATTCAGAAGATTATCGTAATCGCGGATTGAAATCTTTATTGAAACCTAATAGGACCTTTTCTTATGACGAGTGGCAATCTTTGACCTACGCGGTGTCTACAAATTTTGGTTTATAGCGCAAACAAAATGATGGCAATTCTTGATGAACTATCATAACCTTTGATTTCGATATCCCTGAACATTCCTGATTAACTATAGGGAGTACAATTAACTGTTAGTTTAACGTTCGTGGGACCTGGTATCTGAACTTGATGGTATGGCATTAATTTTAATTTGTGGATGGATTTATGGGAGACAACTATAATGGTCCTTCCCCGTTTATCAAAGATTTATAAAATAAATATAAAATATAACTTAAATGAAATTCCTAATGGGTTTAAAATTATTCAATTAAGATTAAGTTACATACAATTTATTTAATAGTAAGACAAATTTCTTTGAAATCGAGAATATTGATAATCAATTAAAAATTGTTACTATTTCAAAGGAAAATCTACCTGTTGTCATTAAAGGAAATTCCCGACGCTCGGGGGGAGAAATTGGTTGGTTCGTTGGCATTTCTGTGTTGGCATTACGTTGATACGACATAGGTAGCAGTTTTTTGGCTTTGTTTGGAAAATGGTATTTCAACATCTATTCCCAGGTAATAAAGCGAAGTGTGTATGGTAGAATTAAACTTGCATTCCGGTATGTAACAATATTTAGTCGGCTTTTAAAATCGTTAATTTTAAATATCTATCCGAAATCTAGTAATAGAAGGTGATTCCAACGCGAGGTGGTAATTTTGTAAATTTATGTGTTATTTGTGTGTCTCGCACACCGCCTAGTAGTGAACCGGATGATGGAATTGTCGCTGATGGAACGATGAAACACAATCGACGTTCGGATGGATTATGATCTTATTGATTTGCATAAACAATTGCGACATCCGCTCGCACTTTATACTTATATCTATCGAGGTATTAACTATGGATATACATCAACTACATCTTAAATTTTCGGAATAAAAATTGGATACGGCGTTGGAAATCGGTAAGTTTTCTCTTCTTTGGATGCTAACGGCGGAAGACTCGCGCGTGACATTGCCAATTGTTTCAATTTCACTGCGAGTGTTCCCACGTTGATTCCAATTCTCAACATTGACTTTATTTTAATAATATTTAAATAATTTGTTTCTAAATGTTTCCATGAGGTCGCAATTCGTGAATGATCGTGGGTATCCTCTCATCTGCAAGTATTGAATTTTATTCTGTCAGTTTATATTTCTATCGAATGGGTCCTTATGGTGTTACGAGTTGGTTCTATTCCATTATTGATTTATCGTTCACTCCATGGGATTACGAGCTACCGTAATGTTAAATAATTTCATTTTATATATCTATTAGTATATTATTCAATACTAGGAAAATGTTGGAGACTTAGGTTTCTGGCAATTCGTGGGATTATTTGTGATGCTGGTCGAGAGCGGGTAATCATTTAAGGTCTATGAACTTGTCGAATAGTTTCGATCGAAAATTTAAATGATTTTGACAGTGAAATGAGTGTCAACCATGGGGAACCTGTGCCGTAGTGTCGTCAGTTACTGCCGAAGCGATACAAAGGAGACAAAGACAGGTGGATTGTTATGTTAGTCATTTGGCTTCTCGAGACGAGTTGGGTAATCTCCTGTTATTTGGTTTACAATAAACTTTTCTCTGCTTTATCGGTGTTTTGTATTTTCAATTTTTTTCATTTAATTATTTAGGTTAATTTATTTTTATGCAGAAGGTATTTGATCAATATTTGGGCTTGGTGACGACTATCTTTTACTTATACGGGAGTTTGAAAAGGTTCTCCTACTATTTCGACTAATAAGATACACTCTAGTTTGGAATTTTATTAAATTTATTACTTTACCGGAAATTCATAGTAATTCATTTACTCATAACTTAACTTATTACTCCTTATCTAAATTTGCATTTGAATTAACCTCATAAAATGGATTTATCTGATTTCATAGCAAAGATTTCATTTAATTTTATTCCCCGTCACCTTTCCTTTAATAAGTCTTAAACGCATTTTATGTTTATATTATATTTAATGAGTGCCCACTGGACTACTCGGTGTGATGATTTTGAGCCGTGTGTAGAATAATTTAGGTCGAATTTACAGAAAGCGAGAAGCGAGGAAGTAGCCAAAGACTTCTTCCTTATTTCTCGTTTCTTCTACTGGGATAATATTGACGTTCCAACCCCTGCGTTCCGCACGCCGGGTCTTCACGGGCACAGATCATTGGCGATACTCCACGCACTTACACGAATCTGAGCTGTATATATTTTACTAACTTGCGATGTGTTTCGGCTGTGGGCCGGAAAAATTTCGACAGATTAATTTTATTAAATGCATAAAACAATTTAAACATTATAAATATTTATTGATATATATTAAAAGTAAAATACAAAGTTACCAAATCCATTCCAATAAAAATTTTCATAAAAATGCATCTCTCCCCACGCCGACGTCCAAGCAGAGCTCTACCGAGGTTGCAAGGATGTGACGTGGAGAGAGAGAGTTCCAAAATAAACTATCTCTCACCTAAAATAAAATAATTCGCAATAGGTTTTCAAACAAAATTCAAAATGATTTTTGATTCAAAAATGGTTTTGGTTTTAAAACTGGTTAAATTTTATGTGAAAATGAATCGGTATTTATACCTATTTTCTGTCCCTAACCTCGCATGTTAATTTTGATGTAGTAAAACAAAATTCGACCTTGTTATTTTCTAGTGTATTCTATTCTTTATTTTTATTATTTTTTAATTTATTTTAATAATTTTTTATTTAGAATTTTTATTGAATTATTTCTAATTCAAATTCTTTGATTTAAATTTCATTTTCATGAACTTTTATTAATTTATCAAATTTCGGTCGAATTTGTTGGGTTTTCATGTTATGTTTGTGTTTGTATCGTGCGGATCTTGTTGCAATTTGTTATTATTTTAATTTATTTTTGTGTTTATTATTTTATATTTAATTCTCTTTTTTCTCATATTTGGTAGGGTTTAATTGGTGTTTTAATAGGTTTATTTTAAATTTGCTTGTTATGTTTGCATGTGTGGTACCGATTCATTCAAACATTTTCCAAGGCCGTATGTGTTCTGGCCCAACAGAACGAATAATTAATTTATTAATTTTATCAGTGGTTTCTTTGGGTCCTGGTTCGGTTGGAAGTGGAGCTAAAATGGATCCGGGAGTAGAATCACTTGCCTAAGGCTCGGAAGGTACAATTTTAATTTAGATAATAAAGTTTTAATATTTACTTGTCAAGGAATATTCGTCGGTGCTTGTGACGTTAAATTTCGAGCGTCCGCGGTGGATCATTGGAGGTCGATTATCATTTCCAGACATGCTATTATTGACTCGAAATGAAAAGTTTCCTGCCGACGACGAGATTTATATTGGGTGTGTGTGTCTGCAGTGTAGAGATTCGTGAACTGCGCACACTGTTTTGTCACGGCATCGATTATCAGGGCATGCGGCATATTGATTTGGTGAACTAGTTCGTCATGACATTTCGCCAAATGTCATGTCCTCTCGTTTCTCAGTTGTGGGATTTATAAATTTTGGGATTTTTGTTTATTCACGTTAATTTGCTGTTGACGGGGTAATCGATCTTTAGGATTTATTGGATTTCATGATTCGTTTTATTTGTAGAGTAAGTTATTTTGTACTTTCTACCTATGGGTTTAACCATTTTTAGATGATGGCATTGAAGTTTGAAATTCGTCATGGATTGCTTAGGTTGGAAAGGAATGTTACCAAAATCAGATGGTTATATCAAAGATTTTCCAGAATGTTTTACCGGAGAAATTCTCGTCACTGTCATGGCCAAATCATTTATAAATTGTTTCGGAATGAACCGATTATGATTAAGAACATTTCATCTCGCTCTATCTGTAATTTTATGTGTGATCTTATGTTATAATTTGTGTTTTTTATTTTCAAAATCGTAACTTTATGTGTGATAAGTTATTACAATTTGTGTTCTTCATTTTTATTTTTAAAATCGTAACTTTATGTGCGACATTTCGTTATAATTTATGTTTTTGTTTTTCATTTTAAAATTTACTTTATGTGAAAGTTCCTTTAGTTAATCATTTAACTAAGCTATTATGGATTAGTTTGGGCGATGGATAGAAGGTATATGATTTTTCCCTTCTATTTTGTAGTGTCGTTGGTTCAAAATTGGTTGGTTCTATGATGGCGCTCTGTTGGTTATTAAACGCTCAATTCTATTATGGGTTAATTTGTCCGACTCTGTATCTACTCTTTGATAGCCTCTGCATTTTATGGAATTTATTTAAAAATTGTTTTGTAAATTTGATCTAGTCGGTTAGTATTCCTATCTGGATTGTTTGCCTTTTATCATATTACGCTTTGGTATTAGTCAGCGGAAAACAAAAAAACTTTCCATTTTGATGCTTTGGTTCAACCGATTCAGTCGTGAATTATAGTGGTTTTAAACTCATTTTTGTCGGATTAGCTCGAGGCCAAATTGATTTAATTACTAATTTACAATATTCCACGTTTTGGTCATTGTATTCGGAATTTTGAATATTACGCGTCGGCTATATATTTTTAAATGTATTTACGGTTTTAATAAAACATTTCCTATATTTGGAACATGGCACTTCAGTTCATTGATGATTTTGTCAATATTTTACATGGTTTTTATGGGTTCTTCATACTTTTAACACGTCCTTTACATTGTTACACGTCATTTTAGATTAATGATTTGTCTTTTACCGAAATTCGTTGTTTTAATTTTTTTACAGCGTTCAATTAACCAGGCTATCATATTTTTCATTAAACTCTGTTATAGTTTAAGCATAGCAACGATTTTATCATTAAAAACCCATGTCACCTTCCTTTAATTGATCCTAGGCGCAATTGTGTTTACATTATAGTTAATGAGTGCCCACTGGACTACTCGATGTTTGAATTTTAGCCGTATGTGAGAAATAAGTTTAGGCCGAGTTTATGAGAAATGAACGACAGAGAAACAGCCAAAAGTCTATTTCCCCCTCGCCCTTTTCCCCTATACGGATTGATATTGACGTTTCAGCTCCTGCGTTCTCACGCCAGAGCCTTCACGGGCACGAATCGTTAACGATAATACACGCACTTACACGATTAAGATCATGTGTTGGATTTTACTAGCTTACAGTATGTTTTGGCTGTGGGCCTGAAAATGTAAAGCATTGATGGAAGAATTTCATTTTTAATAACTATATTTTGCCATATAATACATTTGACTATGAATGTCTGAACATAATGTGGTGCACCCATAAAACTTTGATCATAATAAAATAACACCCTCTCCCCACGCTGACACCCAAGCAGAGCTCAAACGAGGTTGCGAGGATGCGACGTGGAGAGAGTTCCAAACACTTCTCATTCACATAGTAATTTTTGATGTCACTGAATTACACTGATTAGACATTGATTCAAAACTGCTTTCGAGGTTATGAAAACTGATTAAAATTGTGTAAAAATGAATCGGTATATATACCTATTGTACGACCCTAACCTTGCGTGTTCTTTTTGATTTAGTAAAACAAAATTTGACCTTGTGATTTACTGGTATATTCTAATCTTTAATTTTATTATTTTGAAATTTTATTTGACAATTTTTCTTTTGCATTTTTAATTGAATTATTTCTAATTCAAATTACTTGATTTTTTTTTCATTTTCATGAAATTTCGCATTTTTTGATAAATTGGCAAATTTCGGTCAAATTGTTGGGTTTTCGTGTTATGTTTATGTTTATTTCGTGCGGATCTTGTTGCGCTTTGTTATTATTTTTAATTTATTTTTGTGTTTTATAATTTTATATATAATTGTTTTCTTTTCTCTCGCATTTTAGTAGGGTTAATTGGTGTTTTAATAGGTTTGAATTTAAATCTGCATGTTATATTTGCATGTGTGTTACCAATTCATTTAAACACTTTACAAGGCCGTCTGTGTTCTGGAACAACATCCTCAATATTTGGCTACACGGATCTATCAAATGACAAGAATCAACATCGAAGAAATTGTACGGATGCATTACGAATCAGTTCAAGGATCTGGTTTGAAATGTTTAGATGACTGCATTTTTTGTGCAGATCCATCAATGTTGACTTTTCCATTTAGATGCAGATGCTGCAGGGACAACAAGAAGAAGGAAGTTGTACATATTTTGTTGGCTGAGCTAAGAAGGGCTTATTATGAGCATATTTGTGATGATGTAAATAAATTTTGATCTTTTAAGAGTTTATTTTATGTGTTTATAGTTTTTTATAAAGATTTTAATTGGTTGAATTATTATTATTATTATTGTTATTATTTTGATAACGCTAAATTTCTTTGATCGTAATCAAAATGTATAAAAATTTCATTGTAAAAATTATCCTAAAAATTTTATCTTAAAAAATCGTATATAAAAAATTCATCGATAAAATTATACTGAAAACATGCTAAAATCTTGTATAAAAAATTTCAATATATAATTATAAAAATTTATTACTTTGAAAAATTATATTATAAATTATATATATTAAAAATTATACTAAAAACTTCATCTTAAAAAATCATTTATAAAAAATTCATTGATAAAATTATGCTGAAAATTCTACTTAGAAATCATATATCATTTAAATTTAACTTAAAAAAAATAAACTTAGATATAAAAATCATATTTTAAAAATCATATATAAAAACTACATTGATAAAATCATATACAATTCAACTGAAAAATTTTTAATTAGAAATACTTAAAAAATTATATTTTAAATTTCAAAAATTGAAAATAAATTCGATAATAAATTTAAATTAGAAATTTTACTAAAAAATTTTAATACACAAAATATATACACATAAAAATTTTAGTAAAAACACACATAAAAATCCGCTTAAAAATACACTTAAAAATACACACACAAAAAATTTGGAAAAAAAATACACACAAAAATTTATCAAAAAAAATTTGCACACATAAAAATTAATTATATTGATTACATCATTGTGTAATCAATACATACCGAAAATAATCACTAACCCCCCATATATATTATGCAATGGTGTGTGGTAGCAGTGTGCCACTAACTACCTACTATGCGTTGCTGTGTTTGCATGTTTTTCCGATCCATTTAAACAAAATTCAGTCTAGGCCAAACAGTTAAAAGACCCAGTCAGACCTATTTTGACGTATATTTATCCACTTAAATTGATAGATTTTGATTATATAATTGGCTTTTTCATACAAAATTAAGCTAAAATTAATTTGTTTGACTGAAAACTGATTTAGTTCAAAATTTGAACTTGGTTCAGTAGACGCTTCTTTGACTCTAGATCCATCGATTTTGGCAGTATAATCAGCGTTTTCATTCTACATTAATCTAAAAATAATGTTGTTTGAACGAAATCCGACTTTTTATTGGAAATTAATACAAATTAACCTTTGTATTAAAATAATGAAAAATTACTATATAATAAAAATCAAATTAAAAATTTACTCACTGGTAGTTGAAAATAAAGAATGATAACGTAAAGAATTTATCAAAAGTTTAATCTTTAGATAAATCACTATTTTTATTAGCAAGTGATTTAGCAAGTGACTTTTGTCCGTTCGACACACGGTTATATATTGCGATTTAATTGTTAATGTAAAAACTGTTAAAAAATCAAAATTGAACAATTTAATAAACAATTTTCAAAATTAAACTTAAAATAATTTTCTCAAATATGCAGTATCATAAATAACACGTGATTGCTTGTTTAAATTGTCTGCAAACTTCGATTGTTATTTAAGTAATTAAGTCAGTACTTTGCTCAATGAATTACATATAATAATGAGATATTTGGATTGATTTTTTTTAATTGAGTTACTTCTTACATTTGCATATGATGAATTTCTAATTGTTAAAAATGGACGAAGAAAATGAGCAATATTTAGATGAAGTGGATAATTATAATTGCTGGGAAAGTCATGAAAATGGAAATATACCGAAAGGTGCCATTTGTGCTGGTGATTATTGCTATATTATCAGAGTTTCACATAATGGCCAGATATTAATTGGTTCGTTAATTAGAGGTAACGCTTGTGCATATGTAGTTTATAATGGATCTGTAATTCCAAAATTTAAATATCAAGTAATTTACAAATTATTATCTATTTATTTTGAAAATGTTATTGGTTTTTGTTGAAACAATGATTCCGAATTTCACTAAAATGGAGTGGGTGAAAATGAATGGATTAAAATTACCAATCGATGCATTTTGTGCCAGTTCAATTAATTCTGTATTGGGCTTTATAGGAAGAACTTCTGTTGATAGTAAAATGTTAGTAGGATATTTTAAGGCTGATACTAAAACTCTTCACGTGCCTAATAATGGTCAAGAATATATTACGGGTGATTGTGATATTTTGTGTAAAGTTTGTGATGAAAATCGAATTTTTCAAATTAAAGAAAAAAAGAAAAAATTCAGCATTTGTCAGAAATCACTTTCATGTTTTGGTAAGTTCGTATTAATTTTTTTAATATTTTTAATTAAATTGAGCCTGATTTCATTAATTTATTAACTGTTTCAAACACTGGCCCATTCAAATTTCAGGTTAAATAAAACATTGATTTTTTCTAGTACTTTTGTGATTTTAAAATTTTGTGCTAATTTTTTATTTACAGGATTATGCCAGTAAAACAATAAAGCATAAAAAACAAAAAATTTAATTCCAAATATATAAACTAAAAATTTAAAACGATAATTTCGATTATATAAACGGCTCTTTTCACATTGCTTATTCTAGTCATTCATCCGGTGCAAAAATACAAATATTAAAAAATAGAAACACATAGATTTTCGATTTGTTCTTTGTAATATTTATTTATTTTTCATCGCAAAGTATTCTTGGATTGGATTAGGTTCTGGCGAATACAGAGCCACAAACTTGCACACGATTTTGTTTTAAAAAAGTTACACCTGTTTCCGCTCTTTAAAAACTGCTATAATAAAATGAAAAATCAATAATGGTGTAGTATAGGGACATACACACTTAACCGTGTCTGCATGTAATTTGTTCAACTGAATAAAACTTATATTATAGAAGGAAGGAAATTGAAGAAATTTTTGTTTAAACATAAACACGTAATACATAGTACGTAACACATAATGCCATTGCAAATGGCGAAGATTTTTATAAATTTGGACAGTTATTAGGAATTTCAAAGTCATAATTTCCAAATACAGTAGAACCTCGTTATAACGGACTATATCGGGGAAGGGGTTGTCCGTTATAACCGAAAGTCCGTAATAAGTAAATTTTCGTATCGACTCCATAAATCTTCTTAAAAAGACTCTGGGTTAAAAACAATGTCACAATTGTTACTTATGCATTTAAAATGCGCATATAAAAGTTTTTTACAAGATAAAAAAATTAACTTAAAGTTGTTTAATTATTATCCCGTTTTTCATCTTGGAAGTTCGTTTTTTCGCTATCTAATTGTTTCGGGCATGAAGATGTAATCAAAAATGAATCGAGGGTTGTCTGTTTTAATAGCGCTCGTTGTTTCTTGATAATTAACTCGCGAAAAAGGCGAAAGTGCATAGAATATTGTTGGAAATCACTGTCCGGCGAAGTGTCAATAAACGCGATCAGATCGGCAAGGCGAGAAGCGATTGTTGATATTTTTACCCTTCGAGGTGTGTTTTCTTCAGTTGTTGATTCACTTTTTTCGCTGTTTTGCTCATTTATAAGCAGATCTGCTATTTCACCCTCAGTCATAATATTATAGCCAGGATCATCTTCGTCTATTTCCAACCATTCGTAAACATCATCCTCTGCTACTTTAGTTTCCCCGTTATTTTGGATCACCTCATAAAAGTCACGAACTTCAATACCATCAAGAACAATATCAATATCTTCATCAATTCCATTAAAAAGATTTTTCCAACCGTTTGTTAGTGTCAGCTCTTTCACTTCTTTCCACGCACTGGCAAAATTAAAAATTGCAGATTTAATATTGTAATTTTTCAAATTTTGTACTGTGCGTTGACCTCTTGTATCTTCTTCCTCTTTTTGATTCAAGCACACAACCATCACTTCATCTAAAAACTTCTTGCGATAGATTCGTTTTGTTGCTAATATAATCCCTTGATCCATTGGTTGAATGAGAGCTGTTGTATTTTTTGGCAAGAACATGCAAGTAAATTTGCCATCTGGTGTTCTTAAGATACTTTCTGACGGATGCGCAGGACAATTATCTAACAACAAAATACCAGTAGCTTCTGCAGGAAGAATTCCAAGCTTTTCATGTTGAAATTTTATAACATCTAGAACAAAATGATTAAAAACCAATTTTTGAAAATTTCTGAAGTAAACCATGCTTTTTTAGAATTGTAATATACTACCGGCAAAGAATGCATAACATCTTTTAAAACCCGAGGTTTGCAAGATTTGCCAACAATCACAGGGGTTAATCTGTGGCTGCCATCTGCGTTTGCACAAAGCAACGCTGAAATTCTATCCTTACAACTTTTTCTTCCTGGTGTATTTTTATCGAAATTATAAGCTTGAGTATTCTCAGGTAAAGTGCGCCAGAGTAGACCAGTCTCGTCAGCATTATAAATCTGAAACTTTGAGAAGTTTTAAGCAGTCATAAAATCTTTAAACATTTGTCTGAATGGTTCAATTTCTTCCACTGCACAACTCATTGCATCGCCATAAATCCGTTTGTTTGATATTCCGTGTCTTTTTCGGAAGCGCCACAACCATCCATCACTTGCTTTAATATTTATATTCATATACTTTCCTAACTTGATTACTGCAGTTTTTAGCTCAAGAGCTCTTACTGGAATTCCACAGGAGCGTTGTTGAATGTGCCACTTCATTAACGCCTCTTCGAGCAATGCATTTTTTGCAAATCTCATTTTTTTACGTTCATTGTTCATATTCCCTACATCACAGAGTAGTGCAAATTTATTTATTCTCTCGGCATTTTTCTTTATATCTGATACAGTTTGCTTCTTTATATCATACTGTTCACATATGCAAGAAACAGGAACACCTGATGCTAATTTGTTAATTATTTCTAATTTTTGGTTGATACTGAGCATTGTTCTTTTTCGTTTATCCATTTTGACGGTTAAGGAACAGCAAACTATTAGTAGAAATAAAAGATTCCTTAATTGCACTAAAAAAAATATACCGCAATGTATAAAATAATCTAATGTAAAAAAATAGGGTTTTATTTCTTATTCTTAAAACAGGCCACTATTTTATATGAAGGCTATTCACTTAAAAATACAATCAATATTGTTTAATTGATAGAAATAAATATCATTTGTAATGCATTTAACGGATTTGTTAAGAGATTAAGTCAAAATAAGAAAATTTTAATTAATATATTTCTGCGATTTTTTTTGTCCGTTATAACGAGGTACTACTGTATAAAAATTTTGTCAACAGGAAGAAGGGGCCGTGAAAAACGAATTTCGGAAGAAAATGGAAATAAATTATTAGACTTTGTTAAAGGTAACTCCAGCAAATGCGACATTTCTTGATGCAAAGAAAATGTAGAGTATCCAAGGCCACAATTTGTTCACATTTAAGAATCAACTAATATATTGAAAAAATTGAACCCAAGTATCGCCGCACGAAACTCGTCACATACTGCATTTGGATTTCCAGTACGCGATTCAAAGAAGAAGCTTGGCATGACAAAAAACTTATGTAGACGAATGTGGCTTTAACACTTGGACAAGCCAAACATTAGAAGGAAAAAGAAAGCGAAAAGTATAAATTCAACAGTTCCCAGTGATCGTGGACCAAACATGTCACTGGCTTTGGCAATTAGTGTAAAAGGACCAATTCACAACAAATTAATTGTAGGAGCTTTCAAAAAGGAAACATTTCAGATTTTCATGAATGAACTTACTTCCAAATTGAACGGAGATGGATATCACATCATTATCGACAATGCATCAATTCGCGGAGGAGCATTATCAACAAAAAACTTTATAGAATATTTACCACCGTACAGTTCGTTCCTGAATGCAATCAAGTGTCTTCAACAAAATTAAGTTAAGCATACGGAATACTATCACAAGGAAAATGGATTCAGCTCAATGCCATCCTATAGTAGATTCAATGTAATCAATGAGGCTCTGGAAATCGAACTACGAAAAGAAGAATATAAAAATCTTAAAAAATATTTCTTTCACATTCGGCGATTTTTTTCCAAATTGCTGCAAGAAGAATGAAATATTTGGAGATTAAATTGTATATTAATAAAATTTATTTTTCAATTAATCTGACTTACATATATATTATAATTAAGGTTCATTAAAGTATATTAAAGTACATCATAGTAAATGAAAGTACGTTAGAATAAATTTAAAATAAGGTACCTAGAGTAAAGTATGGAAGTTAAGAAAGAATTTTTTAAAATTAAATAGAGGGTCAAAAGGTAAGTTACATAAGGTAAGAATTTTTAAAGTAACTTAGAGTCGACAAAATCACATGATAGAATTTTTTAAATATTTTTTAAAGATAAAATATTTAGTGTTATCTTACAATGAAATTTTATATCACTTAAGAATGAAATTTTGTAGTATAATTTTCACAATGACTTTTTATACATGTTGATAATTAAATTTTCAGAGAAATTTTTCAAAGAATTTTATTAAATGGAATTTTTGAGTTTCAGAGTTACATAGTAATGCCTAAGGTAGGTAGTAGTCATTCGTAAGAGCAACCCACCTCTTCCACTCTGCAGCAACACACCCTTAATAATAAAATTAATTCAAAATCAATCAAATCAAAAGTTACTGGATATCGGCATTAATACAACCCACCGAGTAGGTATTTATTAAAATTTGATACAACACGAGTAAATACTGAATAACGAACACAAAAATTCATTTTCATATTTAAAAATTTATTTTATTCAAATCTTCACAGATCTTCTTTTAAAAAGCTCTTCTTAGTTCGAGGTTTGAAACGAAAAAAGCACTATAAAATCGGAAATACTTAAAAAAATATTTATTAAAGACTATTTACAAATCTGTCTGGGGTTAAGAGGCATTATTCTTGAACCAGAAATTGAATATGATTTACTGCGCTCATCGAATTATAAAAGTGAACATCGGAAGATATAATGTTAATGAAATAGTTCTTCCATCTTCTCTTTTGGAAAAATTAAAAATAACATTAAATGAAATGATACACTCAAAAGTTAAATTTAGAATCCATGTGGAATTTGAAAAGGATGGGGAACTTAAAGTAGTTAGTATATCAAATCGCTCTGTTTCAGTGACTACCACTTTTCTTGATGAGGGTATAAAAAAATAAATGAAAAGATTGTTGAACGAATAGAATTAGGAAGTAGTTGGAAAATAAACCGAATAATAGAAGTAAACTTCTAAGTAACCAAACTTTCGAATATATCTAGATTATCTAGACATAGTTATATTTCAACACTCACAGGAATAGTAGGTAAAAAGGTAATAGTTAACGTGCAAAATATTGGTAATGCATCCATACAATTTCTTCAACTTTGATTCCAATCATTTGATGAATAAGTGTTGCCAAAAATTCAGGAGCACAGTACGACAGCTTATTCTTGATATTTGAAAAGTGATCTTCATCAAGATTGAGACGAACACGTATGGTTCTTACTTGTTGATAATTTTAAAAATTTTACAATAATCAGAAAATTACCGATTTAAACACAATCTTACCTTAATAAATAATCTAGAATTTCTTCATAATTTTATGATTATTAATTTAGAATTTTATAAAATTAAATATTTCTTGATCTAGATTGTTATAATGCAGTGTTTTAATCGCCATGACAACAGCCTTTCCGTTTACAAATACAGTCCCACAGAGTGGATTGTACTTGACAAGTTGTAATGCTGGAAAATAACTCTGGTTCGTACAAGTTTTCTGTTTTTGTTCACAAATCTTAAAAGTAGTATTTCTGACAAAACTTAAATACCTACATAGATTATGTACTGATAGATACTGATAACATATATTGAAAAGTCAAATTTTAAACGACAAATGTATGTGGTGACTGTCTATTTGTTTTTGTAAAAATAAGACTTATCCTTAAATTATGATTAGAATTTGATTAAAGTTGTGAAAAAGTTGTTAAGTTTTAAATAAAACTAATTAATTTCTAAATATTGTTGTTAGTACTTTAAAGAAAGCTTCAACATAGTCACAAATTATTAAGAAAATAGTACTTCCTAAATAAAAATTAACTTAGTTGTAAAATAGTTGATAGGTTGTTGAATCAATTTTTTAGTACTTTGAATAAATTTTTTTAAAAAAAGTTTCAATAAATTGGTAAGAAAATAGTAGTTATTAAGTAATACATATTAGAATTACCAAAGTTTTATAATTTTTGACATGGATTCATAGATCTTTAATAAAATTTATTAGTACTTTGAATAAAAATGTTAAAGAAACTTTCAACATAGTAGAAAATTGCTAAGAAAAAAGGTATTCGTTTCTAATGAAAATGTATGTGATTGACTGCTCTCAGTATTTAATTATACGATTTTTCAATTAATAATTAATAAATCTTTCATTTTTCATTCCCTGAAATAATCATAAATATTAAAATTATTCAAAAAATTGTCAATAAAAACATAAATAATGGGTATCAAAAATTTTTAAATACTTACTTGAATACAAAAATTTACATGAATGAAATGATTTCTTAGAACCGAACACTAATCGTATATTTTCTCAATTTTTCAGATTCCAATAATATCATTAAAATTAACCAATATCTTATCTTATTGATATATTTTAATAACCCTTAAATCAATAAAAAATAATAATTTTCTTAAGTATTCAAATAAATTCCCCTAAAAATATCATAAATTATCTTCTTGACTAATATTCCCTTAAATAATTTCATTTTAACCAACTATATTTATAATTTTCATAAAAACCTATCAATAAAATAATATTTACCCTTTGAACACCGATATTCAACCCAATAAATTCCTATAAAAATATTATAAATTCCCCTCTCAACCAATCATTTTTCTTCAAATGATAATATTCCCAGTTATATTCACTTTTTTCATAACAAATGTTCAATATTCCCAATATATATAACTCTTTAAATAACAATTTTCAATTGGTTCCCCTTAAAATAAAATTTCCCCTCAACCAATCATTTCTCATCAAATGACATTATTTCTACCATTTTTCACCCACATATCGATATTCATCCAAATATATCACCCTAAAAATATTATAAATTCCCCTCTTAACCAATTGTTTCTTTTTAAATGACAATATTTCTTCCATTTTAATTCATTATTTTTCATAAAAATCCCCATTCAGATAACATTAACCCATAAAATAACAATATTCAACACGGCTTAATCCATTTAAAAATATCAACAAATTTGTTCTTAATCGATCATTTCCCCTAAAATAAAATTCCTCTTAACCAATCATTTTCCTTCAAATGACTTTTCCCCACTATACCAACTTTATTCATTATTTTCATAAAACTATACCAAATAAAATTCCTTTGGAAATATATATTCAACTGAATCCCTTAAAATGCCCTTTAAAAATCCTACATTTTGATCATATCAACCATATGTAAGCCATGCATTCAATCGATTGTAAAAATCATAAAAATCTGAATTTTACAAATAAAAATAAATTTTGTTTTAAGTATTACAAAATTGTTATCGATACCCAACATTTGCCCTCAAAAATCACCACAATTTGATTCTGACAACAAATTCAAGCAAATAAAAAATTCATCAAAAATGACTAAAATTGAATAAAATCTACGTGTTCCTAAAAAATCATGAAACAGAGATCCATGAAATCAATAAAGTTGAAAATGAAAGAAACTAATTGACCCCTTATTTCAAAGATATTTTATTCGTTCTAAGTTTCACTAAAATATTTTTAAAAATCAACTGAAATCGATAAAAGTTTAATAAAACTGTATAATTAACAATAAATTTTAATTAAATCTTGTCTGTGTCTTCAAATATTTTAAAAGATGATTGTAAATTTAATGTAAAATACATAAATCAATACCCAATAAACCTTTGAAAAGCTTTACATGCTTTCAACGAATAAATACAATATAATTTCAACTTTTTTAAATAGATCATAAATTTATAATTAAAATATCATTTACTATTCAAAATCTATCTGTCAAATTGGAGTCTAATTGGTAAATAATTATCCTAGATAGATGTTTCATAAACATTTTGAACTAAAAATTAACTTTTATTTAAAATAATCCTAAAATTAAGTCAAATCTTATCAATTATCAAGAAATTGTTTGCTTCTAAAATTAATGAATTACCCTCAGTTCTTCAATAATTTCATTAAAAATATAACAAAACTCCAAATTCATTAAAATTCAAAAGAAAACCCTAAAATTCACAAAAATGATTAAACTTTACTAAAATAAATACCTCATAAAACTAGATATTTTTTATCACTAAAATTATCATAAAATTTCTCTAATTGACTTAAATAGCCTAAAAATATTTTATTTTTGTCGAGTACAACCGATCTATTGAAGGATGTAATTTAATTTATTTAAATGAATTGTTAATAATTGTATATATTCTCATTCTAGTATAATTCACCCAACTTTTAAAGTACAATTCATTCTCAGTGAATATTTCTTAAGTATAATTTGAATAATTCGAATGTATCTTTAATTGATATTTCACCTCATCATTGATAACTCTACTCCTTTTTTGTTAAAATTAATTCTTGATTCAATGAATATTTGTTATATTCAATTCATATTTTCCATTCTTCAATGAATGTTTTACCTATTTAATGATTGTTTTTTCCCCTTTTCGATAAATAATTTCTCTTTTCAATGAATGTTTTTCCTCTTCATTTTTCACTTCCAAATATATTACCCTTTGTAAGTGTTTAATGTATCGATTGATATTTCATCTATTTAGTCGATTTGCTTAGCTTTCCCTCTTTTTCAGTAATTTTAAAGACTTTTCCATAATGTACTATCACATCAATATTCCAACTTCTTCACCAACAATTTGCTTCATAGAATACACTCTACTAATTAAAATTCCTTCCTTTTTAAATTCTATTGAAAAATATCAAATAAATGTAAGGACTGACTTGTTATTTTCAAAGAAAATTTAATTAATTTTAAAACTGCATTTTCGCTTAGGAGCAATATCCTTTATTTTTAAAATATAAGAAAATAATACATTTTTAAAACGTAAAATAATTTATTCTGAATAAACAAACAATTATCAATCTCAAATAAATTCTTGTTTGTTATTAAGTGTCAGATATAAAATCAACTGTAAAATATTTGTTGAACTGTAATTTTATTTGGTTCGGTAGGAGCTGCTTGCTCTGACTCCACGTGTTTTTTAAATAATACTGTGATAACTTTTATTTGATACCAACAACTTCACAATTTTCAATTTATAAGATTTTACATAAATCCCCGCGGAAAGCCGCCTTTTGTTTTAATCTACAAAAATATTCTTGACACAAGTCTGACTAGTTTCCCTTTTCAATCTCACAAACTCGTTCTGTTTTCAAATAAATCTTTTTAACATTCTATTGCTCACAATTTTATCTGAAATTTTTATTGTGTCCTGTTGTTAATTTGAGATTCCCATATATAGGGAATCTCTAGTCAACAACTAATCTAATTGACTGAAATTTAAATTGAACTCCCGGGGAACTATTGGAATAACTTGCTTTTTATTTTTTTACCGCTTCGGCCGTTCCCTGGCAGAAAACTTCTGAGTTAATTATATTATGAAATTATTAATTTCTTTAGCTAATTAAATTTATCAAAATCGTAGAATTTCTCCGTAATTTAATTTATTTCGTCGTTTTAATTAATTTGTATTTTCTTAATGCCTTTTTCAATGGGTCCCAAATTAATTTTATATTGTTATTTTCGTACTCGTCTCGTCAATTGGCGTCGGCACATACCCATTTCCCTCGGAAAATATTGATTTTATTTTTTTTAAAAACGCCTAGCCCCAACTAAAAAGGAAAAAAATAGGATAAGTGTCATGTTGGTGTACGGAGAAAACTTTACTGATGGGAATTCATGACTCTCGTTGAGAACTTGCCTTTTCTAATCTAGGGTTAATTACCCACGCACACCACATAATTTATTATTTACTATCATACACCCATGGTTGGAACCATGTTGGTAATGTGTATAACAGCCGAATGCCATTCGAGCAGGCGAGCATTGTTACCAATACTACTCCTCGAACAACCTTCGTTTCCGGTTCACAGCGGCCGCTAGAAGGTCTTACGCATTACATTATGATCCCCCGATTCTTAAGAAAACCTGGTTCCTTGCATTCAGGAGTTGGACGTGAATTGGAAGGATATCGGCTACTCACGACACGGATTTATTTATAACACCTTAACCCTTGAGTTGGTTAGGCTACAGCAGAACTTCAATCATTAGATTTTTGTAGCTCCGATTATTACTGCGGTTATATGGGTTACCTATTGATTTATCCCGTACTACTACTGTGACTCGCAAAAACCTTTATTATATATTACGCTGAATTAAATAACGGATGTCAGTTGGTTTATATAACTAAATAATATCGGATTATATATCCTATTTAATATTAATTACGGTAGAAAAGAACGAGTACGATAAGCAACCCATATAATTCATTAATACATTTTATAGATTGGTACAAAAAGGAATAATAAGATGGCGTACGAAAAATACAAATAAACTAAGGTATATTAGGTATAATAATGGATAAGAGACAGGGTCGCAGCGTACAGGTGCAAGGTGAGGTGCCGAACTAGTGTCACAATATTCAACATCTAGAACGTGAGCACGTTAATCATCCCCGTCGATGTCTACTGGTAGACGCCGACGCTTGGGGTATCTCGTGGATAAGTTCGAAGTTAATTAGCTCGGCCCGTCTTTCGATGAGGTTGCTGGCTCGGCCACGGATTGGATGATCGGAGGACGTTTGTACCGGCGCGTAGATTACATCCGGATCTAATGTGCGCCGATCCACTTCTTCATATGCAGGTGGTAATTCTGCCGTCTCCACAGACCCTCCCGTTTTCTGCTCCACGCCTTTGTCTACGGCGGCGGTTTCGGTTTGGTCGGTGACGCTGGTTTCCCGACCTACATTCAGCATTTCCGTTTGTGAAAGGCCCGTTGTGCGATTGAGTTGCTGGATGGAGGGGAAGATGATGCACAGGAATGATATCCAATTCCTGCGCTAATCTCCGATTCGGTAGGCGAGTCAGGAGCTCATGTTCGGTGAAAATCTGCCGGAGCGCAGCACTTTGTTTGTATATGGTAATCCGCTGGCCCCGGTTCTCGATGATCAGGTCGTCTCGGGCCCAAGAAAGGCGAGATATCTTCGGGTACAGGCCGTGAGTAGTTTCGGGTGAGCTCCATACATTATATTCCTGATTCACGGATAATTCATAAAAACTTCGTCAGACGTCCTTGGATTAACATAAATTTCTTGGGTTTAGGATTCAATAAATTTTGATTAAATTAGTAAGTCTAAAAAATTTATATTTGATTAAATGATCTCCTATTGGTAGGGAAAGGGATCGCCCAAGCATTAATTAGGGGATAATATCGTAAATGGGCATTACATGAGATATCTTTATCTTGGTCTACTCCCGTAGTTTAATCTCACAAACCAATAATTATACTTTAAGGAGAAATTTCGATGATTGTTTCCCAGCAAGGACTTAATTTATTATCGTTCTAATTTATACTACTACTGAGGAATCATGGTCTCGTCATAGTGATAACAATAACAAATAATGAATACTAATAATAATCATGAATAAAAAAATTCTGTTGAACAACGTTAGTTATGATAGTAATAACATTTAAGAAAATTTTCAGAAATTATTAATAGGTACCTGGTCCTCCGCTCATGCTATTTACACGTTAATTCAATGATACAAGCCGCGAGTTTAGTTCATTTCTAGGGATCCTGTTATAGGGACTCTATCGACCCGATTTAATTAGAAGCGGTGATTTGTTTAGCACGGATTGTCGGACAGATCATATCATGTTCTGGCGAAATAACTAACCCTGACACGGCGGATGAATTCCCGTCTCAATTAAATTTTAGGGTCCCTACTCATCGTCATTAATAAATATGTAACTTACAAATTTATCAGAGTGGTCCTATTATATAGAAAAAAATTCCAATTGCGATAACATCACATATATTGAAACAAATCACTTCGGCATCGATGAATGCACCTTAGATTGTGGAGGCATAGGTGATATTGTTATGAGTGTCGTTATTGCAGTTGATTGAAAAGGATCTTTATATTTACTACCTTTATTGTGCATATGGGGTTTTTCGGGCCATGTTCAAGATGTAAACGATCGCGTGGAATTTATCCTGGAACTGTATTTATCAGATGATCGCTACCTAGACAGTCAGATTGTTTCGTGTTGACCTCGCCCTAGTTTTTCTATTTAACGACATTCGTTAGATACCTGATGGAATTTTTATACGTTAACCTATTCGGGGGTTTTGTCCGACTACCTATTATGGACATGGTCGTGTCCGTTGCCTGACATTTCCCAGTAGAAATTTAATTTCACATTAATTAATCTATAATTATCACGACGTCATTACCTCATCCCTGCTGCCCTGTCATAATATAATCACGAAGTTTTTATGAAAAATTCAACTAATGATTGTCTAGCGATCATTCCTAATACCCCTAACTAACGGCGCCCTTCCCATGATTTTAAATTTTCTGCTTGTCTCGGCCGACGTTTCCATCAGCCGTTACGAGGGGTAAAACGATGCCCTGCGGGTAGAGTCCTGCGTCTTACGACCAGACCTCGCCGCGGACGACCGAGTTCTCAGGAGTGCTCCGCCCGCGATCACAACTAACAAAACTTAATCCGTCAGCCGGACCACCGACCTGCTCTCCCGACATTTATTACCATACTTATATAAATAAGATATTTAAATGAGATAAAGTTACGAACATCTAAAGCTTATATTAAAGAAAAGAAACTCATTACAAATTCATAAATAAACTCAAAATCCTTACTTAATCAAAATTTTCGAATCAAATTGAACAAAGTTGTAATAATTTTCAAAAATTAAGTTGAACTTAGTATTAAGTCAAGATTAAAAATAGTGAATTTGGTCACTGCTTATATAGTAATTTTATGCATTGACGATGATAATAAAATAACTATTAAATTTTAATGATAAGAATAATGTTAAATATATATTTCATTTAGGTAATATTCGGGTGCATAAAAAAAGATTAAGAAAAGCAAAGGAAAATAATTTTGATTGAAGAAATTTGTGTTTTAACAGGTTTTTGTATTAACGGTCTATGGTCATGCAATATGATGTAATTCCAAATAGTATTTTAGAAAAATCAAATTAATTATTAAATATTTAAAGAATTTTTTGGGATTTATTTCAAACCGTGAATCAATTCAAAAAGTAAATAAATAAATGGTACAATAAAACTCCTTATCAATAAGGAGTTGCGGATAAAATGTTGAGTGGATCATGAAATATAGGAATCTGTTGATATTTATTTGGTGATAGAATGGGAAATTAGAAATAAAGATTGATAAATTTCTAACTATTTAAATCACTATATTATTATGCATTTTAGCTTAGATCTCGGGTATGGGGCGATTATAGAACAAACATGTCAAGCTCGCGGTCCTCAACAAAGTTATTGGCGGCCCAAACAACAAATGTAGTTATTAAAATATTGAGTTAAACTAAAATTCAAAAAGATGATCAATATAATTTAAGAATGAAATTTTTTCTATGTACATATTTATGTCTAAAATATTTAACATATTTATAAGAACAAAAAGAAAAGATTAATCACTACATAAGCCGCTATATACATAGGTATGTGAATTAATATGGGAGTGCATATATACAATTTTTACATTTATAGAATTATAGATAAGTAGAATGTAAAGTAGTAATTTGTTTGTTGTTTATTGTCAGAACTTACATTCTTTAACTTATAACATACGAATTCTTTTGTTTTGTAGCGTTAGTGGTTTGCAACGTTGGTACTGCAGATACTGGTTATAAGACCACCAAAGGTGAGCTCTGCTTTAAGAACTGCTAAGGACCGGCCTCATGGTGGGTTCAACGTGCAACCGATAAAAAGTCCGTGTGCGATTTAAAATTATGGTCCCTTCTGCACTAGTTTGACACTATCTCACTCTTTCCAGCCAATTACTTTATTTCGTGATGTAGAATATTATTAATTTGGAATGAAACATTTCTTAATACAATAATATTGATCAGATTTTCATTTCCGTTGGTTTTTGTGAGCGTCGCTCTGTTTTTCCGGGTCGAGTATGAGGTCGTTTGGATATAGGTTGCTGGACTGTGCTTTTGGATTCTCGGTAGATTATTTCCGCTGAAGCAAATACCAAATGGTATGTCACTGCGTTGCCTTCTTGGCAAGCCGACAGTGCTACCTCCAAACTTCTGATTTGAGTTATTTGATTTTGGACCATCTGTTTTTCTTCTGCCCCATCCCCTTTGGCGGCCGTTGGTACTGATAGGTTAATTTGGTCCGCGAAGGTTCCATTCACGTCGCTTTGATCTTTTGCATTTCTCGATTCATTTGTAGTAAATGAGCGTGCAAGTCCGCGTTTTCCCGTCTAGATTTTATTTGTTCTGTGCTCGGAGAGCATTCATATCTAAAAATTAATTATCGGTCAAGTGTTTCAGTAAATCATATTCGTTTAATAAAAGGTTCATTCATATAAGGGACTGTACCATTAGGTTAGGATTGTCCTAATTTTTGGGGTCGTGAATTTATAGATTATCGCTAGGCTCTTTATCTTAAGTCGCTAACTTTACTCACATGGTTTACAGCGTCCTAATTATCTTTATTTCATTCAATTATTACGGATTGAAATTACATTATTAACTTCATTTAATATAAAATCAGAACTCAGAAAATTTTTTTTACCGACAATACATTTATTTTTTAATTTCTAATCTTTGCTCGTGGACGGCCATATCTTTGCCGACCATCATAATATCTGAATTTTGAGTTTTTCTTCGGCCTATAACTGGGGTATGCATGTTCCTGATCGTAGTGCGGCACTCCGATACGGTCTAGAGCTGTTGTTAGAATCAGGCGCTTAGGTAGCACCCCTTTGATAGGCGCTACCGTTTCTCTTATGGCCGGGTCATCCAACTTTTCATTATTAACACTATTAGGGTCTTATGATACTATTGTTCCTATGTTTTTCTGACCGGTCTCGTCGTTTTATAGGTACCTCCACATTGATCTTATTGTTCAGAACTAATATATGATGATACGAATACTCCTAATTTAAATAAATTTTATTTCAAATAAAACTGCTCCGAAGAGACAGTGTGTCCTTTTAAGGGGACTACACTGGCGTTTTAATGGCCAGAATAAATCAGGTTTTTTTGTTTTATCATCTTCTGGATAGTCTGTCCGGTTATGGTAATCGGACAAGTACGGCTCCAGCGCCAGCTCCAACTCTGACTCCTTTAGCTCCAGAGTTATCTCTAGCATCGATACAAACAGCTTCAACAATGACTTTCACTCAGAAATTAAAAACACAACACTCATTTCGAGGACTTAATAAATAACAAAGACAAGAAAGTACAGAAAAAATATAGTAACATAAACCAACAAAACCAGTGACATGGTCACAGTAAAACAAAATGTCATAAATACTAAAAGCAAACAAAAAGCAAAAAGATTTATATAAAAGCAAATAATACATAAAATACCAGCACAAAAAACGTTAGAACAGCATACTAATCATAAATTACTAAGCAACTGTATACGTAAAAAGTAAAACTAAATGAGTTAATTGTTGCCACTCGTAAATATAGCGTTAAAGACCAAAGATTCAACATACATTAAATTTCTGATAATACTACACATCAATACTCAAACATTAAAAAAACATTTATAAACCAAATGGTACTTAAACAGATAAAAATTAGATTTTAAATGAGTTAATTTTTACCACTCGCGAAAAATATAACGTTAAAGACCATGGATTAATTAAATTTCACATAATACTAGACATCAATACTTAAACATTTAAAAACATTAATAAAAGTCAATGGTTAGTTAACCAAATGTAGAAATTAGATCTGTAATATAACAAATAACTAACTATAATTTTCTACTACTTACATTATCTTCTTAGTGACATGATTCATAAAGATCATGTAACTTGCTTCTACAGCGGCTTTAATGCACATTCTTGCTAGTGATTTTATCTCATCTTTCCCTAGTCCTAATTGTAATAGATCTTTATTATTTTCACTATCCCAAGATCCTAATGATCCGACAATAATTGTGTAAGCCGCAGCTTTGCTGTTGTTATTTGTGCCTGTCTCAATTGCAATGTCCCTATATTTGTCTAAGTTAAGTTTACGTGCATTTTGAAAATTTGTAGTGTCATCATCATCATAAGGAACTTTAATATCGACTACTTTATAATATCGATGTACTTTATAATACTATCAATAGGTGCCCTATCTATTAACACTTTACTAATTAAATTGTCTTAGTCTCTTTCTAATTTCAGGTATAATAGGTATAGTTAGATTATTATGATTAATAGATTGTATAATATGACAAATATAAAAACCACTTTCATTAGGATTTGTGCATATCGGGTAGTTTAATTCAATTAGGTTAATATTTATTGGATAGATCATTTTTGTATATTAAAAACGACGTTTAGAAGAGTATTAGCAATCTTATTATGCTTTAATAAGCTGTTGGGGCTTAAAGGATCGATTATTGTGGGAAAAGCTTTTATTTTGTTTAGATAAAAACAGCCCAACATATTTTTGAAGTTTTAAACGCAAAAATTATTTCAGTCCAGTTCGGGTAATGATTAAATGAGAAGGTTTCAAAAAACGTATTAAAATTTTACTGGATTAGGGTTTCACTAGTATAAGTTTGAACTATAATTGAAGACTTAGTGGCGACAAATGCGTGCTAAAAAAGGTTGATAGAGTGTTGATCTAGTCAATCATTTCCAATGTCTTTAGTTAACACTGGTATATTGTCTGGTATTGTTTTGGTTTTATCTTCAATTGGGATGACTCCAATGTGTTTATTATGGTGTTCAATGATGTTATGATGTTCAATTGTTTCTCCACAGTGACATAGTATTTCGTTAATATTACATGTTTTCCTTTTATGTTTTCTTTTGATGTGGTTCTCAATCTGTGTATATGTGGATTTAAAGGTTAAATCATTTTGGCAATTATTTTTCATGTTTGTGTAATGACTATTTAGTGTTTCCTCGTGATTTAATGTTAGTGCCAGTACTTTGTTTTTTATGCTTAGCTCTTCTCTTGAACAGAGAAAATGTTTATCAGAGTGAAAGGTCTCTGTGTGTTCAATGATGTCATTGATTAAAATAGTTCGCGATTTTATTGAGCCTTCGCATATCAGGCATAAAAAATTTGTTTTATTACTTAAGCTATCTGCATGATTGGTCTTTCTATGTTCATCTATGTTGCTTAAATTGTGTATACCTAGTTTATTCTTTTCGCATTTCCCCGAAATGCACATTAAATACCCATCTTTTCGTAAATTAAAAATAGTTTTATTTCTTTTATTTAATCGCAAAAAGTCTTTTTTATTATTATTATCCGGTTCAGAAATAGAAGACTCGTGGTCAGACAAATCAATATTTAAGAAATTTTCAATAGATTCGTTAGCTAGTAAAATATTTTTAAAAATTAAATTATTATTATCTATATTAGTTTTTATTAATGAGTTATCTATAATAGGAGTTTTAGTTTTGCGGATATCCTACTCAATGATTATGTTAACCTTCTTCGCAA
This sequence comes from Schmidtea mediterranea, assembly GCA_022537955.1. Lineage (NCBI taxonomy): Eukaryota > Metazoa > Platyhelminthes > Tricladida > Dugesiidae > Schmidtea > Schmidtea mediterranea. The sequence continues at coordinate 74,144,962 of CM039681.1, forward strand.
TGTTAAGGTTATTATAAACTGTTAAAAATTTCCTTAGTCTCGGGGTTTGGTATTTTAAATGACTGCAGTGATTGCGAAAAAAAGATCAATTTCTGAGTCTATTTGATTAATTATTTTTTGTGATTTGGTGAATATTGTGTTATCAGCGGGAGTTTGGATTTCAGGGCTATGTTGGCGAATATGGTGGATTTTTATTTCTTTTTTCTAGGGTTTTTGTGTATCTACCACTTAAACGCCATCAAGATTATTATTCTATCCCTCCTATGTACCCATGGTGATTGCCATGTCGGTACTGTACATAGTGGTTGAAAATTCATGAGCAGGTGAGCTCCATTTCTAGAACTACTCCTCATGATATTTTCACTTTCGGGTTCTTGACTGCCGATGGAATGTCTTACGTCTTTCTCTTTCTATATCCTTGTTCTTACTCGTCTATTCCTACAATTCCCATACCTGTGTCATCTTTACCCATTATTTATAAAGGTATCCTTCAAAAATTTGGGCAGCGTTCCTCCCTTATTTTTTGGTAAATTTCCTATTTCGTTTGTTTAATCGCTGTTTTGACTACATTTTGTCCTAGTTTACCCTTTATTTCTACCTATATTAAAATTTTGATTAACAGTTCTTTAACTCCCGGTACATTTCCCATGATTTTAAGTAGTTACAACCCTTTGCGGTCACTTCAATAAACATTTCTCTCTTCTGTCAGATTATATCATTCAACTTTTGGAAAAAATACTTTCAACTTTAGATCCCTACACTATCTTATCCTTTCCTACTTAATTTTCCAATTAATTTTTCGACAATATTTTAAACTTTCAATACAAAACTTTATTCCCCCTTAACTAAAGTCGCACTTCCCGTGATTTTAAGTGCTCACTCCGGCCGACGTTTCCATCAGACGCTGTGAGTCGTTTAACGGTGCCCTGCGGGGAGGTTCCTGTGCCATTTTGCCAGGTGCCGTTGCGGACAGACCGAGATTTCGACTAGGCTCGACCCGTAAATCGCAACTAGGGAACTTAATCCACCAGCCGGATCACGGATCTGCCTAATCGATAGCTATTGCAATATTTATTATAAATAATATTTTAAGGGGACTTGTCAGTGGCACTTAAAGATTCTACGACCATCAAGAATAAAATCAAAATAACAAAACTTTAACTCCGAAATATATATTTATACAAAATAACAGTACTTACAATCCACAGTCATGCAACCAGATTTGAAAAGTTGGCATAAGTTGGCATAAAAATTTTCTACACAATCGTCGCTAAGAATTTTGTCTAAAAAATTTTGTCTGACTGCCTGACTGTCTAAAAGTCTGTTAGAAATTATGAAAATGACTGCCGTATATATAGTGTTTTTGTGCCTGTGTGCGACCAATGGGCGATTTTTCGCCATTTTTAGGGCTTTTTATTTATTTTATTTATTTCGAAATATTTTTGTAATTTTTTATATATTTTTCTGATTTTTTTGATATATTAATATTTTATTGTTGGATTTTATTTTTATTATTATTTTCTTACAATATTATTTTTTAACCCAAATATTTTGTTTTCTGGTCGCCTCTTCTGCCTGTGTTTTTTCTAAACCCTTTTTTGCAAGGTTTTTTGGAAGTTTATTTCCTTTCTCGTATGTTTCTGTCGGCAGCTGTAGGCTTTTTCAAGAATTTTAATTAATTATTTGTTTTATTTAATTTTGTTATATTTAATTTTGTTTTAATTAATATGTTTTATTTTATTTTTGATCTCTTCTTGCGGTGCGTGCTTATGTTACATCAGCCATATTGACAATTTCCAAACGACATTAATTATTTTGTTTTAATTTATACAATTTTCACCTTTTTGTTTAAATTGGTTTTGTAATTTTGTTTTAATTTTGGCTCTGAGCCCAACAGCTATATGGTATGGTTTTATCTATTGTTGGCGTCCTAGTGTTTAATATTTGGGAGTCATTCTCAATGTTTAGGGTATTTGGGATTATAAATATGGGTAAAAATAGATTCGGTACTGGTTTTAAATTAAAGTTTATATGTTGTTTAATGATTTCGCTTGTTTGCTCATCTATGTCAACATTATTCCCTGGGTTATTTGGTTGTGGTGAGTGTGTGATCTCTGTGTTTATATTTTTGGTTATTTTCGCGTCAATATTCGATGGGTAAGTATCAATTATATTTGGATGTGTTATGTTGTGGTGATTTTGGGATTAGCATTGAAGAATGTGGTCTGTTAGATGTATTTATGTTGTGTTTTATGGTGTTTATCTCTTTGGGGGTAGATGCGTTTAAAGTTTTGGGTAAAATTTTAGTTATGTCGAGTGTTAGTCTTACAACAGGATTTGTAATTGGTGTTTTCTATGTGTGCTTATCTAACGTAAGGTCTTTAGTTAATTTGAAATTTGAAAATTAATATTTATTTCCAATTATTTCCAATTTATCAAAAAAATAGATAGTTATTGAAATAGTTTGCTCAAATAGTATGTTTTTATTTTTTACTTTTATATTCTCCTCTTTGAAAAGCGTGGTTTTATTTAATAAATTTTCATTTACAATTTTATATTTTAAAATCTCATTTTTATTAATAGTTAGGGCATCTTTGTATAAATTTTTATTCTTTTGATTAATATTTTTACAAATAATTTCATTTTCATTTTCATTTTTAGTTTGTTTGGGATTGTTAAAATTTTTGAAAAATTCCAATGTGTTAAAATTAAATATTTTAGAAAAATTTTAAAAAACTTTACTTATTTTGAAAAAATAATTATTTGTTAATTTCCAAATTTCATTATTAGAACTCATATCTATAAAACTTTTACTTCTATTAATTAAATTTAAGCTTTTAATTTTTATTATAAATAAGAAATCTTTAATGTACTTATTAAAATCTTTTTTATTAGTAAAATTTTTATTAAAAATTATTTCCAATTTATCAAAAAAATAGATAGTTATTGAAATAGTTTGCTCAAATAGTGTGTTTTTATTTTTTACTTTTATATTCTCCTCTTTGAAAAGCGTGGTTTTATTTAATAAATTTTCATTTACAATTTTATATTTTAAAATCTCATTTTTATTTTTAATTAGGGCATCTTTGTATGAATTTTTATTCTTTTGATTAATATTTTTACAAATAATTTCATTTTCATTTTGATTTTTAGTTAGTTTGGGATTATAAAAATTTTTAGAATTTATTTGAAAATTATTAGTTAAATTACTAAAAATATACTTAAAGTCTTTCGATTTAGTAACAATAAAGAAAAATAGGTTTTTAAATTTACACAATGTATCATTTTGCTGGAAATACAAAATCAGAAAATTAAATAATTTGCAAGAAAGATTAAAAACCGTCACCGATAGTGCCATTTCAGAAAAGGTACGACTCTGTAACAGATCGGAAGATTTAGAAAATCAGATTTCGAGACTTTTAGCAGATAAAGGATTTGGAGAATTGAGTTTTGGTGAAGCGGTTTTGAAACCAAGAAGTCAAAAGGGGAGGAATTTGAATTGCGAATTTGTCGCATCTGTGTGCGTGATAGCTTTTTTGTTGGATTTAGTTTGGTTTTAAGATTTTTGTTATATCTTATAGTGGGATTAATCAATTTTGATATTTGGAGTGATTTATTGTGAAATTTGACGATTTATTATTTCAAAAATTAATTTATGTTATTTTTTGGTTTTTTCAAGATTTTGTTTAAACGCTGGTAATTTGGTTTGATTTTGAATTTTCTCAAATATATACATTTTTTTGTCTTGGTATTTTGAATTATTTTGAAATTCGTTTTATTCCTTTTATAATTAAAAATATTAATCGTGGTTTTTTTGCATTTCCAATCACCAAAAGTTTCATTTTATGAGTTCCTGATACAAATTAATTGTTACTAAAATTTCATAACTATTCTACTCATGAAAACAGCTTTTATAAATCAACTAGTAAAATCATTAATTTTTCTAAAATTCTAAATAAAGTTTAATTAAAACTAATTAAAAACATCTAAAATATATAAATCAATCAATGAATAAATTAATATCAAAAGTCGAAAAGGAAAAACATAATTATTGCGCATTTTTTTATTTCCAAATTTAATTCTAAAATCTAATAATATATTCATTAAAATTCTCAAATGTTTAGCTGAGCAAGTTTTAGAAGTTATCTAAGTTTATTTTTATTTAAGATTGCATTGAAATGATTGTATAAATTTTAGGTAAATTTTTATCAACATTAATGCTTGCAACATAACTTTGACACTAGATTTGTTGATTATTTTTACGTAAAATTAAATTACTGATATAGAATAAACAACATAACCTTCATGAGTAAGTCCCTTCTTGTTAGTACATTGTTATTATTATTATTTATTTTGTTTGCGACAAAATGTAGAAGAGAAACTATTTTTTTTCTTTTGGTTTTAAATCAATGAAAAATAGGTACATAAATATGAGTGCTATTAGTTTTTTATCAACAAAATTAATATTTATTGGTATAGGTTAATAAAAATAAAAGTCATTTATTTATTTATTTTTATAAAATACCATAACAAATACTCGTATATAATAAATAATATTTCATTTAAAATATAACATTCACACATTGTGCTCAAAATATATCTCATAATTTCAAAAATTAAAGGATCAATTAATTATTTTTTGAAAATAGAATCTTAAAAAGCATAATACATCAATCGTGTCATAATTTAGCGGACTCCGAATGTTTTAGTACATCAAACCAGCAGCTGAACACGCCCGTTCTGACTCTACACTTGTGGGCTTAATCGTCATTAAAAAATTGTAAACTCTTTGGAGATAGACACCTCTTGTGCCACCAGTTTAGTATAACAATATTCCTTTTTGTAGTTTTGATAATATATTTTCAACTCTTGTTGGGGGTTTTCTAGTTGATATAAAACCTTTTTCAAGTGCTTGATTCAATTACTTACCCATAGACTTCTCACTAAAATATATCTTTATCACTTGATATTGCCTTAATATCATCAAAGGCAGGGGCTTCCTTAATAAGACTGGCTCATAAAACGGTTGCATTGAATCGCTGAAGAAGCTCTAACATAACTTTTTTGTTTTTAGAATTTGTGCATGGTACAAAAGCTAGTGATTTTCATTGAATTATTATGATCTTTGTGTAGATATTGAGCTAAGCTGCTTAATTGAGTTCTTCTCTCTTCAAATTCGAATAACTAAAGCTTAAAAAATTTACTGATAGTCTTTGCTTTACTTACAAATATTTAAACAATACATGATATTTAAACAATTTAAAAATTAAATTAAACTATATGTTGGGGTTTGAAGATGAATTGGAATTGGAATTATTGTTAATCTGACTCCAAGCGTGCTTTTAAACAACAATAACGAACTCCAAACCATATAAAGTTTATTGATTAATACACTTTATCTCCACTTTAAAATTACACAACGAATTATCAATCAATCACAATTTGGTGCTTATTACGACCATTCGGGAAGAATAGCACTTTTAGGATCAATTGGCTTTACAATCACTTGACAACTGCGGTGGGTTTCGGTAACTCTGATTTAGTTGCCTTGCTTTGCTTTGACCTTGCTTAATTTCTGTTTCAAATTTCTCTTTATTTTCTTTTTCGTCTTTCTTTGTCTTCTGCAGTTTTTGTCTTATTTTTTTGTGTTTTGATTTCAATTGCGCTTCCTTTTTATACTCCATCATCCAATAACACTTACTGATGTCGAATAGAATTTCTGATATCTTTTAACGCTAATTCCTTTTGGGCCTCCATAATCACTGACAGCTGTCCAGATAAATCATTTTTTAGAGGTGCCCTTTCCCGGATTCCCAAACAACATTCCTTCCCTTATCTTGAAAGAGCTTTCGAAATTACGTACAAATATTCCTTTTGTTTTCCTAAATTTGTACTTGTTAATTATAAATAACCTTCTTTGATTTAATTGTCTGTTTTTATTGATTTTCTCTTATTCCCTTCTCGTTATTCGACAATTCTTTTTTTATTCCCTTTTTATTAAGCTCCAGAACCACATCTTAATCCTTTATGATTGTTTCCCCCAATCATTTTACATGTTTATTAATTATTTTACTCTATTATTTAGGTATCCTCAACATATATCTTAGTTTAATATTAAAATAAGATATTATATTACTGAAACGTAAGTGTCTGTAGAGTATAGTTTTTTGTTAGTAAGAAAATTTTAAATTTTGATATCACTATATGTTTAATTATTGAAGTAAAATACAAAATCTAAACAAAATAAATAATAATCAAAAAAGGTGCACCAAATAACAATTACGAAATGAATTAGATAATAAATACTACATATACTGATATGCATATATCTAATTGTTTCATGCCATACCAACATAAAAATTACTATATACCCCGAAATTCCGGGATTTCAAAATTGGAAAATTATACGGGATCCCGAAATTGCAAATCCTAGTTGGATGCAAGTTGAAATCGGTTTCTTAGTTTATAAAACTACATTCTATATATATAGCCACTTTTCGGTGCTCTGCTGATGCTAAGGTAATAAATATAATATGATTTTATAGTCGGGATCTGTTGACAAAAATCACTAAGACTTTGAAATCCAATTCGACTGCCTAGTTGGATTGCTAATATTAAATATATATAATGTATGTTCCTTAAGAGACTTAACCCATGTATAAACAATATCTCTCAGTGGCTTTCAAATTACAGAAAGTCTTAAATTATATGTTTAGTACGGCTCACTTGAACCGATTTTATACATACGTAATTGAACAATTAATCATATTTTCAGGTAATAATTTGCATAACATTCGTCTAATTATAAAACGATTTTATACAATTTTATATTTTAAAATCTCATTTTTATTTTTAATTAGCGCATCTTTGGATGAATTTTTATTCTTTTGATTAATATTTTTACAAATAATTTCATTTTCATTTTGATTTTTAGTTAGTTTGGGATTATTAAAATATTTAGAATTTATTTGAAAATTATTAGTTAAATTACTAAAAATATACTTAAAGTCTTTCGATTTAGTAACAATAAAGAAAAATAGGTTGGGTAATAGGTAGGGTAATCATTTTAGAATAATTTTTAAATATCAAATTTTTATTTTCAGGGAGCGTGTATAGGGCTGTTCCTATTTGGTTTTTAGCGCACAAATCAACATGTGCCTTAAAGGTTTTATCATAATAAAAACCGTTTAAACAATGGGGACACCATTTTACACGAATTCTGGTGTTACATTCACTACTAGAATGACAATTCAGCAGTCTATTTAAATTAAAAATGGCGGTATAATGATAATTATCACCGTCTTGTAATAATAAAAGATTAATCGGGTTACCGCCGATAACCTTTGTTCGATGAATTAAGACAAGGTGAGGATGATGAGGTACATAATCAATGTCATTCAATTGTTTAGAAGGGGTGTTGTTATATTCAAAGACATTGATCGCCAAATTTAAATCGCTATTGTTTCTCTCAAATTTGGGTATGTTACAGAGTCTCATTGGACAATCTATAATTGGGTCGTAATTCAATTCATCCATAAAAGTAGTGTAAGAAGAAACACGCTCCCTATTCTTTAAAACTATATCACGCTTTAAAATCGATAAAACACTATATATAAAACACGAATGATCTGTGTTTTTAACATTTACAATAGCCTTTTTACCTACTAGAGATTCCGGTGTAGGGATAAAACTATGTCCAGCTAATCGACTTACAGGATAATACGCGGTTAAAATAAAATCGATTTCGCGAATCTTAACTACACGCCACCCACTTCCTAAATATGTGAATTTTTCGATTTTCTCATTTAACCGACTCACACCATCAGCAAGAAAACTATCGGAAAAGACACTCGCGCTATTTGAAAAGAAATTATCTTTTATTTCCCCATCTTTTTCAAATTGAATGAGAGCTGTAAACTGGACTTTTACAGATCCCATTTTCTTTATTTCATTTTGTAATTTATTTACAAGTTTATCCGTAGGGCGATTTGAACAAGGTTTTGATTTTCTAAATCAAATCGAATATTTTTACGGGAACCCCTTAAGTCAACCTCTATTTCAGGTTCATTGTTTACATTTATTTCATTATTTACCGAACCCCCTATTTGATTATATTCAGTTTCGTCATCACTAATGATGATTTCTATTTTTTTAATTTTAGCAGGGATACACGACACGATTTTATCAGCAGGTCTTTTTGATTTTTTATTATTTTTAGTAACAGTTGTATTATTGTTTATGTTTTTAGTAATCTTTGTATTATTTGTGTTATTATTATTATTATTATTAATAACATTTTTCGCATTAATCATTTGAAATAATGCCTTTTTATTAATTTTAAATTGATTCAAATGGCTAGAGTGTTTCTTATAAAACTCTAGATATTCAATGTCTTGGGCGGTATCGCATTTAGGGCAAATAAAAAAGTCGATGCCATAGAATCTATGACCATAGTAACTTTCCATAGTCGTATGGCATTTCGAGTTATGACCAATTTCAGATTGGCAATAGTTTTTATACAATCGACCTGATAAATATGTAATTATTATCAAATGTTTATTATTATTTAAATCATATATGAATCAAATAATAATATATAAATGATGATAATTATTAACTATGTAAATATTTTAATAAAATTAATATTTCAATTCGTATTATAAATCCTATATTTCTATTATAAATCACATGTTTGAATAACATTTCGTAAAATAATTTATAAAAATTAATATTCTTATTATAAATCACATATTCCTATTCATATTATAAATCAGATATTTCTATTATAAAAATAAATCACATATTTCTATTATAAAAATAAATCATATATTTCTATTCATATTATAAATCAAATATTTCAAATCACATATTCCTATTCTTATTATAAATCAGATATTTCTATTCATATTATAAATCAAATATTTCAAATCATATTTCTATTATAAAATAAAACACATGTTTGAATAACATCTCGTAAAATAATTTATAAAAATTAATATTCGTATTATAAATCATATATTTCTATTATAAAAATAAATCACATATTTCTATTATAAAAATAAATCACATATTCCTATTCTTATTATAAATCACATATTTCTATTTATATTATAAATCAAATATTTCAAATCATATTTCTATTATAAAATAAAACACATGTTTGAATAATTATTAAAAATATACTTAAAGTCTTTCGATTTAGTAACAATAAAGAAAAATAGGTTTTTAAACTTACATAATGTATTATAATTTACCGCGTTTAATATCATCCTCCTGAGATGATTCAGGACATATTGGATTTTGTCTTGTAGGTCTTTCAAGACCCAAGGTTTAAATAATAATTGATCAATAAGATCATTTATTTCCGAATCAAAGCCATCCTCCTCCATGATAGTCCAGCAGCTGGCTGCATCTTCCACTACCACTCTTTTTATTCCCTGAAAGAAAATAAATAATTTGTAACATATAATTAATTTATCCCCGTTTAGCTTCTTGTGTTTTGCTAATAAACACATCTCTTTCAAGCTATCATTAAAAGCTATGTCGGTATCGGCGTCTGTCCCAGCTTGATGGGGTTGTTCCTGGTCTCTATGACCCTCTCCAATAACGGCAATATGCAATTGCGTATTGCGAAATAGAATATGCCCACAAAGATGGAAGCTATATAGAACAGTCATGATTTTAAAGCCAGGAAAATTACCCGAAAGCTTTAGAGCTAATTCTTGGAGACCACTGGCGATCATGGACACAGCCTATAGAATTTTTACAACACTACTGAATAACCGCCTACTACATTGGATCAGGAATGGCAGCCTTATTTGCCAGAACCAAAAGGCAATAGGTGTTCCGGATGGATGTGCTGAACATAATGCAACTATACATATCGCAATAGACAGGGCTAAACGATGTAAATCGGAGCTTCATATTGTCTGGCTTGATATCACTGATGCATTTGGTTCTCTACCACATGACCTGATCTGGTATACACTGGCTGGTATGGGTTTGAAGAGTGAAACATTGGACTTGATAAAAGAACTATATATGGATGTGAAGACTATGTTTGACTGTCAAGGGGCCTTATCTGAACCTGTAAATATAACTAAGGGAGTCAAACAGGGTTGTCCATTATCAATGACACTCTTCTGCCTGTCTATTGACTACATCCTGAAGTCCATCTTAAATAATTATCCTTTCTTTCTACATGACTTGAATATCAGTGTCTTGGCATATGCTGATGACCTGGTACTCCTTTCAGACTCTTACTCGGGAATCAAGAAATCATTAGAGAGCACTGTTGATTTGGCAGCCTTTGCAAATCTAAAATTCAAGCCATCTAAGTCTGGATACTTGTCTTTTAATGATATTAACATGGATATAAATAGACTATATCTATATAATGAAGAGATACCAATGATATCTGAGAATAACAAATATAGATATCTTGGGGTAGATTTCTCCAACAAACGAAATCAAGATATAGATGGACGACTTGATTCGGCGCTGGCATTGACCAAGTCTCTTTTTGGATCATATCTGCATCCATCACAAAAATTAAATGCATACAAGATCTTCATTCATTCGAAGCTTATCTTCTCTTTACGTAACTGTGTAATAGGTCATAGAATCCTTGATTGTGATCGGAACAGAATTACACAGGGACGTGAAAAACAATTAGGTTTTGATCAAAAAATCAAGGGTCTCCTAAAGACCATGATTGGAGATAAGTTTCAGGCAATGAATAACAATTTCTTCTATACGCATTGCAAGCTGGGTGGTCTCGGTGTAACTGCTGCTATCGATGAGTATCTGATACAGAGCATTACTGGTATAACGAGACTTTTTAACTCATCCAACATCAGTTTTCGGAAAATGCTTATGACAGAGCTGGCACAATCTAGAGGAAGTGGAAACTTTGAAGCTGGGCTCAGTTGGATGAACTGCGAATTCAATAAGATATACCCCAAATCCTCATTCTTTGTAAAGTTTCAAAAGTCGGCACAATCTCTTAAGAGAAAGTTTTGTATATATGTATATTTAAAGTTTATAGATGATAGTTTCACACTTGAGATAACATATAAGAAGAGGATCTCTTACATTAATCATCAAAATCTGAACACTCTTTCGAAAGAACTTCATAATTTTGTGGGTCTCCATTATGCTGAACAATGGTGCAAAATGAGAGTACAAGGACACATTGCTGCTTCTATCGGAGATAGTATAACTGCTAAGTATCTGATAGCAACTGATACACTTAATGATGCGCAGTACTATTTCTTGATACGTGCGAGAAATAACCTGTTAAATCTCAACTACGGAGCATATCGCCTTAAATACAATCTTAACACAAAATGCAGGCTATGCAATCTTGATGAGGAGACCCAAGCACATGTGTTTAACCACTGCCGAGCCAAACCAAATGCAAGAAGAGTTAAACATGAGAATGTATTACAAGGCATAGTTAGTTTCCTGGAAAAAATTGGATTTGAGATAGATGTTGAAAAATCTCCAAAGTATATCTCAATTCCAACAAAGCTGAAGCCTGACATGGTGATAAGGTCTAGGAGAAATAAAGACATACATGTCTTGGACCTAAAGGTACCTTATGACTCTGTTGAAGGCTTTGAGAAAGCACGGGAAGATAACTATGTTAAGTATAAAGATTTGGCTATGCAGATTGGAAAGGCATTTAATCAAACAGCCACTATATCTGCTGTGGTTATTGGATGCCTGGGCACATGGGACAAAAAGAACAATGCCACTCTCTCAAAGATCGGGCTAACAAAGACTGAAATCATAGCATTTGCCAAGATAGCATGTGCAGATGCTGTGATTGCATGTTATCATATATATCGGGAACACATTTCCTTCACAAAAAGTGTCCCTCCTGTTTAGTCTTGTAGGAAAAATTACGAGGCAATGCTGGTGATAGATCGGCGTTGCAGTTTTGTGTAAGCAGATTAAAAACAGAAGAGTATTTCGTGCTGAGCATCGCTCGCATATTTAGCCGAGAGGCCGTTTTTGTTTATAAAATAAAATTTTGAAAAAAAAAAAAAAAAAAAAATCATCTTCACTGATCTCTATGTCTGTCCCCTGATGCTCACTAGACTTCCACTATCCAAATTTTCTATAAAAGAAAATAATAGCTTTTTCAAAATCAAAGAATTATCTTGTCCGGATTTCTGCCCGGTGCTATTCGAATGTCTAAAATGTTTTGGCATGTTTAAAAATATTACTCGCATGTAATTAAATCTTTGTTTTCTCGGCCACGAGTATTAAGCTGGCATTGAAATTTCATAAGTTGAACTTTGACCAACAGCTTCACGTAAATCTTCCTCCGACAGCTTGATATTGGGTCTACTTCGAGGCATATTTTCGAGATCAATTTCTACGTCATCAAATTTTCTAAACCAACGCCCAATAGTTCTTTCATAAATTGTATCGCGTCCAAAAGCATTATTAATATTCCTCTCCGCCGCAACTGAATTTTTCTTTGATTTCCACGCATATAAATAAAGATATCTCAAATCATGATTTTCTAAATTGTACATTTCTATTTGAAAATGAAATTTATAGTAATTAAATTAATATATATCTTACTTAATATTTGAATTTGAAATAGTAGCTTTCTTATGAACTTTTAAATAAAGAAATAGGTTTTATATAAAAAATGTTATAATGATTTAAAATTATTATATATTATTCAGACATTTCATTCCTGACAACCTATCACGGTTATTATAATTTAAGTCGTTTCAACGATTTCGTCTTTCCCCATACCCGATGTCCTTAATTGATCTTAGAATTCTATTTATCTTGATTTTATATTTGCTGGGTGCCAACCGAGCTACTAGGTGTTATAGACTTTGAGGCGATGTGTGAAAACTTTATTTAGATCGAGTTTTCAATGTCGAGGGAGCGAGTGAAAGGCCACGAGACCCCAACTCTGCCTTTAGTCCACTGCTATATAACTGTTAGCGTTAACAAAATGCACAAAAGTAACAATAGAAAATCAATAAAAACATTGATATTCGAAATAATAATTAAAAGAGCAAAATCAAATAAAATTTTAATATAAATATTTATCAGGGGAAACGGGTATGGGCGGATGTTAAATGACGAGACGAATCTAAATATAATAAAATTAAATCGATTGGGGGTCCCCAGTAGGAAATATTTAATAAAAATAGAAATTAATTAAAAATTAATTGTCTAATGGGAAACCCGAGCCAACAGAAAACCCGAATATTGTCAGAAACCCGGAATGTCAACAAATTTTCTAATTACGGAAAACGAAATTGGTTGACGAAGAAAACCCAGAATAAAAGAGAAACCCGCCACCAAAAATAATTATTGTAAACAAATGGAAACCCCGGCAGCCCAGAAATAACTAATTTGGTTTTGGACAGAGATGTCAAAAATGCCAAAACCAATTTAGTTTGCGGGTGACTTGAGTTGCGAGATGAGTATAAAATAAAAAGGCAGATCTATAAAATTGCCAGTTGGTCGATGAGAATATTCCAGAGAGCGGAATAAAGGAGGTAATAAGCTTAAAGATAAATCAACCAGTCAAACAAATTGCATACCAGACAGGGACATCTCCTTTTGGAAGAAGTTTCCCTACGCATTGAATTTTATAAAGTCGTGCAGAGTAATTGTGTAGAGTATTGTGAATTGAATAGATTTTTGTGAAAGTTGTGAATAAAGCTGTGATATATAAATTGGAAATAAATCTTATTGTGTTGGGTTAATTAAATCACTTAAAGAAGGACACCAAGGAGTCAGACCTAAACACCGACTTTCTATATAAAAACCCAACATAACCATCATTTTACGTTCCAGCCCGCTGATCCCACAGACAGACCTTCATGGTCACGGCACCTTTGCAGATAAACTGCACTTACACAGTCCGTTTGATTTTACTAACTTATGTGTTTTGAGTCCAAATCATATATGGTGGGTTACTGGGTGTTGATGTTTTGTTTAAATTATATTGTGGTTACCCAGACAACCCCATATAAATGTGTTTAACTTACCACTCGGCACCCGTTGCTAAGCAACGTTGGAACTGTGTTCGAGTGGGTAGATCGTCCGCAAAAAGTGAGCGCTATCGCTAATGCTATAATTTACCGGACGATCTCTGGGTTCAACGAGCTGTCGATAGAAGACCTGTGCTCGCTTTCAATTTTTGGGTCCCTTTGTACGATTAACTTCTTCATTCCTATCTATAATTCTCATAAAAACTTCTCATTCACACGTTTTAATGTATTCACAATACTTTCTGCGATCCATCACCTATCAAATACTCTAAAAAATATTTAAGTAACAACAAATATATTTTTTATAAAAGAAACAACATATTTCGGTATGTCAATTATGGCGGTCCGATATTCGAGCGGCTCGGCGTTTAGCGCGTTCTTTACGCCCAGGTCGGTAACCGTTGGTCTTCGGCGTGATTTTTGGGTCTGCTGCGGCCTCTCTGTACACCAGTTGGGCAGAGCGAAGACGAAGTGATACGTCACTGTAGTAGTAGGATGTGAGCCCGTCAGATACAACCCCCATTGGCTTACGTAATTATAACGTAACATTTGACCTCTGCACGCGCTGTTGCTACCTGGAGATTGACCTTTGTCCACTAGTTGCTACCTAGTCATTGACCTTTGGTCAGTGACCTCATGATTACATAACTTGACCAATGGTCAGTACATACTTATTATGTCACTGGTCACACTTGTTATGTCACTGGTCACACTTATTATGTTACTGGTAACTACTCGGAGACTGTTATCTAACTGTTATTATGTCATGCAGTTGTGGACAAACACACCTCCCTTTTAGAACCTTCCACACACCTACCTTATAGAACCTTCCACACACCTACCTTATAGAACCTTCCACACACCTACCTTATAGAACCTTCCACACACCTACCTTCTAGATACTTCCACACACCTACCTTCTAGAACCTTTGGTTCTTAAACATTTCACACACACACACACCAACCAACGATCCGCACAGATCCATACCCATCCATACCCATCCATACCCATCCATACCCATCCATACCCATCCATACCCATCCATACCCATCCGTGCCAATCCATACCAATCCATACCAATCCGTACCAATCCGTACCAATCCACACCCATCAGCGCCCAACACGCCTACAACTAAGTCTATGACTAAGCCTACGACTAAGTCGTAGACTTAGCAAAATCACTCACTAGTACTATTCAAAATTTTATTAAATATAACAAGTTTGTTTCACAGTGAAAAGAATATGCTCAACATGAAGCATGCAATTCATACTGCAATCGTAGTAGAGAAGGATGAATTCAAATGTAAGTTATCAAGTATTTGATCAATCAGTCTCTTCTGCAATCGGCGTCTTCTGAATTTTCTTTTGCTTGATCTGATATGATGATTCATTGGCATCGTCATCCGGCATTGCAAATATAAATTATGCAGTAATAAATACTACGAACTAAGCTCTGATTTGATTTTCTAAGTTTTCTAAATTCAATTACGACTTTTACAAAGGCAAAGGTCAGGTTAATAATATTGAATTTAAACATAAATTACGAATGTAGTCTGAATCATTTCAAACAAAATAAATAATTCTGATCTCAATGAAAAAGTTTAAGTAAGTTTAAATATCCATAATTTTAAATTAATTGCAGAAGTCTGGTAGAATACCGTGCACATGGTAATACCATATTTTAGCTGAGTGCAGGATATTGCTCATTGCACATTCTTTAAGCAGACCTTCTGTTTGAAGTGGTTCAATGCCAAGTTTACAAATCAGATCATAAGTTGATGGAGGAATCGACCCTAATGCCCCAATAATACAAGTGTAAAGCTCTACCTGATAATCAGGTTTGGCTACCTGTAATTCACTCTGAAGCAAGCTATATTTCTCAATATTTGCCTTATCAGTCAACTCAAAATGTGAAACAGAATCCATTGGACACTTAATATCAATCATGAATATTCATTTTCTTTCAGTATCAGTTATTATAAGATCGACGCGTTGTTTAGAATTCAAGACAAGAGAACAAGAATGATCAACCATGACAATAAAATTAGGATTTTTTAGATTATTCGTTATTATCTTTATACAGTCATTGTGTCTCTCTAATGTCAGTATTTGGTGAATCTTACATGACTGTAAAGCATGAGACATAGTTTCATCCTCTTTCTCACAACGTCTACAAAGTCTAGAATCCCCTTTTCTATTAGGCTTTGCATTGATGTTAAGTGTGTTAGTTCGCGCTCGATGTATAAAGTTCCATGCAAATTCGCCAAGTTTACTTTTAAAAATTGCTTTATTTATTTGAGGAGATAATTTTATAGCCGCTGTAATCATATCGCTTTTATTACTCAGTTGCCACTTTTGCATATATGAGTCGTACAATGCAGAGTGAAATATCTTAGAAATTGCTTTTCGAAACTTAGTCGTAAGGATGAAAGTTCCATGACTCTTTGTTATCAGATATAAAAAAACTTGCTCTTTAACAATATGAAAAGATACGGAAATTGAGTGTTATCTTTTAAAGTAAATTATTGAAGTACGTGCACGTTGAAATCTCGTTTTCTTTCCACCATGATTCAATTTAGTTTCAGCACCATTTATCCAATCAAAACTTTGTTGTAATGTAGGCTCTTTGATTCCAAGACGAGGGCCCGTTACAAACTTTAGAGAGTCAATATTAGCTTTTCTCGAGTAATCGCAATTGGAAGTAAAGAGTCGGAAAAAGTGCACAATTGTTTGAGTATGATATTCATCAAGCAAATCGACACACGAAGCATCACCATTTTCAGTTGAGTTGTATAAATAAACTGTCTCAGAATTGTGCGGCAAGTTCAAAATTCTTCTCAGATGGCCACGCAATTTACTTGAGTTATTGCCACAGGAATTAGTATTTCCTTGAGAAGCTGATAAAGCCATAGTTTTAATTTCACGTGTTTGGAATGCAAATGTTAGTCGAGAATGAATAAAAATCTTGTAGGCCTTGAGTTTTTGCCAACCAAATAAACCGGAATCTGCAATTTTTTTTGTGTCACTAACAACTTTATCAAAAATTGCATATGGACTTTGATCATTGTCCTCGCCTACTGGAACACCAAGATATTGATAAAATTCTTTTGATAAAAACTTTTTGATCTCCTTTTCATTTATCAAGATCTCACCATTGATGTTAACTCTGGGAAGCTGCATGTAGCCACACTTCTCCGGTCGGTATTCAAATCCTATTTCTGTAGCAGCTTCAACAGCAACATCAACAATTTTTTGAAGGTTCTCGACATTGTTTGCAACAAGTGCAATGTCATCTGCATAAGCTAGAACTTGAACGGGCGAATCACCAATCATAAATGGTTCAATACATGATCTACTTATTGCTTCAAGAACAGGATTAATGGCAATCGAGAAAAGAATCATTGAAAGAGGACATCCTTGTTTAACTCCTTTTTTGATTGAAAGATTAGGTGTTACAATTGGGCCACAGCTGTAGAAAGATTCAGTGTCGGTGTAAAGTAATTTGACAATAGTAATAAATTCTTCGCTAACGCCAATAGTTTTCAGAACACTCCACAAGTAGTCATGAGGAACACTTCCAAATGCGTCCTTAATATCTAACCAAGCAATAGCTAATGGGGAATTCTTGCTATATTTCGAATGCTCAAGTGCAGAAGAAAGTATTGAATTGTGCTCGACACAACCTTCATGGACAGAGCCACCCTTTTGCCCAATATGCAAAATATCGTTACAAATCACCCATGATGTTAGGCGTGTAGTTAAAATAGACGCAAAGACTTTATAAATAACAGACAGCAGAGCTATTGGTCGCCAAGATGAAACTTTATCATAATTTTCTGTCTTATCAGGTTTCGGAATTAGTATAGTCTTGAAAGTTTTCCAGCTAGTCGGAATGATTTTACTACTGATGATTTTATTAAACAGGAAACTTAACAAAATACCTTCAGGGTCAAGAAGAGCAAGATCTTTGTATTGAATACCATCAATACCCGTTGAAATGTTATCAGCTCTCTTTAATTCGTAAATAACTTCAAACGGTAAAATATCTACAAAATTGAGAACATTTGTCGTGCTTCGACAATCTTTAAGAATTTTATTCCATGAATTCGATACTGGGTCCTCGTGGCTAAATTGGTTCAGAATATCCTGAATTTCAGGCCTGACAGTGACTGGTAAGTCATTAATAATTTTATAAAAAGTTAATTTCATATTAATTAAAAATTCTGATCTAATTTTATATTTACTTATTATATTTGAGTTTTGTTTACTTCCTAGGTATGGTTCGTGGGATTTGATTTCAGTGAAATTATTTAAGTGAGGAATTTGTCGAATAATGCTTTCAACTATTTGGTTAACATCAGCATTTTCAAAACTAATAATTAATTCAAATACTTTATTTTTACGCTGTTGTAAGTCAAACTTAATTGTTTCTTTTGCTTTTGTTAAAATTTTCTCTTTATCTTTGTTATTGATCTCAGAAACAATTGGAAGAACAGAGTTGATAATTCTTGCTATTTCTCTCAAATTAATGTTTTCAAGGGACATATCATGCGCATAGTTGTTGATGAAAGCACATATTAGAATTTTACTGAGCAAACCTGAACCACGAACATCATGTGGACATTTGCCTGCTTTAATGGCACAACCACGTGAGTTTCTTATTTCATTTATTTTAGTAACTAATACTTTACAAATAAATGTATAGTTTAGGCTGACATCAAGTGTTGTTGGATCCAGAAAGTAATGCTCGTCAGTGTTATAATCAATTACCATTAGTGTTTCCCGAGACTTTGGTGGAGCAAAAATGGCAAATACAACTTTCGCGTTTTGGAGGCACTTATAATTCAAATGTTCATTCAAATAATGAGTACAATCGTCAAGAATAGCAGTACACATTGTGAAACCCAAAAGAACGAAGTCTGTTGATAAACTTAAATTATTAAAATATTTTATTAAAATGCTGTCTGTAATCTTTCCATTTATTAGATTTAAATTTAATGAAATTTCAACACACTCTTTAGTGTTGATATCATCAAGTAGCTTATATATTTTATCATGTTGAAAATCCCGATCTAAAATCAATTTTTCCAAAAACACAATGAAAGCAGTGGCATGAAAAGTTGGATCATCTGAAATGAAGCAGCGGTGGAGAATACCATGATTTATTTGAAATTTTATTTTCATACTCAAGAAAAAACTATTTAAATAATCCGTAAAGTTTCCCCCTATTTCGGTTAGTCTATCAGAAATATCAGTCTTTCGAAAATCGAAAATATTACAAGTCATACGACGGGTCGAATAGAGAAGTAAACACCAATAATTTTCATTTGGAATTGAAAATCATGCACCTCTCGTCTTATCCCATCAATAAAATTGTTAGGAAAAGTGTCCAAACCTTGACTTATAAGAATTGCATAAGCACAAATAAAAGGACCGCAATCAAAACTGTTCTCTTGATATATAAGATTTTGGAAAGGGTGACAAGATGAAGCCACTTGAAGTTTGAAAATCTTATTTAAATCAATGTTAATCTTAAGAGTAGCTTGTTTATTTTTAAACAGATTTCTATTTCCAAATATTGGGTCAATAAAATATGACTCAAGCAACGATTTGCTGTACACAAATAAAATCCAATGGGCATTGTTTATATTTAGCGGACAAAGAATAACCTCAGCTTTAAATACTGCATCTGGAATTGAGATAATATTTTCTTTAATGTCTGAAGATAGAATACTAATAATAAAGCACGGTAAATGTGCAAATGTAGGATTACTGATAGGCCGTTCAAGGTATTGGTCAATGTCATCGTCGGTAAACCACACTTTTGTATCAAGAAGTTTAGTATTTTTTAATTTAGTGCATTCTGCATCAGTCTCTTCAGAGATTGTGGCAGATTCTAAGACTGATGCTGGCACGTACCTTCACTTGCACATTGCCTTTGACACTTTTAGATTTTGTCTAGTCATCATTTTTTTATTTTCTGTAATTTTTAATTCCAAAGAAGATACAGTTTCTTCGTCAATATCAACAGGTAAAACTAGTTTTGTTTCGATATTTGTTACGTTAGAACTATTTCCTTTATTAAAGTTATCAATTTTATCGGTGAGTTCGACAGAGTTAACATGTTCTTCATAAGTTATCAAATTTTCAAGAGATTCAATGAGATCAAAAATAATCAAGCTCATTTCCTTAGTACAGTTTTTCCGACATTTCATTGAAATCTGAAAGTCGTCTCTATTTTTAAGTAGAAATTTTTTCTTATCTCTAATAACAAAATACAATAATCTTTTTGCCGTAACTGTGACATTATCGTCTCTTTCAGGACGAAAATCATTGATGTAAGTAAGGAGCGAGTCTATCATACTGTTGGTCGTAGGGGAGTGTTGAGTATTAAACCCTGGAGTCACCTTAGCTTCATGCTCTCTTCCCATCACTAGGGGTAACTCCTCCTTACGCCACATAATTTTAATTACTATTATGCACCCGTGATTGAAATCACGTTGGAACCGTGCACAATAGCCGAATGCCATTTGAGCAGGTGAGCGCCATTACTAGCACTACTCCCCGAAGGACCTTCGTCTTCCCCGGATTACAGCGGCCGATAGAAGGACTTACGCTCTCATTTCAAAAACCCTTTTCATCTTCGCGATTACCCTTAGCTCCGACGTGGAAAATCATAAGAGGAAACCATCGTTCCAGTGTTTATGCGCGTCCACACTTCCCTTCACCTTCGATACTCCGATTCTCGAGAAATAGTAAAACGGAATTTTATTTAGCAATAATAAAAAAAATCAAATCCAAACAATTTTTAATAAAACCAACTAACAATAAACTACGGAAAACTACAAAAACTATTAGAATGTTAGGAAATGTTAGATTGATCAATATGATACGAACGATGCGAATTGATCCGGATCTCAATTCCCCTCTGCGTCTATATCGATTGAGAAGCGCCTTCTCTTGGGTGGCCTGTATGGTGGAGGGTCGCCTCGAGAGTCCTCATCTCTCCGAGAAGATGGACCGGCAATCTCGCCTCGGGGGCCGATATTGGGGACCTCCCCCGTGAGGATGGCGATTTCTTCAAGGTCTAAGTTGAGGTCGCTCAAGATTCGGATCGGCTGGGCTGGTTCGTTCTCCTCATCCACTAGGTTGATGTGGATGGAGGCTGGAGGAGAGGAGAACAAAATCCGCGGAGCATAACATATCTCCGGGTCGAATTCGGAGATTTCGAACTCTCGATAGGGGGGCGGTAGATCGTCTAATGTACTCACTCCTTCCGTTGACTGTGTACCCCGTAGGCGGGCTTCTTCTAGTCGGCGACGATCCCGACGTCGTTTGTTGCGATTCGGCCGATGACGGGCCGTAGGGGCAGAACCGTTAGCCTGGTTTTCCATAGTTCCGGATAGTGGTAAGCACGCGAGGTTACCGTTTGACGCGGGGACGTTCGCAATCGAGTGAGACTGATCTTCAATGTCTGGTATGTGGTGGGCTGGAACGATGTCGAGCTGTTCCACCCGGATATTGCCGGGAACTCGGATTCGGAGTTCGGAATCTGAGTACGCCTGGTGCAGTGCCACTGACTGCTCTCGAATCAGCAGACGTTGAGCGCGCGATTCGGCGATTAGTTCGTCGCGCGCTTGAGAGAGGCGAGAGATTCTCTGCCGTAGCTCCCGGATGACTTCCGGTGGAGCCCAGGTTCCTCTTACTCTGTCGTGCTTTGTCTGGAGGTCCCGATGCTGGATCTTGAGGTCCTCGTACTTATGGCGGAGGGCCACAATTGATGGAGGTAAGCGAGGGATTCTCGTCGATGTGCTGGTATTTTCATTTCCTGTCATTCTGTTGAAGAATAAGAAAAATTCGTTGAAAATGGACTGACTGGCATAAACCAAAATAAACAACAAAAACCAAAACTGAAAGTGAAATCAAAACAAAACCGAAAACTGGAGTATCGGTGGTAAACGGAATGAATTCGGCCCATTTCATTTTGGTAGCAAGCAAACAAAAACCGAACGGGGTTGGTGAATTACCCTCAAAGGGCGAGATTTTAGGCCATATGGTCATCGTGAATTCCCACAATATCGTTAGTAGCAAAACAATAATGAAAGGTTTATGCTTAGCATCACTGGTTAAATTAGTTAAGTAACTAAGATTGAAGTACTCCCCGGTTACGGGTTTGATGGAGTAGTAGATTTCTCAGCTTAAAGAGTGGCGGTTCGTTTATTTA
Source organism: Schmidtea mediterranea (assembly GCA_022537955.1). Taxonomy (NCBI): domain Eukaryota; kingdom Metazoa; phylum Platyhelminthes; order Tricladida; family Dugesiidae; genus Schmidtea; species Schmidtea mediterranea. The sequence goes on from CM039681.1 coordinate 74,167,223, forward strand.
CAATTTAAATGGCGTGGTGACTTCTCGACTTCCTACTCGGCGGTCGGGTTAGTTTAGTTCACTTATGAGTTTGCGTTGCCCTTGGATAACAATCCGAATTCCCTACGGGAGATTATAGTTACGTTTCCTAGATCGGTAATGGTTTGTAATTTGAGGGGTACTACCTATTCATCGAGGTAAGTACTGTACTATTTCACCTGGGGCGACTTCAACCGACTATCCGCAAACCTTAATGGTTCCTTTTTGTTTTCCGGCTGGTCCTGAGTACGTAGGCAAGAGTATAGATTGATGGAATTCTAAGTTGAGTTTCTATTCGAAGTTGCTTTCCGCGCAATGGCATTACAAGCTTAAGTTAGGGTGGTTAATACTTGAAGTTATATTACCATTGTAGACATTACGAAATGAAATTGATGGGTATACTATGTGAGGTCGTATTGTAATCACAAATTCTTAAGAGTTTAATGTAGGGCATTACGATCATAAATTTTACGAGCTTAATTTAAAGTGGTTAATTGGTAAATTTATATTACAATCATAAACCTTTCGAGTTCAATTTCGAAGTAGTCAATCTTTAAATTTACAATACCATCACAAATTTTACGAGGTTAATTCTTAAAATAGTCAATATTTAAATTTATAATGCATTTATAAATATTACGAGTTTAATTTTTAAAGTAGTCAATATTTAAATTTATAACACATTTATAAGCATTACGGGTTTCAATTTTACAGTAGTTAATAATTAAATTCCAATCGAAAGGAAATGAATTTCGGTATTGAGTGCTTACTTAATTCCGTTCTTTATGGGTGCCTTATTCTCGACAAATGAGTTAATTCCAGTTAAATGAGAGTATTGTAGATTCCGTCAAATCGATTGTATTGATTTTATTAACTTTGATCAAACCGGCCTACGGTTGAGAGTTACGGTCTAGTAAACTTATCGTAAAATCTTTAATCAATATGGTTTATTAATCCGTGACCATCGATTCTATTTCTGGACGTTCGATTTTGGTAGTCTGTTTCGTGGTTTCTAGTCATTTATTCGTACTGGACGTGGATTTCTTAGGTCATTCGTCTGACTATCTACTATGCATCCGATGGACTTTTTAATGGTCCTACGAGTGTGTCATTCTTATTCCGGACGATTCTGGATTTACTAGTTTTTCCTAGACTATCTTTCAAAAGAACAGATTTGGAACGGCCAACCGTGCTACTCTCCTGTGGGGCACTTATTGATAAGGTAGTTTGTTTTTAAAATCATTTATTTATCATAAATTGTCCTGAAATTTTCGATTTACTCGTTATCTATAATTAAAGAAAACAGTTCCGTCACTTTCGTCCTAACTCCTATCCGTGCTGCCCAGTTTGTCCGTGTCTTCCTGTTCGAAATATTAAAAAATTATTTCAGACCAAAGCATGATCCGACCTAACTTCCCTCTACTCAGGCTCTTCGCTCTTCCCAATATTTTAGACGACTCGTTCCGGCCACATTTTCAGCAGCCGCCCCGAGTATACAATGGCGCCCTGCGTAGCGGTCCCGTGCGTAAAGCCGGAACCGACTGCGAACTGCCAAGGGGTTCACGAGGCATGACCCACGAGCTCAACTAAGGGTTTTCACCCACTAGCCGGCACATGGTCGGTCCCATGAACCAATCTATTCCAATACATAGTATGTGATTTTAGAGGGTCCGAACATATAGTAAATTATAAGTGAGTAAATGAAATGAATCGTTAAAGCGTTTAATAAGTTAACATGAAAATGGTTTCATAAAACGCAAAACTAATTACAACATAAATAAAAGAACAATTCCTTACTCAGTTTGGTGTGATTTCGATTCAAAAATTGCAATTGTTAAAAAAGCACAAGATTAAAATTAATGAAATTCATCACTGTATTTATAGTATTTTCGTGCATGTGTGCGACCAATAGGCGATTTTTCGCCATTTTTAGGGCTTTTTAATTATTTTATTTATTTTAAAATATTTTTCTAATTTTTTATATATTTTTCTTTATTTTTTGATTTATTAATATTTTGTTGTTAGATTTTATTTTTATTATTATTTTCTTACAATATTGTCTTTAAGCCCCAATATTTTGTTTTCTGGTCGCCTCTTCTGCCTGTGTTTTTTCTAAACCTTATTTTGCAAGGTTTTGGCAGTTTATTTTATTTCTTTATGTTTTCTTCTTTGCTTCTGTAGGCATTTTCGAATTTTTAATTAATTATTTGTTTTATTTAATTTTTTGTTATGTTTTTATTTTGTTTTAGTTATTATGTTATTTATTGATTTTTAATATCTTGGTGCGGTGCATGTTTATGTGCAGTGATTCCTTTCATTAATTCCGCTCTTTAACCTTAAATTTTATTTTTATTTTGTTTAAATGGTGGCTCTAAGCCCAACAATACTCAATCGGTTAGTTTTTTCCGAAATTGTTTTATTAAATAAATTAAATAAATTATTTATTCTTTTAATTGTAAGTGGTGAAATTATATTTTTTAACTTATCAATTTCGCCATTAAGTAACCACTTTTTATATTTAATTAGTTTTTCTTGACAACTAAATTTAAAATAGGAAGTAGAAGGAATTTGATCAGTTAATTCAGACCCCCATATTTCAAGAGTATCAATTATCAACGAATTGCATTTTTCACTTACAATAATAGAATGTAATAGTAAAACATTACGGAAATAATTTAAAACATAAGTACCATATGTTATGTTACTAAAATATTTTATATTACCCTTTAAGTTTAAATAATTTAGGTGGTGTTTTTTTTTTTTAATTTCACTTAACTTGATTGAAATACAGAGATTTCCATTTCTATAGAATAAACTATCACAATCTTTTATTTTAAAATTAAGTTTCGATTTATTAATCAAGGAAAGTTCATAATTAATAAGATCAAACTTGGTCTTAGAATTTTTCTTTTTCAATAAACTTATGAAGCATGGATAATTATTAATAATATTACGACGCTCATTTTTATTTAAAATACGTGAAAGGTAATTGCAGTTAAATCTTTTCATATTTAAAGCATCCTTAGTTTTAGTAACTTTAAAATTTTAAGCTTTGTATTAATAGGATTTAAAGGACTATTTTCTGCATTTTCTGAAACAAGGTTATAATTAGATGAGATATTTAAGTCATCATTATTATCAACATTAATTTTATTTAGTATATTTAAATTACAATTATTATCATTAAAATCAGAATTACTTAACTTATTCAAAGCAATATCAAACTTACTATTCATTCGCAAAATGTGCTCTTCAAGTTCCATTAGCTTTGCCGAAAGTGGCAATATTTTGTTTGAAAGTGCTTCCTTATCACATTCGTCGAACGATTTTTCAGGATCCATTGCATTCGTTGAAGGTGGCAATTGATTATCACGAGTCGATTTCTTTGATACTAAATCCAACGATAGATCTGGATGAATTGGCTTCGCCGAAAGTGGCAATTGATTTTGTCCATTTGATCTTTGAGAAATAAAATCCAATAATTGCTGGGAAAAAATTATTTGATTTTGTAGAATTGTCTTGAAAATAACAAGTTCTGATGAACTATTATTCAATTGATTTGATGCAAATTGATCTTGCACTATCGGAAGAGATTGCGTCATCGTGTTGTGTGAGAGTTGTAATCTCAATTTTAAATTATCAAACGCGTCTTAAAATAAATGTTCAATCCTAAATGCTTTAGCTTACTGACTATTTGTTAGTAGTATATTACATAACAATTTTATCAAAATAATCATAAAACTTTAATAATTTTCATGAAAATTTAAGTTTAAAAGCACTATGTATATATATATTTAGTTAATTATTAAAAATAAGTCACTCAAAACTTAAATTTGAACACAGGATTTACAATATTTTAAGAAAATAATTCAACAAGTTTAAAATTTCAACTTAACTAAATATAAAAAAAAATTAAATTATACAAGATTTACTTTACCAATTTCTATAAAATTTTAAATTTACATCAAATAAAATATACAGATTTATATTCTATTAAAAAGAAATTTAATTATTAAAATAAAAAATAATTCGCCCATGATAGGAGTTGAACCCTTCAACGAATTATTACCGACACCACAGATGTAAGAATTTTGAAAATAACTCATTCAAGATAGGATTTAAACATTGGATTTATAAAGTTTATGAAAATAATTAATAGGATTATTTACATGTAAATACTTAACCAAATTCCATAAATTTATAGCAAATATACTGTTTCTAATGAAAATTCAATATTTTGATAATAATTCACCAAGTTAGTCGGATACTAATTTACAAGTTCATTCGACTCTATAAATTATTAGCGATACCATCAACTAAATTCGTTGTGTTTTTAGTGTTTTTATGAAAATAAGTCACTGGATTTACAAATGAAAGTCTCACTATATAAATTGATAAAGAATCCATGAGTTTTATATCAATATTTTTTAAAAATTCACGCATACTGGATTAATTAATGCTAATAATATTGCTATTGATAATAATTTAACTTTCACAACAATAAAAAAGACAATTTTTCACACGTAAATTTATTACAAACACGTATTGCATTGTCAATATCAGTCATGTGGATACTATTGATATCTAAATAAACTTTTGTTTTTAATAAGAGCTTTGATCTAAATACTAATTAAATGTTGATACCAAAACGTGTAAAATTAGATTTAAATTCATTAACAACATGCTAATTAATTTCGAACATTAAAGCTTTATGTAACCAAAAATTGATTAAATAACCATTAAAAATTAATCAGGTGATACCTATTAAATATTTCAATAATTTATGATTCAAACTAGGTATATTATAATACTTTTCGATAAATTTATGGATAAACTATTACATGATTTGTTATAAAGTTATTTAAATGGTTAAGAATTTTAACCCTATGTGAAGAAATAGGTAACAATTTTAACCCAAAGTAATGAAATATTTAATAATTCTAACCCTAAATAATGAAAGATAACTTTTAACCCTAAAAGATGAAAGATAATTTTTAACCCTATGTGATTAAAAGTTATAACCTTATGTAAACCAATAATTACTAAATACCAAGTAAACACATGTCTTTAATAAAGAGTAGTTGGTAAAAAACATACATATATTTAGAAATCGTTGACAATTTTTAAGTACCAGTTAAAAATGGTTTGAAAATATGAATAAATATTTTAATTTAAGAATATTAAATTGAAAATCTCTATTGAAATTCAAAAGTATATAAATTTGTTAATCGTCAATTAAAATAAACTCGTAAAATTATTGATTGATTAAATGCTATTGTTAATTAGAAATATTATTGACTGAACTTATTTTTTTTTTAATAGAAAGTTATTCTTGAAACAACATAAAAATAATATTTCAATAACTTTTCTTTAAATTAATTTTGAAAAAGTAGAAACCACATACTCGATTTTGATTGGCTGTTACTATTGACAACGACACTATTTTTCTATAAATTTAGTCGCTAAACACAAAATACTAATAAATTTATTAAAATTATTACAGTTTTCTTGAAAATAATTTGAAAACGTACAAACCAAATACTTGATTTTGATTGGCTGTTACTATTCCTATTGACAACGACATTATTTTTCGATAAATTTAATCGCTAAACTCAAAATACTAATAAATATATTAAAATTATTACAGTTTTCTTGAAAATAATTTGAAAACGCACAAACTATTTTTCAATAAACTTATTATTTAACTAAAACCGGTTATTGAAAATACTAATAATTTTATCAATTAAAATAATTACAATTTTCATGAAAATAATAATTTGAAAATGAAATTATGTAATACTTGATTTTGATTGGTTAATTCTATTTATTACCAATGACAACGACTCAAATTAATTCAAATTTTAATGTTCAAATTATTTTCTAAATATTATTGGTACCGCATTGATAGGAAATCATACTATTCAATCGAATATAATTTCATTAATCTTTTTAAATAAATCAACAAAAGTCATTTAAAATTATTATAATGTTGAACTTGTTGCTAATCACCGACTTATTTAACACTTATCCGAATCTAATTATATGAATTGTAAAACGCTACCACAATCCATTACTCTAAAGTTTCCTTATAAAGAATACCTCACCAATGTTTCCAAATCTAAAAAAGTTGTAATTATAACGATTCAAGCAAATAGATTGACTAGAAAATTTTCATGTACAACAAATATTGGTTAAATTGACTATTAAATATCGTAATTTATGGTTACCGTTCAATAAGAATTTGCCTCTATAAAAATATACTAATTATCCCTATTAAAAGTTTAACAATTTATTGAACTACACATACTTTTCTTCAATACAAAATTAATTTAACAGTATAAGAAAAACAATATTTGTTAGCATATTGATAAAAATTGATATACAGTAGAACCTCGTTATAACGGACTATATCGGGGAAGGGGTTGTCCGTTATAACCGAAAGTCCGTTATAAGTAAATTTTCGTATCGACTCCATAAATCTTCTTAAAAAGACTGGGTTAAAAACAATGTCACAATTGTTAAAATTAACGTTATGAAAATCGAAATCGGAGAATTTGCTGCTCTTTTTCAGCGTTTTTTCGAACAACTTAATGCAAAATCGAAGCAGGAAGAGGAATTTCGGAATGAATCAGTGCCTGGTTCTCGTGTGCCTTCTGAAGATATGCCTGTTTTCCAGATTAATGAAAGATTTCATGCATTGGAAAGAAGTAATGAGCTTCTGAACGGTAAGATGGATTCTATTGTTAATACTTTAAATTATCTTATATCTGGTTTGAATGGTGGTTTGGACAATAATAATAAATTAAATTGTATTTTTAAAACTAGTCATGTTAAGGAACCTCTTTCAATTGTTAAGACTAATCTTGTTAGTGAACTTCCTTCAGCTCTTTTAGTCCAAGATAAGGTTCCTTGTCTTAAGTTATCAGAAGAAGATTTGATTAGGAAAATACCAACTAAAATTGTTCCTTCTAAGAAAGTTTCTAAAAAGACAATAGAGCATACTTCTAGAGTAAAATTTTCGCTATTTGTTAGAGTTTTAGATTCCAAAGAGAGGCAACAGTTTTTTAAGCTATTTCCCAATTTATTTGCTTTATTGAAAAATAAAGAATTAGAAAAGAAATCTGAGGTATTAAATATCGAGTTGACCAAAATTTCTAAAATAGATAATCCCCTAAATATAGCTGAATTTAAAAATTTCTTTTTTAGAAATAATAATATATGTGTTACAATTGATTTTTATAATAGTAGTAAAGTAAAATCTAAAATTACTAAAAACTTAAAAATCAAAACATCTTTAATAAACTCAAAAATTGTTTAAAATTACAATACGAATAAATTTATCCTTGCTTCTTTATCGATAAAGAAGTTTTTATTTGTTCTTTCAGATAAACTGGCTGAGACAACTAATATTAGTAATGTCACAGTCAGAGAGGAACAAATAAATAAAATAATTACTTTATTAAAAATTAAAAATAGCCTACCCGACTATTTGGTTAAATCCCAAATTAAATATAAGGATGGTGATTTTTTAATGTTGGATTTGTTAAATAGTTGTGAGATCGAGGGTGAGTTGGGCCAAAAAATTACTGAACTGTCCCGTTCCCAAATTAAAGAACTATTTAACTCATTCCCTGAAATTCAGGAACTTTTTTTCATCGAAAAAAAAGCATAGATGAAAACCCTGAAAAGTTAATTAATTTAATTAATAAATTTAAAATTGAAGAAACATTTCCTCAACAGATCTCATTTGTGGGGGGTAAATTTGTTAAGATTGATAAATTAAATGATTCTCAGTTTCCACAAGTGGAATCTGAATCCGATATCATGTTTAACCTTGGTTTGTTTAGTCTCTTTGGTTTATCTGAATATGATAATATTTTAAATTCTCTTTTATGTCAACCAAAGTCTCCAGAGAAACTGGTTGATATAATTTTTCATTTAAATTACCTAAATTTAAAAGGCAATTTTGATACTTCAACAAACGGAACTTATGAAAATTATGTTCAAAACTATATTGTTAATTGTTTGTTAATGCACTCAATTCTAGATCTTGAGACTTGTGCTTTCTTAAATCTTGATAATATTGAATTGTGGGCTCCAAAATTGATTGAATTGATTCCTTCTTCTTCCCATTATAGTTCAAGTTGTAAAGAAAAACTTTTGAAGCTCAAACAATGGAAATTGTCTGGTGAAATTGACAGAATCCACAATATCATTTGTCCTGAAACTATAATTGAAATCAATAACTTTCTTGGGGTGATTGACCAATCTTATACTACCAAATCCGACCAACTGAAATTTCTAACTAGTTTAGGTGAAAAAATTAATAACATAGAAATCGACAATGATGTAGATGATTTGGTTAAAGCAAAGAGAATGCTTTATTTTATTATTAGGGACAAAAAACGATTTCTAAATAAAGATAATTTTAACTATCGCATACCCTTCAATTGTAGAAAAATTTGTACACTAAAAATGAGTGATTTCATAACTAAGCTCATTCAGTCAAATGAACTTTTTGAAGAGCGAGAAGCAGTTGTAGACAATAATATAGACGTATCTCCTAATGAAAACTTAAATATCTTAATAGTGGAACCGGTCAATCCCACTCCTGACACAGTTATAGTTGGTCAGTTGGATACTTTCCCAACAGACATTGACGAAACTGAGCCAGATACTATAGATAAACCTCTGAAAAAAATAACATCAAAACAAGCTGTAAAACCCAAGGCACAAAAATCTAAATGAAGGGAAGTGCCTTCATCAGTTTCAATATCTGTTCCAATCTCTGAAGAGACTGATGCAGATAGCACTATAATTAATTACTTTTTTCCTGAACGCGACCCCAAAATCTGGTTTACCGATGATGATATTGACTATTATCTTGAGAGACACATCGGTAATCCAAACTTTGCACCGGTCAAATGTTTTATCGTCGAAATTTTAAGTTCGAATTGCAAAGACGAAATATTTCCAATGCCAGATAATCTTTTTAAAGCGCAAATAATATTATGCCCTCTTAACATCAATGGATCTCATTGGATCCTTTTTGTTTACTGTAAATTGACTAAAATTTCCTATTTTGTTGACCCAATTCTCCGTAAACGGCATAACCTCATTAATAAGTCAAGTACACTTAAAATCACGATGGCTTTAAATAATCTTTTTGATCTCAAAGCTGCTGTAACCTTTCACCCCCATGATAACCTTGTTTACCAGGATAATAATTACGATTGTGGACCTTACATCTGTGCGTATGCTATGCTGATAAGCCAAGAATGGCAAACATTTCACAACAACTTTATTGAAACAATACGTAAAAATGTCCATCGATTCCAAACTACTAAATTTCAGAATCCACCAAAAGTCTCTGGGGGTGGTATAACGACACTGCCTATTTTTAAACGCTTCCAAAATGTAACAAGACCACCAAAAGTAGCACTTCCTTATAAAGCTTCTCTCCAAAATGAGAATTCCTGTGTACCTTCTTTAATAAAAGAATGGTTTAGTAATAAAAATTATATAACCGTATTGTCTCCTGAATTGACGTTGAATCTTATTGCACATAATAATCAATTTATAAGAGAAAACGTCACATTTAGGCAATTTACGAGAGTAAAGTATGTAATTGCTGTCATTCCAAACAACCCACACTGGTGTCTGTATATATTTTCCCCTGTATTCGAGCGCAGCTACATCTTAAACTTTCAAGGCAGAGTCTTAAATGAGAGACTTGTCAGTATTGGTGAAAGCATGACTGATTATCTGAATAAATTCTTCATTTCTACTGCGAAAGTCAACACTGATGAATATTACCTTTTAAACCCAACAACTCTTTTAGGAAATGATAATTATTTGTCTACTTGTAAGATTCTAAGAAATAAAATTAATGAAATTAGAGAATCACCTAATCGTGTATTAAATCTTGGTGAATGCCCACATGATATTCGTGGTTCAGGTTTAGTAAGCAAAATTCTGTTTTGTTCTTACGTGTCAAATTATGCCAATGATTTGCCTTTAGTTGGTTTGAATTTAAGACAAATTGGTAATGTGGTAAGCTCCTTCCTTCCAATAGTTAGTGAAATAAAAAAAGTTAAATCCTTAGAAAATAATATAATTAATGAAAATCATAAAGAAAGTGAAAATTTAAAAGAACGTAAAAATAAAATTGATCAACTTTTAATAAAAGTATTTAAAATGAATGTTGATGAAATCGTCGATGTAATTTTGGATCAAATTTCTATTAAAACTGTGCCAACACACAAACCTTACTTGGGCAATATAGAAAGAGTAGAATCTCAAATTAATAAAAGTAATTTAATTAAAAATTTCAACAGTGACGTGAAAACCACTGTAAACACGATCATTAATAATGTAGATGTGGATGTTAGACCTAAATATGAAAACATTATAACGAATTTTGAGCACAAAATTCCTTTAGACCGAACTTGGGATAAGGTGTTTAAATTTTGTAATCGTTCTGATAAAAAACTTAAACTTAAATATTTATCGAATTCTGAGGTATTATTTGAGCTCAAGAAAGCTGACAACACAAGTCCTGGTGTTGATGGTATAAAATATCGAGACCTGGTGATGCTGGATTCCGAGGGTAAACTACTAACTTTTTTATTTAATAAAATTATTTCTAAAAAGGTTATACCAGATAACTAGAAATCCTTTAAAACGTTGCTAATTCCAAAACCCGGTAAAGGTGATAAATATGATAGTGTGTCGTCTTGGCGTCCAATTGCACTACTTTCAGTTATCTACAAACTGTTTGCCTCTTGTTTAGCTAATCGTTTAACATTTTGGATAAATAAGAACAATCTGTTTCATATCGGTCAGAAAGGTGGCTCTAGACACGATGGATGTGTGGAACACAATTCAATTCTTTCGTCAGCTTTAGAGCACTCTAAATACAGCAAGAACTCTCAACTTGCTATTGCTTGGCTTGACATTAAGGATGCTTTTGGGAGTGTTCCTCATGCCTACATGTGGTCTTTACTTCGATTTGTTGGGGTTGATGAGGAATTTGTGACTATTCTTGAGAGGATGTATTCCGATACAAGTACTTTCTATAGTTGTCGTCCTATCTTGACTCCAAATATTACAATCAGACAAGTTGTTAAGCAAGGATGTCCTATCTCTATGATATTGTTTGCTTTAGCAATTAATCCAGTTCTTGAAGCGGTATCCCGATCTAAATGTGAACCATTTATGATTGGTGAATCTGCAGTTAAAATCCTTGCGTACGCTGATGACATTGCTCTTGTATCAAAGTCTGCTTACGAATTACAGAGAGTAACAAACATTGCTGTTGTAATTGCATCTGAAATTGGCTTTGAATACCGTCCTGAAAAATGCGGTTATATCGAACTTCCTCTTATCGAAACAGAAAGTCAAATTCTTATAAATGACATTAAAATTAAAAGATTAGCTTTAAGTAAATTCTACCAATATCTTGGAGTGCCTGTGGGTGAAGAAACCGATCAGAGTCCATATGACATTCTTAAGAAAGTTGTTTCTGATACTAGGAAAATTGCTGACTCTGACTTACTTGGATGGCAAAAACTGAAAGCGTACAAAATCTTTTTACATTCTCGTTTAGTATTTCCTTTTAGAACACGAGAGATTAAAACAAGTGCACTAGCAAAATCCAATGCCAACAATAATCTGACTGTAAACATCACTAGCCAATTAAGAAATTGTTTTAGGAAAATGATGTCTTTGCCTGACCACTCGGAAGTATGTTATTTTTATAATTCAACTGAAAACGGAGGGGCAAACTGTGTTGACCTACTTGACGAATACCACACACAGACAATAACACACTTTTTCCGACTTTTTACTTCTAATTGTGAATTTGCGAGAAAAGTTAACCTTGATTCTTTGAACTTTGTAGCTGGTCCGCGACTTGGTATTATCAATCCGACTTTGCAAGAAACGTTTGATTGCATCAATGGGAAAGAGCCAAAACCTCGGCATTCTGGTAAGAAAACTCGCTTTCAGCGAGCTAGAATTGCGATTGCTTTTTTTAAGAAAGAACATGATATTAATATTATGTTTATTGTCACCAAAGGTCAACCTTCACTCTTCATTACATCAGAAAAACGTGGGACATTTATTCTTACTCCTGATTTGCGTAAAACTACTTCAAAAGTCTTGCACATGGCTCTCTGTGACTCGTATCTTTCGAAATGGGAAAAAGGCTACATTTCAAATTTCATTGCCTCAGCCATTAAACTTTCACCAAAAATTAATAAAGCTATTTATCGAGGTGACATTTCTGAGTTTGCTTGGCACTTTATCCATCGTGCTCGTACAAATACTTTTCCATCAATGCAAAACCACATAATAAAGGTAATAAAAGACTGTGTCGATTATGTCACACTGAAGACGAAACAATGTCGCATATTATTCAATCTTGTAAAATCCATTTGACTCTTGGTTCTGAGAGGCACAATGATTGTCTTGATCTGATTTCGTCTCACTTGTCGAAAAATTCAAATTTGATTGTTGTTGTTGACCATGTATGTTCACTTGTTCCGGAATCGAAAGAGCGAGTAGATTTAATGATCACTGACATGGTGCGGAAAAAAATATTTTTAGTTGACATGAAATGTCCATGTGATACAATTAATAATTTTGCACTAGTAGATCTTCTTAATTTACAAAAATACGATTCGTTGAAAATGCAAATACAAGATGCCAAACCTGACTTCAAAGTGGAGCTTGATACTTGTATCATCGGCTCTTTAGGTTCCTTTCCTCTAAAGACTCCTGAATTACTTTTAAAGATTGGAGTTGATCAAACTCACCTGAAAGGTTTATTAAAAGATTGTGCGCTAAGCAATATTTCACATTCTGCTAGACGGTGGCACTACCACAAGACGGGTATTTTGGTAAATCTTGAAAAATTTCGATTTAATTAATGTTTGAGTTAAAATTGCCATTTGACTCGTGTATGTGATTTATTGTGTTAATTAATGAATTCCACCCTCTTCCAGGGAAAGGTTTAACTTTGCATAAAATTAAACTCTCTGTCTACACTTGGTAGCAAATTAATCTAGAATGAAGAAGCCTGATGGTATTTTTCCCAAATCTGCTGAAAACTTAGTTCTGAAGGATGGAAATAAAAGTAGATAAAGATTCAATATTCGATAAAGAAATGGACCTCAACAATCAATGTCAATTATCAATAATAAATCTGGGCAGATGTCAGAAGGCGATAATCAAATGCTGAATTTCAATGACCGAATCTACTTTGATGTCTTAGATTTGTGATCAGCTTCCACTACAAAGGTGCTGCATCAAAAGCCAATGGAGATTCAATGCCGGATGAAAATGCTGATGAAAGAGAATCAGAGCCGAGGACAATTTAGAGAAAATTCGATTGCAACTGCGTCAAGAGTTCCTCAACAATAAGATGAAATATCGAAACTCAATTGGATCTTTTCCTTTTGGAGAGTCTCAGAACGGCAAGCTCCATGTAGAGCTGTGTCCGATATGAAAAATTCAAAATTGTTATATTAATAAATTTTTATATGAGTGATTTTGCTAAGTCTACGAGATAATTGAGATAATTGAATGATTTGCTCATAGAAAGTTTTGTTGATTTTTCGGGCGTGTTCCAATTCCTTCTGCAGAATTTTCAGTGATTCCATATCTGTAAACAATGAAATTAATTCTGGTCTACAAATCTTAAGTCATTTAATTAATCATACAAGTACTATTATTATTGAACCAATTTTTTTAAAAATAAAATGAGAAAAATGGGAAATCAATTAATCATTTATTCAGCTTTAATTTTAATTTCACTAAATACTATCGAGGTTTTTTATAGTCCGTAATCGAGTCATTAGTGAAAGTGAGGGATTCCGTGATACCCATCATCGTGTTCCTCAGTGGCCGGTTGAGCATACGGGCGCTCGCGATACACATAGACCGGGCGTTTTGTGTTTCTCATGCGGCTGGAGCGGGACTTCGGAGGAACGACAACACGTATCCTTGTAGATCTAATATTCAATCGTTCGTCGACTCGGTTAAAAGAGGGGCTGTGCGGCGGTGTGTAGTCGTCGATATCCGCAATTCTGCCGGCAGCGATGTCCTCTTCTATATTTGCGAGATATAGCCTGGCTCTGGCTACCTGTAGATCGGTCTGGCGTTGGTGTTCCTTGAGCCGAGAGAGGAGGAACCTGGCCTGTTCGCGAATTTCCTGGGCCGGGTTTCGGCCCATTTCTCGTTTTATCGCTACGAACGGTAGCTCAATATCTTCTGTTGATCGTAAGGTATTCACTCGGGATTCTCTCGGCTGGGATACGGTGAAGCCCGCATCCCACATGGCCTGTCGCCAACGATCAGCGGCTTGCGCTGGAAAGCGTACCGTGACTCTTGATTCACCTGAATGTAAATCCAATCAAATTTTATCGTCAAAAAAATTGTTTGTTGTTGGGCCGTTCAATAGTTACTCAGGTGCACGTCATCAGGAGTTTTGTGTGCCTCGTGAGCTATTCCGAAAAATTCCTTCAATTAAATGTGGAGCAGGGTCGTCAGGAATTGTCCGAACAAATAATTTATTCCCCTTAATTTGGTCTTATTTAATATTGTTCGGCGATCGTCCACCCTCAACAAAATCTAATTAGATTCTCCTATTATATGATACTTTAGGAAAACGACAAAAATCACGACCATATTCATTAATTAATTCGTGATAGACGCGGAAATTATAATCTCATTTATCGAATATTCATATTTAAAGAAAAATTGCGACTTGTCATTATTAATTAGCGGAAAATACTATAATCAATTCTACTAAATTTTATTTAATTCAATGAAAAATTCTCAAAATTTACGCCTATTTAATATTACCACTGAACTACGGGTTTAGTTTATTAAAATTTTAACAAAATAAAACAATACCAGTTAGCTATCATAGTTTGGCCTATTCCCCATAAAATACCATCACAATTCAGGCATGAACCTTGGAGTAACGAGATTTTAATTAAAAAAAACAACAAGATTCTTCCCACACTACCTAGGTAAGCGGTTGTTCGTCTTGATAGATATAATCATAAAATTTTAAATAATTTTCTTATTATTTATTACTAAATAATGGATTTATTTTAATTAATATTTTCATAAAAACCCGCTTATTAAAAGAATGTTTAGAATAATTAAATAATTCAATAAAAATTACCAGAAAAAAAAATGGCGGACAAAACAAAACAAATGACTGTAAATCCAGCATACCCTACAAAATCCAATTGAATGAAATCTGGTGGGGTGAGACATCGATTGTAACCTATTTTCTGCCATGAAACGAATAAAAGATTCGGTGAAAAATTTAAGATCATATCGCACAATTCGATATGATTCCGCGAAAGTCATTGTTAGGCAATGTTACTTTCCTCTACGGCTTATATGTATAAAGAAAGTTAACAAAAGTAGAAATTAACTTCCCTTTACTTTTTCTGCTTAACATTTGTATCTCTGAAACCGTGATGATTACCGTATTGATTTAAGTAAGGTTTATTAGCTTCAACACATTGTATATCTGTACAATTTATCTTTTCCCTCTAGAAATTTTTTCTGACTCTCAACACGGTGTCCGACATTTGGAATCGTCGCATTAGTTTACGTTTGCTGGGGTAATATCATTGACTCTCAATATGATATTAAGCGGTATCAGTACTTTACTTTTCTCGCGTTAGGACTCTATATCAACGATATTAATTCATTTTTTCTCAGGGAATCTACTTTTTCTATCAACGTGATGTTAGCTGTTTATAGCTACTATATGAGTTTACGTATTACTCAACCAACTTATTGACTCATGTCAGGATTTCAGAAGTTTATAACTATAAGGGTTTATAGCAATTGCTTATTGGGTTTGATGTAAAACGGTATCTTTATTTCAAAACTATATGGTATTTAAATCTTTATTACGACACATATTTTAAACTCATAACAACGATTTCGTTTTTCGAATTTCCCCGGTACCTTCCCTTGAATTGACCTTAGGTGCAATGTGTTCATATTATAATTAATGAGTGCCCACTGGACTACTAGTGTGATGATTTTGAGCCGTATGTGAATATGATTTTAGGTCGAGTTTATGGAAATTGGGAGACGAGGAAACAGCCAAAAGACCACTTCCTCCTCCCCCTCTTCCCCTATACGGAATGATATTGACGTTCCAGCTCCTGCGTTCCGCACACCGGAGCCTTCACGGGCACGAATCATTGACGATATTCCCCGCACTTACACGATTTCGAATAGTATGTTGGATTTTAATAACTTGTAGTGTGTTTTCGGCTGTGAGCCGGAAAAATTTCGACAAATATAGAACAAAATCTCTATGTAATTTAAATATTTTATTAAAATAAAAATATAATTTACCCGACACATTCATAAAACAATCATAAATACACCGCTCTACCGACGCCGACACCCAAGCAGAGCTCCATTGAGGTTGCGAGGATGCGACGTGGAGCGAGTTTCGAATAAAACTCTCACTTACATCGTAATTTAACAAAGGTTCAAAATAACGTTCAAGTTTTTGAAAAACTGTTTGACGAGTAAAAACGATTAAAATTGTGTAAAAATGAATCGGTATATATACCTATTGTACGACCCTAACCTTGCGTGTTCTTTTTGATTTAATAAAACAAAATTTGACCTTGGAATTTTCTGGTATATTCTAATCTTTAATTTTATTATTTTGAGATTTTATTTGACAATTTTTCTTTTGAATTTTTAAATTGAATTATTTCTAATTCAAATTATTTGATTTTTATTTCATTTTCATGAAATTTCGCAATTTTTTGATAAATTGTCAAATTTTCGGTCAAATTGTTGGGTTTTCGTGTTATGTTCATATTTATTTCGTGCGGATCTTGTTGCACTTTGTTATTATTTTAATTTATTTTTTGTGTTTATAATTTTATGTTTAACTGTTTTCTCTCTCATATTTTGGTAGGGTTAATTGATGTTTTAATAGGTTTGATTTTAAATCTGCATGTTATATTTGTATGTGTGTTACCGATTCATTTAAACATTTACAAGGCCGTTTGTGTTCTGGCCCAACATATATAACAATTAGTAGTATTAACATTGGCAAGTATGTACAATTTCATGAAGTCATCGTGCCCAAGTAATATTATTGCATGTCTCTTACCTTGATCCACGATTTAAAAACTTAAAATTTGTGGACATTGGATTTGATATGTCACACCAATTGGAAATAATGGAAAATCCATTAGATTTTTGGAAAAGCAACCATAAAAATTTTCCTATTCTTGCAAATCTTAGTAAAAAATATTTATGTATTCCTGGATCGAGCGTATAATCGGAGAGAAGTTTTTCATCTTCTGAGTATTGATCACTTTATGAATAGACTAACATCAAAAATTGCTGAAATGCTTGTTTTTTATACCATAATGCAAGAAACATGAAGAAGTAAAACTATAATTGAATTTCTTTTTTTCTTAGTATTGTTGGGGTATTACGAAAAAGCACAATAAAATCAATAAAACACCAAAATGATCAAAGTGCAACATTAATTAAAAAATTTACAAAAATTCGAAAGTAGTATTGATCGGGGGAAATTGGTATGGTTGAACGCCAAATTGAGAGACGAGTCCAGAAATAATAATCAAATTTAGTGAGGGGTCCCTAGAAAATAATATAAGACAAAAAAAGAAATTAATTAAAAACTTAATTACTAATGGGAAGCCCGAGTCAATGGGAAACCCAAGAGATGAGGAAAACCCGGCGTGTAGACGGAATAATATAAAAGGGTAAATTGGCCTAAACATTATTAAATGGGCGCCACTGATCTATGGAGAGGTAATTATTTCCTAATTGGTAATTTAGTAATGTAGCAAACGTTGTTGACAAATGTCGGCTAAGGTGGTCTGTGGGAAGTAATTATTTTTAATAATGTAGTAATATAGCAAATGTTGTTGACAATTGTCTGAAAACAGTCTGAGCAGGAGTATAAAAGGAAAAGGGAAAAACACGAAATGGCCAGTGGTTGAAGCAAACGATTAGTCTAATCAGGTTAGTAAAGGAGTCTAAACCCAAGTAAAGTCAAACGTTATCTATCAGAAAGGCTGATTATCCATTGTGTTGGGCCAGAACGTAAACGGCCTTGACAAATGTTTTAATGGATCGGTAACACACATGCAAACATAACATGCAGATTTAAATAAACCTGGAAACACCAATTAAACCCTATAAAATATGAGAAAAAAGGAGAATTAAATATAAAATAATAAACATAAAAATAAATTAAAATAATAACAAAATGCACCAAGATTCGCACGATACCTACACAAATATAACAAGAAAACACGACAAATTCGACAAAATTGAAAAAATTAATAAAAGTTCATTAAAGTAAAAATTAAATCGGAAAATTTGAATTAGTAATAATTCAATAAAAATTCTAAATAAAAAATTATAAAAATAAATCAAAAAATAATAAAATTAAAGAATAGAATTTACTAGAAAATAACAAGGTCGAATTTTGTTTTACTGCATCAAATTTCACACCCGAGAAAAATAGGTATAAATACTGATCCATTTTCACATTTAACTTAACCATTTTGAAAATCGTTTTAAACCGTTTTTCGAAACTAACTATTTTTAGCCAGTTTTAAAAACCTTATTTTCAAACTATTTTGAAACTAATTTTGAATTCGTTCTTTAGAAACTATTCAACTGATTTTAGGTGAGAAATATTTATGTTGGAACCCTCTTTCCACGTCACGTCCATTGCATCTCGATAGAGCTCTGCTTGGCGTCGACGTGGGGAGAGAGGCATTTATGTTATTTTATGATATTTTATGCAATTTTATGGAATGGTTATGAAGGGTAATTATGTTATTTTTGTTTATAATTAATAAATATTATTAATATACATAAATTGTTTTATATATATTTTCATATATTAAATTAAACTGTCGAAATTTTTCCGGCCCACAGCCAACACATAACGCAAGAAAGTAAAATCTACATAGTACAGATGCATGTAAGTGCGTGGAGAATCGCCAATGATATGTACCCGTGAAGACTCAGCGTGCGCAACGCAGCGGTCGTAACGTCAATATTTATCCCTATAGCTGAAGCGAGAAATAAGGAAGGAGTCTCTGGCTGCTTCCTCGTTTCTCAATTCTGTAAAATCGACCTAAAATTATGCTACATACGGCTCAAAATCATCACACCGAGTAGTCCAGTGGGCACTCAGTAAATATAATGTAAACACAATCTGCGTTTAAGGCCTATTAAAGGGAAAGGGCACGGGATTAAATTAACTGAAATCGTTGTTATAGCCTTTTGGATTAATATTTTGAAATAAATAAAATTTATTTGAAATCCTTGAATTCGATTAAATTGCGATTATTGATAAAAATTAAAGTAACCATGGATTGTAAAAGTAAAGTGTTTTATGGCTTAAAATTACAGTAAATATTGGGTAATTTGTGATTTAAATTATTGATTAAAATTAGGGTAAGGGCAAATAATTTCGTCAATTAAATTATTAAAATTCGTTCAAATAAAAGTAATCTGATCTTTGAGTAAGAACGAGTAATGTACTGATCTAATCAAAAATCAACCCCCGATAAACATGAAAGCAATTACGAGTCGAATTCATTGATTTCGAATAATGAAACGTGTCAATTAAGAGAAAAATGATTCTTGAATAAAAGTGTGGAACCCCTTAATTAAATTGTTGATTAAAATTACTGCAACGACAAGTAATTCACTGATAATTCATTTTGATAAAATTGAAGAAGTGATTGAGTAAAAGCGAGGGTTTAGCTTAAATTATTGATTAAAAATAAAATGAATAAAAGTAAATGTATCGTTGATTAAATTCAATCAATTCGTTGATAACAGTAAAACGATTTTAGGGTAAACAGACATATCTCACTGATTAAACTAATTCAGATAATTATTGAGTAAAACCAATGTAACCTAGTTTTAGTAAAGTAAAGTATTGATTAAGGATAAATATAAATTCGTTGACTAAAGTAATTCATAGGTTAAAGTTAGGAATGCACAACCGTAAGATAGTCTCTTTGGAAAAAATCAAGTAATTTTCGATGTAAATTAAAGTAAAACTGGATTCACGGAGTTAAGACTATTAGTATTAAAATAATTTCACGGACTAAAGTAATGGTTGATCCAACTAGCCTTAGGGAAAACTATTAGAAATTTGAATAATAGACGATAACCCAATCCCTTAGTTAGAACTAGAATAATCTATGGAATCGGAAAAAGGTTTTCCGTAATTATTATGAATTCAGGAATTACAGCAAATTGATAAAATGAACGAATTATTACTTAAAATTAATTGTAAAAACCAAAGTTTAAAATAAGAGAAAATTTGTATTAATATCACATAAATTGTTACCGATTTTATTGTTGTCGAATAAATAAAATTCCACTTAACGAAAATATTCCAAAAGAAGGGTATTGCATCTACTTAGAAGCCTCGGTAAGCGTAGAAGTTTTTCTAAAATTTGTTAGTAAAATACATTCAAACAAATCAGTGAAATAACTTACCAGAATTGAGATAACCGAATGTAGGCGTAGTAGTTGAACAGTAATCCTGAAAATGCGACGGGAATAATGTAGCTACCGGATGTCGACGTTAATTCACCTTTAGTCAACCGCCTAAGTTACAACGGTAAGATCCGCCGGAAATCGTTCACTCGCCATAATACGCCCACGCACGACTAAGTTTTTTCGGATCAACATCCGGTCTAGATCTTAAAGTCCGATTAACCGTAAATGAAATTGTAAACAAACTTTAAATTAAATTGCAAATTCTCTTAGGTCAATACAAGATTATCCACCTACTATCTAACATGTAATATTTTAAGGCTAATATGCATAGATAAATTAGATATCAGGTTTATCTCACCTATATGATTAATTATATTATTATTCATCACCCTATCAAGGAGTACATACCAAAGAGCCAGGTCCGTAAAACTTGTAGGTAAACCGCTCACCCGTTTCACCGAAGTTACAACAGAAAGTGACGTTAATAGAATTCGATAAGTTCGAAGTTAGATAAATCGAATGGCAAATAATATAGGCATCATCTAACTGATTTCTACGTAAGGCGGTTAAATTAATTAAATATTATCATGATGATATTTCCGACCTGTCCGTCAAACAATAGCGAGTCAAGTACACGACCCGAGTAAACTATTTAAATAAGCTGTTTTCGTCCCATATATGCAAGTAGTTGACCTTGATGCATTTTCAGAAAAGAATATGCCGCTCAAATGGAACGACACTCCAATATCCGACGCGCAACCTCGGAAAGAATCACCCCCAAAAGCGGAGATTTTTCGAAAAATTCAACAGGAATGGCCGTACCCCACGACTTGGAGGTTACTGGGCCTAACAAGCGATCCGCGTGGACTCGCCGGGCAGCAGTACCCAGCGGCAGAGATTTATACCAATGCTCGGGATCTCCTCACCCAATGGGAGCGGGTGCAGGAGCAGGTGGATTTGCAGGTGGTTAAGGCGAGGATGTATCTCGCCAATGTAGAAGAAGACATCCTCGCCGGGCGGATCTCAGAAGCCTATCCACCTCGCCCGATTCGGGATACTCGACGGCCATACCCCGTGGTCCCCCCAAGGAAGGATCGAAATCATCCGCACAGAAGATAGAAATGCTCAAAAACTCTGATAATCCATAGTAGCTAACTTTGATTTGTTTGGGGTTTAAATAGAAATGTTCGTTAACCGTTTTTTTTTGATTTTGACCTGTTGCCTGTGAAGAATCGTCTTAATCCATATGTTTGAGATAATCACCCCTATAAATCATATAAATTGTTAAAGAGATATTTAATGAGTTTATCCTTTATAGCTATGTCCGCTACTCAGATATTGCAAACAGAATTGGACCGTATAAGAAATACAAATGCGGACCTCCTCCACCAAGTCCTCCAAATGACTAAAGAGGTCCAACAGATTAGAGTAACCTGGACGAAACCGGAAAAGGTGAAAGCATTGTACCACCGCCTGACCGCAGCACAGAAAGGCTGGACGGAGGAGCGGCAGCTCAATCAGAGCCTGCGCACGCAAATTCGGGGACTCGAAGTCGCCCTAGCAGCCTGCCGGGAAGGGGAAGCAGTAACCTATCCGCTCATCTTCGCCCCAACCCAAATGTCGCAGAAAAACACCCAGTCAGCAGAGCAGCCTATCCCTCCAGCTAATAATCGTCGACCGGGACGCAAGGAACGTGCCCGACGTCGAGCAACCCAATTTCAAAACGTCAAGTAGTAAATGTTACACATGTGGTTGAATCGAATAGAGTAGTTTTAGCCTTGTTGAGTTGTTTCTTTAACATAATTGTATGCCAACATTGTCATAAACATTTTCATCACATCGCCGAATCGTTGTCGCAGTTTCCACAGTCAATTAAGAACCTGATCTAGAATTTCTACAAGGGACAGAGCTAAGCGAGCATAAGTCTTCTATCGACAGCTCGTGAACCCGAGGGTTGTCCGAGCAACTATAGTATTAGCAATGATACTCAATTTTTGCGGGCAATCCACCACTTGAACACATTACCAACGTTGCCTAGCAACGGGTGCCAAGTGGCGATCAGAATCATTTTGTATGGCGTTACTAGGGCAACCATGAAGATAAGCAAAATAACGACACCCTGTAACCCACCAATTGGATAACATACCTTAAGATAATCAAATTTATTCGGTGGTTGAAGAGGGCAAATAAATCAGTAAAATTGTAATTACAAAACATTGAAATAAATCGGATTGAGTTGTAACTGTGGTAAAGTGCAAATAAAATTATTCTGTGTTAGGTTTGCTTATTTGATTCGAAAAGGACACGAGGAGTCAGAGGGAACCGACTTTCAATAATAATAACCCAACAGTATAAATAGATTTATTGTTTATAAAAAATATTAATCCCATTCATGGCATCAAGATGGGTTATTTATTATTAATAAATTTGTAGATTTATTAATAATAATTCTTTATTACTATCCAATCCCTAATTATAAGTTGTACCTTTTTCCAAAAAATAGTTTTTAGAAAACTACATTTGCCATATGATTTCGCTAGTAAAAGTAAAATTGATTAGACTTGACTTAAGAAAATTTTTCATAAGAAACTATTTGAAATAAATTATGGTACAATATTTAAAATTAATTAGTAACATTAATTCCAGTTTAACTTAAATTCATTTTGTTTTCAAATTAAAATAATTTAAGTTAAAGTTACTATAACTAACAATAACAAACAACATCCGCTATAAATTCATTTTACAACTATTATTAAATTCAATTAAATCATTTATATTATTTAATAGTAACTAATTAATTATAACAAACTAAAACTTTTTGGAGATCAATGTTAGTTTAAAAATGTTAATTACAAGAAAATAAACAAAGAAAATTCCTACCAAATCAATAAATATATTATAAATCCATCAATAATAAACAAAACTTGGAATCATTACAAACGACGAGTTAGTACAAATGTTTTTAAATTGTAAATAAGAATTCAAAATTGATAATTAAATTTTATTAATACGAATCGTCGATTTATTTTTTTTAGTATTTAATGACAAATCTATTTATTACATTTCTTAAAATGAAAACATTAATATCAGCAGCATTAGCATCAGCAATAATAGATAGAATTATCGACATTAGAAAGTATAAAAATCACCTAAAAAATGGTCACTTACATCAAATATGTTTAACATATGGTTATTCACATATTAATTTTTTTCTGTCAACAGATTTTCTGGTAAAATAATAAAAATAAGATTACTGATATCAATTTTTAAGCAATATCTTTAGAATAGATCGAGACAAGTTTATGAATTGATAGATAATTACGTCGTACAAAATAGTTTAAATGAAAAAAATAATTATATCTATTTTAAAAAAATAGACATAACCCTATTGATAAAAATTATTTTCTTCTATACTGGTAAATACAGTTAATAGCCATGAACTGGAGAACTGAGTTCAGAATTCAAAGAACCAGCTCCAGATGATTCACGGCCATTTGTAGTGCTATAATGAGGAATGTTTATCGTTAATAAATTATTGTTTGGATCAACATTCCATGGAAGGTAACATGGAATGTTCAGAGTTGTTGATTCTGGTGAACTTAAAACATTTTGACAATTCGGAGACAGGACACCGGAATTACAGGAATCTGGGGTAAAAACCAGACTATTATTTGGTGAGTCTTGAATAGTAGTAGACAATTTCAAAGAATTCGGTCTTACAGGTTCAGCAAATACCGAAGAATTCGGTTTCAATTTTGTTGAACCAAATTTAGTTTTCGCAAAGGACGACACCGTGAAACTTGGTACGAGACTTTTTGGAAGATAGAAATTACTTTGGTTATTTGTTTCATTATAAATGCTAGATTGGAAATTATGTTCATTGACGACTGGATTGCAGCGGAATAGGCATTTGATTTCTGAGTTTTGATCACCGACTTGATATGTTACTTCACCAGGATCGATCCAGATTTTCAGCTCATCTTTCGGAAGAAAGTTGAACAGTTCTTCTTGATTGATTCCCGACTTTGAAGCAGCGATATATAAAATTGGATCTGCATATGTTCCATTGACTCGAAAACAGCGCTGATGAATGCCTCGAAACGGTTGGTTTGGAAACCAAAATGGAGCAATTTTAAGTTTCAAAAGACTATTTAATTCGATAGCAAAATCATCAACTCTGCGTCTTGGTAGATTAGAGTACAATGGACTAACAATATATGTAACAGCGACAGCTATTTCTGATATCATTGTTAGATCCTTTGATAATGCACCTTTAGCTAAAATAAAACGAAACAAAATTAATTTAATTCAATAAGTTAGAAATTGAAAATATAGAATTTCTTCTGACAAAGAAATCATTTTGTAAATTGAAATTTTCTCTTACCGCCTACTGACATGGCGTCAGAGTTTGATTAAAAATTCTCCAACACAAAATATCCAATCGTATCAGAGAAATTCTATATTTAGACTGATGATGTCTACTTATCAATAGGAAAAATGATGCGGTTAAATTATTTTTATCTCATTCAGATTTTAAAACAAACTACAAATATTTCAATTTTATCAATATGAAACAAATTTATTCGAATTTACAAAGGATCAAATGGGAAAAAACAACTACTTACTTTAAATTTGAATGAGTTTTATATAGTTTTCAAAGTGATTTTCCTCAGTATTTATAATAATATCAAATTGTTAGTGTGTAGGTGTTAAAGAAATAATTAATCAAATCATTAGCTTCGATTAAATTTTAAATTGAATTTTATCAATGAAAAGCTAATAATTAATTCTAAAACAATTTAAACAATGATAATTTTCCGTCAAAAAATATAAATAAATTAATTAACCTGTGTTGATTAATTAATACTATATAGTTTGAAGGACATTCATTGTTTTAAAAAAACATGAATGGAACAGAAAATGATCAGCTGTTAATCGGCAATGAAATGTCCGCACCTACTCATTACAACATGTTACTTTTCGGACTGGCTGCATTGTTTTTCCTATCTTGTGTGTGTGTATTTGTTTATTTGTTTGTTTGTCCAGAACTTTTTGGTTTGTATTCTAAAAATCGATTAGGTGGCACCAATGTTTTGTTGAAATCTTGTCCTTAAATATAGATATTTTTGAGCAAAACAAGATTTATTATTACAAATTTTGTCAGCAAAATTGCATTTACCAATGGAAAATTATGTTTATTTAGCAATTTGAAAATATCGCGTGAAATGTGAACTTGTTTCAATAGGGAAAAAAACCAAATAGAAAATTAATTAATTATAAAGTCTACAAAATTCGATAAATTAAAGTTTATTACAAGAATATTATTGGGAAATATGAAAATATTAATTTATTTTTGTAAATAATAATGTGTATTATTGAATATTTTTTCAAGTATTGTTCAAAATTTTTTTTAAATTGAGTGTTGTCTGTTTCGTATTTCATGTTTTTACTTAAATTAATAATTAAAGTGAATGTGAAGATTAAAAAATGAGTTGTTATTATTATATTTATAGAAAATCTTTTAATTCATAAATTTGTTTTATTTAATTTTTGTACACACAATTCGGTTTTTTATGTCACAGATGTGTTTTCCGAGGACGAGTTTAAAAAGTAAAAAATTTAAATTTATTAAAAATAATTAACACATAGTACGAAGGAAACCCGGGATGAAAGAGAAACCCGCCACCAAAATAATTATTGTAAATAAATGGAAACACCGGGAGCCCAGAAATAACTAATTTGGTTTTGGAAAGAGAGATGTCAAAAATGCCAAAACCAATTTAGTTTGCGGGTGACCTGATTTGCGAGATGAGTATAAAAGGAAAAGGCAGATCTACAAAATTTCCAGTTGGTCGAACAGAATATTTCAGAGAGCGGAGCAAAGGAGGTAATAAGCTTAAAGATAAATCAATCAGCCAAACAAATTAAATTCTGGCGCACCTGACAGGAACATTTTCCTTTGGAAGACGTATCCCTACGCATTGAAATAGTGTGAAATTGTGCAGAATAATTGTGTAGAGTAATGTGAAATGAATCGATTTTTATGAAAGTTTTGAATAAAGCTGTGATATATAAATTGGAAATAAATCTTATTGTGTTGGGTTAATTTAATTGATTAAAGAAGGACACCAAGGAGTCAGACTTAAACACCAACTTTCTATATAAAAACCCAACATATTTGGTGAGCCCGACGTGATCAAAGTCGGTCAAGAGATTGATAGTAAAACGAATATTGTTCAAAGAATATTGTAGGAGTAAAAGTCGTTGAAAATTTTGTGAATTTGTAAAACTATTGGAAAATTGAAATATTGTGAATTGGTGAAGTGGGAAAAATAGATATATTATTACGAAAATTTATTAGTAAAGTGAAAATTCAAGATTAAAACGAAAGGTAAATTTTATAATTGTAATAGTTTGAAATTTAGACGGGTGAAACCTGTGTTGACCATATCATTTTACAATTTGAGAAGCCAAAGACAAGTTGAAATCATAATGAGTACTTCAAGACACTCCATCAATACCAATAATAATGACGAAACACCCGTGTCTACGGTTATAACGGGAAATAGGAAAGAAGGTAATGATTATGCAAGTTGCCAAAAACTACCAGTCACTCAAAACGGAGGAGATCCTGTGGAATTTGTCTACTTTATGGCGGATTATTATATGTACGCTACAGCCTACGGATGGAGCCAGCCGATAATGGTACAAAGGTTGCTGTTATATTTAAAGGGAGCAGCCAGAGAAGCATGGTAACAAATTGACACAAGATCAATAGCTAATGACTGGACAAAATTGAAAGATGCTCTGGCAGCAAAGTTAATCGGCGGTGATATTAAAAGAATAATGCGACAAAAGTTCTACAACGGAGTGCAGAAGTCAGATGAATCGGTAAGTGAATTTGCTTACCATTTAATTAATCTTGCAGAAAAGGCTTATGAAGTGAAACCAGATCAAGCTGATGTTACAAAGCAGGTAAAGGAGTTGTTACAGGATCAATTCTTGACAGGAGTTTAAAAAGGAAATTAAAAAGGCTTTATGTTATGTAGATTTTAATAATTTTGATGAGTTAATTAAGAAAGCAATGAAAATTGAACTGAATTTGAAAAGCGCACAGACCATGTCAGAATCGTTTGCAATCATCACTGAAACCAGAGAGAGATCAATAAGTCCATTTAGAAATAATCGGCTCCAACAAGCAAGTAGCCCATCATCAAAGTTCAGACCAAAGTTTGAATTAAATAAGACGATAGATATTCAGAATGACGGAAAAGAAAGTCCAATTCAATGTAGTTATTGCCAGAGGCTGGGGCACTACGTTAATCAATGCTGGCTCAAAAATAGATCTCAAAAGAGCCCAATTCAAATCCGGTGCGATCATTGCCAAAAGGTGGGACATGACAGTAATCAATGCTGGTTCAAGAATAATGTGTAGCGAAGCTCAAAACAAATGCGATCAGATTGGGTGAAGGGTAATGGTGAGAAAATTGTTAATAAAAATAAACACAAATGATCAGCGAACTAATGTTAACGCTCAATGCTATAATTGCGGCAGAAAAGGACTATCTCACGATATTGTTTTGCCAGATCAAGATCTCCATCAACATCACCTTCACCACAAATAGACAAATTAAATCTTCAAGGTCAAATTCAGTGTCACTCATGCAGAGGTTATGGACATATGACCAGATCATGCCCAAAGAATGTAAATAAATTTCAGAAGCCAATAATAAAGAAGGCAATTAGATTTCAAGATGACAAATCGCAGACAGACAATGTAGCTTTTGTGCAACCAGATAATTTCAACGAAAGAATGGAAAAGAATTGAGAGAAATGGGTCAACGTTTGGATCGCTTGATGTCAAAATTTGAATCAGATGATGAAAATGATACTCACACGATGTATGATTTGCAAGAAGAATTGACTGAGAATGAGTGGAAGATGAGAAACATAAAAGTTGATTTGCAAAGTGAAAAGGCGACAATGATTGTGTCCGAAATTCGAAAATTAATGGAAAATAATGAAATAGATTTAACGAAAATATTGAAGTTGTTAACAGAATTGAATCAATTATCTTTGAGTATGAGACAGTTAAAGAGTGTAATTAGTTTGTGTGCAAATTACTATAATACGAGCCCAAAGCATAAAGATGAGATTAAAGAATTAATGAAAATATTTGGAAAATCGTTTAGAGAAAATAAATGGTTAGATTTTATTTTTGTTGATGTGATTGATAAAATTAATGAAAGTTTAATATGTTGTCGTTGTGAAGTAAATGATTGTGTCAAAGATTTGAAAAATAGATTAAAGGAGAAACATGAAGGATGGATAGTGGAGTTGAAATTCAATGATAGGTATTTAGAAAATGAGGAATTTTTGATAGATTGTGGAATTATACCGGGAAATAAAAATGAGTTACAAATAGCACGTCTGATTAGTGATAAGGTGCTGAGTTAAATTGGTGAAAATGAAATGGTAAAAAGGAGCTCGAGTGAAATTTTAAATGGGTTAAAGGATAGTTTGTGTATTGGTGATGAAAATGGAATAAATAATAAATTAGAATTAATTGAGGAATCGGAATGGAAAACAGAAAGTAAATTGGAGATTGTAGAGGTGATACGACCATTTTTGTATGGAAAAACTAGATATGCAGAAAAGTTGAAAGAATTAATGAGGAAATTGGGTAGAGAGTTTAGAGAGGCTAGAGTTGAATTAAAACAATTTGTAGTAGCAGTTGATTACGAAAGTTACGGGAAAACTGAGTATACAGAAGAGCATTGGGGCTCAAAAGTCAAAAGACTAAGGAAGAGAGCTGCTAAAATTATGGGAAAAGATGAAATTATTATATTGACATATAAAGGTGAGGAACTTGATGATGATGAATATTTATATGATAGTGGATTTGTACCCCAGGCACTTGATGAAGATGGATATTTAAGAATGGACGGAAATGTAGGATATTTAGTAAATCATTTAATAGTGGAAAAATGGTTGAGATTTGAATGGAATAATAAGTCAAGTAAGTCAGATACGGAAGAAGAAAAAGGAGAAATAAAACAAAATAAAGGAAACAAGGAAAATGAAGACGAAATAATTGAAAATAGAGAAATTAATGAAAATGAAAATGAAGATTTTCAAAATGAGTGCGGTATTAAAGATGGGTTTATAGAATTAGAAAGGCAAAAGAAGCTTATTGTATCGGAAAACAAGGTAAACGACAAAGAGAAGAAGGTCAGAACTTTGTATGATATGAAACAGTATTTAGTGAGATTAGAACAGGATGTCGACAAACGAAAGAAATGTTGAGAAGTCTCGTTAAAATAGTGTATCCGATGTTTGAAATAGAAATAGAAGTGGACGATAGACTAAAAGGGACAGTTAAAGAAATTAAAAATCGACTTCCTGACGTTGTTCAGAAGTTTGGTCATGTTGATACGTTTTGTGAGAGAGCAATAATTGAAGATTTAACCAAAGATGGAATTAATGAGGAAGTAGCGCTAACAAGTTTAACCTATGCTATTTTAGAAATTGGGACTCATGCGTTTGTAAAGTCGGATGACTTGGATTATCTGATAGACATTGCTACTCGGTTAATAACCGAATTTTTGATGAGTTTGGTGAAAGAAAAAGGTAGTTGGTAAACCATGTGCTCACCGCCTTCAATGCAAGAAAATAAAAATTGGGAGTTAAATTCACCACCAAGACGGTTAAATGAAAGAGCTAGACCAGAATGGAGAAAAACAATGGATTTCCATGGACCATGTTTATGTTTATCATATTTTGTGCAATAATTACACAGTCAGAGCCTCTCGTTGCATACGACTGCTCACAAAGAGAGATGGAAAAGATTTATTCAGTGGTGGATATGTCAGAATGCCCAGATGCATACTCGAGTAAACTAAAAATCGAAAATGATGTAAAGTATTATGTGTACCAAGAGTCGGATTTACGAAGAGTTCCAGTGAGAGAATGTATTGCTAAACATACAACGTTTGTATTCTATTGTGGCAAGTAGAGTCATACTTCACTCATAGAAAATGCATGCTATACCCAGACCAGTTGAAGTCCTCCCAGAAAATTGTTTATCTGCTTTTCAAACTGGGGAGTTAAAAATAAGCTCAGCAATTCAATTAAAAGCTAAAGTGAATCATAGAATACAAGAAACAGTAGTCGTGAAAGGGTTACTGAAAGCAAATAGAGATTGTGAAGGAGAACCATACAAAATGAATGGTAAAATTGTGCAAAAACAGTTGTATTGGAAAAATATTTAACTGAGTTGAGAGAGTTTGAAGGAGCCTTTGATGATGATACAGGCAAATTACTAACACGCCCATTTTGTAATATGAGACAGACAAATTTTCAAACTGGAGAATCAATCCTTGTCTATAATGTTGAAACATATAAATGCAATTTCGCACATCTAAAAACCATGAATTTTAAAGAGTTAATTGGAAAGCAGTTTAGAGAAAGACCTGATAGTTTTAATGCAAACTATAAATTTAACAATAAAATTAAAACAACCACAGTGTGGGCGAGACAAACCAGTAAAGTTCTAATGTCAACGTTACCAGCAGATGGTATGCGATTCATAAAAAAGGAAATTACTAGTAAATGTGGCCGAATGGTATATGCAACAAATTACAAAGGTCTTTAGGTGTCAAGGAATATTGTTGAAGAAGCAAAGGTTAAAATTCATAGAGACGATATAAAATTAACTCATTACTTTAATAACAAAATTGATTATTTGTTTCATTTTAGTCAAAACATCATGGAAAATGTATATAGAGAAATGATCTTAAATGACTGCAAGTTAAACAAAGAAATTCTCCGAAATCGAATGGCAATGGAGGTTACAAAATCAAATTTAGTAGCACCTATGTTAATATCAGAAAGTGGAGTGTTTGCGAGAATATTTGGGGAAACATAATATAGTTACAAATGCAAGGAAGTCACTGTGAAAATAACTAAGTATGAAAAATGTACTAATGAATTACCCGTGAGTGTCGGCGGGAAAGTAAGATTTATGGAACCAAAAACCCGAATATTGCTGGATGAACAAAGTAAACCAAAGATTTTACAATGTAATCGATTACTAGCTTCTTTGTATCGCTTAATTTCAGATTCATGGATAGCATTATCAGACTATCGTGAAGTTACTAGAAAGGATACTTATCCTATACCAGTTCCACAAGAAATGTTTGATCAAATGGGGGAGGTGCAATTCTTTATAGTAATCGATCTCAATAGCGGGTATAACCAATTTAAAGTTAAAGAGGAAGATAGAAGGAAAACTGCATTTTCAGACGGTAAAGGCCTGTATGAGTTTAATGTGTTACTGTTCGGATTAACTGGATCACCTGCTACATTTCAGAGGGGTATGAACTTTGTTTTGAGTGACATCCCGCACGCATTAGTATACATCGATGACATAATAATATTCTCTATTAATTTTCAGGAACATTTGAAAGATGTGGAAACGGTATTCAGGTGATTATTAGATGCCAACTTAAAAATAAAGCCGTCAAAGTGCGAATGGGGGAAATCAGAAGTTATGTATGTGGGTCATATAATTTCAAGACGAGGTTTGCAACCAAATCCAAAAAATGTGAAGAAAATTGAGAAATATCCGATCCCCAAGGATGTGGATCAAGTTCGACAATTTCTTGGATTAACCAGTTACTACAGAAAATTTATAAAAAATTTATCACATGTCGCACAACCTTTAAATATGTTATTAAAGAAGCAGACCAAATTTAAATGGGCAACGGCTCAGCAAGAAGCTTTCAGCAAACTCAAAGAAAGCTTAATAAACCAGCCAATATTAAGATGCTCAAATTTTAAAAAGCCATTTATATTAATGACGGATGCCAGTAATTTTGCAATAGGTGCTGTATTGTGCTGTATTGTGACAGCAAGTCGAAGATAAAAAAGATCATGTTATTGCTTATGCCAGTAGATCATTAAAACCTTATTCAACAATTGAAAAAGAGACGTTAGCTTTAGTTTATGGGATAACTAATTTCCGGCAATACTTAACTGAAAGAAAATTTGTCGTCTTCACGGATCATAATCCGTTACAATGGCTAATGAAGCACAGAAATTCGGCTAGTAAGTTAATCAGATGGTCGATCGCGTTGCAAGAATATGACATCTAGATAAAGTACCGTACAGGAAAGTCGAATGCGAATGCAGACGCTATGTTAAGAATACCCGAGGAAGATAATACTGTTTCAAGTAAAATCAATTACGATGATACAATATTTATGGCTATTAAAATGGAAAATAATATCTAAAACATAAAAAATGATCAAGAAGATGAGGATAAACTAAATCAATTACGTCAACATGCGGTTACAATCAAGAAAGAGAGTGACTGGAAGCATGTTGTCGATGAAAAACATAAATATGCTATCCATGATGGTTTATTAAAATGTGTAAAAAATGAAAATTTATCAATTATCGTTCCTACAAAACATCGAAAAACATTACTGTTGCTGTATCATGATGGAGCATTAGGAGAGCATTTATCAGCTCGAAAAACACTATCAAGATCGAAACTAAACAAAGATGAAGATGGAACAGTAATTAAACAAATATTTACGAAAAACCCAGTTCCATTAAGTTACATCAATAAAGTTTTATTGATTGCTACAGTAATGATTATGAATGTTTTGTGTACGAATGCAAAGCGAATGCTTCCATCTTATCCAATTAAAACCATGCCATTGTTAGAGAAAATTAGTATATACTCAACATGTACTCAAATTGTATGGATTTATCATTGTGGAATGACCGATGAAGTCGAAATAAGTGGTCTATTGAATTTTTTTTAACCCCCAATAAAATTGCGTTACAATAAAAATAGCCATATAGCTCGTCACTTGAGAATGAATTATGAATATCCCTGGTTAATTACATAATGGGATTCAAAAAGTAATAATACGAAAATACAAAATATTATACGTATCAATATTTGGACAAAATAACTATGGAACCGAGTATCAATTGAACCAGTGCTTAACGGGATTAATGTGTATTGGGAACCTCGGGAATCCCAACAAGTTAAAACGGTTTTCCAACATCATGATATAGATACATTAAATAGCAGCAAGCCATTCATAAAGTATGTTGATTTAAAATTGTTTCAGACATATACTGTTCTAATTCATTATTACGAAAAATCCGTATATGAAAACGGAACGGATAGCGACAATCAGTGGGTCAAGATTCATTCCGATCAACAAACGATACGAGTAATAAATGAAACAAATCGAGCGACTTTCAATTATTTTAATCAATCCATAAAAGTTACCAGACATGCGAATCTAAATCAAATAGCTGTTCTATATTACTTTGGGAAAATTCAATCGGTACTAGAAGGCGATAATAAATCGCAAATATTAACTTTTCAACGGTTTTCATCGACATTAACCTCAAAACTAGTGTTTGTAAAAATCAAATATTATCGATGTTATCTATTTTCTGACTTATGGAAACTAATATTTGTGGAAGACAAACTTGTTCAAAATCCGCATCACAGTATTGAAAATAAATATCAACCGGAATCAAACCAAGTTATTCCAACCCCACAATCAGTCAATGAAATCAACTTTTCGTATTCCAATGTGTCTATTCCAAACAATAAAACTATATCATTAAACTATATCATATAAGGCAGGGGTGAATCCATATAACCAAACAAATACTTAAAATATTCTCAATTTTTTTCAAATTTTCAAATCGGTAAATTATTATTATTATTATTATTATTATTATTATTATTATTATTATTATTATTATTATTATTATTATTATTATTATTATTATTATTATTATTTATATAGCTAGTGAGTGAGGCAGTACCCTTCGGGTGCTACATCTTAACTCTGGCTTCAAAATCTAAAATTAACCTAACTTTAATTGTAAATAAATTTAGCATAATATGGAGCAAATTCCGTGGGCAAGATTGGTATATGACAGTTACTCCAAACTACAGAGAAATCACGCAGGTCAAAGATTCCAAATAAATGACAATCTACAGATCCCAAACTACCTAAGAATTACGATATGAAAATGAAGATCAAAATTCTTAAAGTTCATTGACAAGTCGAATTGAAATTATTGAAAGAAATGCAGATATCCAGAAGGGAGGAGTGTTATATACACATTATCAAGGTAATTATAGAAGTCTTGAATTGGGACAATCAAATATAGATGGAGCTAAAAAAATTAACATCATGGAAGATACAAAGAGAAACAATGACAAAAAACGATGCGATCGGCAAATGAAGTAGTTATTATAGCCATAGAAATTAGAACAGAGAACGAAGCGCATGAATTACCGAAAGCACATCCAGTTGAAAATGAAGATTTGACATTATTACCTATTTCAGAAGACATGTTGAAAAAGAAAATGTCGTTTATAAGGAAGGAAATGAGTCTTGAAGAAATCCGTGATAAGATATTATTTGTAGATGCCGAATATGGGACATCAGAAACTGGGAAGATGATACCACTGGCTATGGCAATTATGAACGATCATGGAGGAGTAGTTAAAAATATCCGATAAAATAAAAGAATCCGACATTTCAACTCAACGATTAATGGGATCACAGAGGTATCCAGTAGGAATCAGAGAAATCAATACGCGGAGATGTTAGAAATACAGAGATTAACAGTGGGTAAAATTTTAGTAGGACACGGTCTACATGCAGAACTCAGATACCTGAGGATTTGGATTGAGAAGATTCACGGAATACGGGATATTGCAATATCACAAGTCCTTCGAAACATGAGAGTAACCAGGAGAGGTGAATGGTTCAAACTGCAGACAGTTGTGAGAGAAATATGTGGTGAAAAAACTCAAATCGTGATTCACTCCGCATTGGAAGATTTCAAAAGCATCCGCAAGGTATATCAGGCGGTATAAAATCAATGGATAGATGACATACCAATGCTCAAAAAGCAGTCATTGATGAAATACTCATTGAGTGAATATCGAAAGCTTCGAGGAATAGAATCAACATCAACAACACGAGAGATATGACCACAATTTCCTGAAGAGACTACGATGACGAAATTAATCTAACAGTGGATAAAAATGTAATGGAGGTTGAGAATTTTTCCACTGAGTTAAAATGAGCCACTGAAACATTCCTTGAAAAAGCAGAAGAAATTATGATTCCAATGGCTATTGTGAAGATAGAGAGGATCCAACCAACATTTGAATATGGAACAATGCCAAAGTGCCGGCCAAGTCAAAAACGGAAGGCTTCGTCAAACATAAATGTTGGAGAAGATAACATCACAATAAATGGAGTTGTTTATGAAAGATAGGAATCAGTCCATATTTATAAACATGGATCTGAACGTGTGAAGATAAAAATGAACCCAAAGTCTATATAAGCTATCTATAATTTATTAGAAATTAAAAATAGATGATTTAGTCTCGTTTGTCTTATTTTTTACATTTTGGCATGCCGAACCCCGAGAAAAAAAAATAAAAATAATAAATAAATAAATAACAAATTTAATATTAAATATTTCTATTATTACTATCAATATTATTATTATTATTATTTATAATATTGTGTATATTATTATTTATATTATTGCTATTATTCTAATTGAATGATATCCCATTTGACTCGCAGATCCTGAACTTCGGAATCGGCGAGTCAAAGGACCCCAAAACCGATCACCTGCAGCACTGGCTTAACCAGTGATCGGATTGAGGAAAATTAATTAAAACTATAAACACAAGGATTAACAAAAAAGTCCAAAGTAGTATTTTACCAAAATATCGTATTAAGTTTGAAAAAAAATTAACTAAGTAAAATAGTTTCAATTTAATTTAACAACAAAGCAAAACATTGTAAACGTCCTTAATTTTTTGTGAGAGATAAGTGGTTAAGTGATTGAAAATCACACAAACAGCATTACCATTAACATGGGCAAAGGTAGATTAGTCGGGTGAACTACGCATATTTAAACACGCCACAGAAATATTCAACGTAGTTAAATGGCAAATATAATAAATTAAAATACTTTAATTCCATTCCATTCCAACAAAACATAAAATTACCTTTGGTTAAAATTCAAACGTAATTTAATAAGTAGTTTTGAAATTTTCAGTGACTCATGAAACTGTGCAAGAAATGAATTTAGATCGTTAAAATGATATCATTGAACTGCTCTGTAGAAAAAATATTTATCAATTCCTCCGCTAAGTCAGAAAGAGATTCAATTGAGTAGTTTCTGTTTCTGTGTTGATTTCTTGAGTTGGACTGTGGCTTGGCTCGTCGTTGGTTGGTTGATGAGTGTTTCCTAGAACTGCACGACTCATTGCAATCGACAAGTTTCATCCTTACCCAGAATAAAAGTCGAATGAAAATGAACACAAACTACTAAATTAGTTATCATCTGAAAATTATCATTGATAGTTTTGCATGTCCTTCTGAAAAATACACAATTCCGCGATACAAATCAGCAACATTTTACAAAATCAGCCAAGTCATTTATAAACTTCAATTAAACGAATATACTCTCAGATAAATCTGCCAATGAATAATCGGCTCTCATAATCCGGTAATGCTTTGTATGCTTCAGAAATTATCAATCAGTCAAAATTTATCAACTTTTTCGCAAATTATCTTCAACAAGGAATTGACAAAATTAATCAAATAAAAAAAATTTTTTTAAAGAATGAAAAAATGGGGAAAATTCGCCATTATAAAGAGAAAGGGAGAGCAGGAGAAAGAGCCAATGAAATTGTATTCAAATGGCTCAATCTTATTAGCTGTGGAAATTTCCGAACTGATGCGGGAAAGTTTAATTTGCGCTGAGCAAGAAATTATCCTGCCTAATAAGATTGTTATTATTATTATTATCATTATTGTAAGGGGAAAAATCTTCCCGAAATAACAAAATTTAATTTGCTACCTGTCAAAATTTCGCTATTATTATTATTATTATTATTATTATTAACATGGTTGTTATGTTGTGACAGAATTTAAATTAATAATTCTGACGTACAATACAAATTTATCAAGACCCGATTACCGATTGGAGTAAATTAGAATCATAGTAGTGAATAAAATTCCCATTTCATTTAAAATTCAAATCACAATTTCTTATCATTTAATCATCAATTATTATGATTTGCCGCAATCTGTATTAGGCGTTTGACTTGAAAATCCATTGAAAACAAAATTTATTTTTAATAGTTTGTTTAATTGTTAATTCGATTGAATTTTTATAATTATTATTATTATTATTTAAATATTATAATTTCTCGTTACTTTTACTAAAAGCTTTTATATGGAGTTCATTTCTATGTCTTGAAAATTAAGAAAACTTATTATTTTTCTATTTTGAATTAATTATTTTAATGGTTGATCTCGTTGAATTATCTACTTTCTTTACGATTAGTAAAACGTAATAAAATTTAAATGTTTAATTTAACATCAAATATTTGGTTTTTTTTTTATCCAGTTTTTTCAAACCATTTTTAATCAAATCGATATTGTTTATTAAAACAAAAGATAATATTGTTTAAATTAAATAATAAAATATATTTAAAACACTGCTAATAAAAATATAGCTATTTCAGTTGTAAAATATTTATTCTATGAAGAAGAGAATAAATTGTCCTAACAAAGAACATTGAATAACATTGAGGATTAAAACAAGAAAACTTATTATTATTATTATTATTATTATTATTATTATTATTATTATTATTATTATTATTATTATTATTACTATTATCATACGTCGCAATTAAAATTAGTGATCTTATTATCACTTATTAGTATTGTTATTATCATTATTATTAGTATCATTATTGTTATTATTATAGAAGTGTCCGTTGGACGTCAAATAAATAAAACAATAAACTTTTGTGGACTGTTGGTACAACCCTGGATTTTTTAAATGTTTAATATTTTCTTTGTTTAAGTTGGAATGTTGTTTATCTCAGTGGAATTTTTAATTTAATCACAATTTATTTTTGAATTTTGTTGTTTTTTATATGAATTTGGAATTATTCAAAAAAAGTTATGTCTATTTATTAATTTATATACCAAAAATTTTCAGTTTACCCAAAATCTCGTCGTTCTTTAGACATTTTGGGGGAAATCTCTTGATGCGATGATAATAATTTGGATTTTATTCATAAAAATCAGTTCATTTTCATAACTTCTATAATTCTTTTTATTGGTATTTGATATTCTGGTGATTCATCTGAAATATTTGGATTTTTGAAGTCTTTATAAGAAAAGAACTCATAATAAAAAATTGATGATTGTTTTGGTTTCTTTTATTTTGTGTTTTTATGAAAAACTCAAATCGATTATAGTGCTCGCCTTCAGAGGCTCTCTTCGATTGATTTTGATCGTAGTAATTATGGATTTCCTCCACGAGAAATGAAAGGAAAAATCAAATTAATATAACAATTTAAATATGAATAAATATATGATGGTAAAAAGATCTATTTAATATATCTATGATCAATTTCGCTAAACTTTTCATTCCTAAAAGCATATTTCGAAATAAATGGTAATACAATAGAATTTTACTTTATAAAGCAAATTATCGAAATTAACTTTTTATGCATTTATACATGTGTTTCAGCAGTTAAATTTAATTTCAACACCTCTACCTGAGATTTATCTTTTTCTGTTCTTTTGATGGACATTTTTTTCATTGGATTAATATAAGCTTATAAATTATTATAAACGAAAATTCATTATTATGATCTCTTTCCATTGATATATTTGATTTAATACTTTTTCTTTCTGGTTATATTATTTTTATTTTTCTCTTTACTAGTATTATATTCTTTTTTTATCTTGAGTAAGATTTACTCCTTCCTCGCTCCACTGAGTGTCCGGCGTTGAAGTTATTGGGGTTGAGATCTGACCCGGCGAACTGCCATTCGCTAAGGGTGCCTCTCCTCCAAATTTCTAGCTCGAGACTAGTTGGTCAAATTTTTATTTTACTTTCTTGTGTGCATTTGGTTATCATAAAAGAATCAAATTGATAAAAATATAAGATCTCAAAAAAAATATCATAAGAATGGTCAGTAAATATTTTAAATTGAATAAGTATGGTGGATCCCGAAAATGGAATTCTGCTATCTCGTATTATGACTAATGAATACCATGGACGAAAACGTCCATGATATTCAACGGACAAAATAAATTGATTAGAATAACGGTTATTATAAATTCTTAATAGTTAAATTTAATTGTACATTAAATAAGAAAAACAAAACCGAATTAGATAGTAAAACTTAATGAAAACCACTCCTAAATAAAAGATTCACATATCGACTGAAATTAACAATGAGTAATAATGAAAAATAAATAAAACCAAATCGTCCTAACTCTTGATTTCTTTTTCTTTTCTTGTGAAAAATTGTAAATCTGTGTTAAAATTTGGAGATTTGACTTCGACTAATATATGATCGAATTCCAAGCTCTTTTGTGATGCGATAAAACAAAACACCTACAAGTTTATAACATATTTCATCACGTTTCCCCCAGTTGTCAGATTTTCGGATTCTTTTCTAATATGTAATTGTTTTTGATGAATTTGTAGTTA
This sequence comes from Schmidtea mediterranea, assembly GCA_022537955.1. Classification (NCBI taxonomy): domain Eukaryota; kingdom Metazoa; phylum Platyhelminthes; order Tricladida; family Dugesiidae; genus Schmidtea; species Schmidtea mediterranea. Next base: position 74,207,420 of record CM039681.1, read on the forward strand.
ATTTGATAAAATTTGGTGATTTTGTTAGATTTTATTGTTTTGCAATTCTTTTTTAATGATTTTAATTATTTTAATATCTTTTTTGTATCATTTTATACTTTTTTATTATTTTTTGTTTTGTCTAACACTAAATGGAGGACGAAAATTTTGTTGATTTGAATTTTCCGCAACCAGATTTTATTGGATATCATGTCAGATAAACAAAATTCTCAAAACATTAGATTTTGCCTCACAATTAAATTTATTTTCGTAGACTTTCTTACTAATTAAATTTCTTCTGTTTTCTTCATTTTAATTAATTAATTAATTTGTATTTTCTTAATAACCATTTGTAGGAGTCCCAAATTAATTTTATATATTGTTTTCATAACTGTCTCGTCAATTGGCATCGAAACATACCCATTTACCACGGGAAATATTGATTTATGATTTTAATTAATATTTTAATTAATTATTTTTGTGCCAAAATATTATAAAATTGGTGGGTTTCTGGTTGTTGATGTTTTGAAACTATATGGTCGTTACCCAGACAACCCCATACCAATATTCTTTCGCTTACCACTCGGCACCCGTTGCTATACAACGTTGGAACTGTGTTCGAGTGGGTAGATCGTCCGCAAAAAGTGAGCGCTATTACTAATGCTATAATTAACCGAATGATCCCTGGGTTCAACCAGCTGCCGGTAGAAGGCATGTGCTCGATTTAAATTTATTGGGTCCCCTGCTAAAGGTATTTCCGTTATTGTGATTGGTACAGATTTACACTTCAGAACTGTCGATTTAGTTGGGTCGGATAAGTCTACGAACTATCTAATATAACATTTATTAAATGACACGGTATGTTCAAAAATTATATCCCATTTGCCACTTTGAGCCGCCGACGTTTTGCGCGCTCAGCTCTTCCTGGCCGGTGCCTGTTAGGTTTGTCTTTGGGTGTTGCTGGAGGCATCTGGTCACGATAGGCCAGCTGTGCCGGGGCGAAGACCAACGGATAAGTTACCGCTGCCCCCTCTAGACTCGCCGACAGTGCTGTTTCTAGCCCTTTGATTTGAGTCTTCAAATTTTGTGTCAGTTGACGTTCGCTGGCCCACCCTTTTTGCGCTGCCTCCATTCTTTGGTAGACCGCCTTTGCCTTTTTCGGCTCGATCCAGGTTCCCTTGATCTGCTGCATCTCTCGGGTAAGTTGTAGGAGCTGTTGTTGTAAATCTCTGTTAACAGCCTGGGCCTTGTCTAACTCCCTTTGTAGAATGGGTGATTGACGAAAATTCATTTCTGAAGTAAAATAAGATTTCATAACATTTATTTTTAACTATAATCAATTAATCTTTTATCAAAAGAGCTTCGGACAATTGTTTGTTACTTAAACCTGAAAACTGGTCAGGTAAAGTAGTAATAAATCGTGGAAAAACATTTAGTGGAGTGACTGAAACGTGAAGACGAACTCATTTATTTAAAACATTCCATTTAAAATTCATGTTTATTTAAGATGTTCGTAATGTTCTATCTCCTCCTCTTGAGGTACCGTTCTCTCGCATAAGAGTGTTCGCGTCGAATTTCTTTCTCCCTATCTTCCTCTCTCATCTCCTTCGGCAGGATATGTCATGGGACTACCACGCTCCTGGAGCCTGGGGTCATCCAGTTGGTAGGAAACATTATATGGCGGGGCATACCCGTCGGTACTGGGTATCCTACCAGCCGCAATATCTTCATTGGCCCGTTGCAGATATCGTCTCACCTGTTCTACTTGCCGATTCGTCTCGGCTTGATATCGTTCGAGGAGCGTCAGTAGATACTCGGCCTGCCCTCGCATCTCTCTCGTCGGATTTCTTCCGGGTTCTCTTTTTATTGCTCCATACGGGAGATCCACCTCGTCGGAGTCTCCTTGCGTGCCACCTCGGGTTTCACGGACCGGGGATATTGAAAATCCCGCGTCCCACATTGCCTGCCTGCATCTGGCAGCCGAGTGAGTGGGGAACCGGGCTATTACTCGGGATGCGTCGATCCACGAGTCTTCTAGAACAATAAAATCATTATTCACAAATTAATATTGACTGGGTTGTATATTTAGGTTTACGGGTTTCGGATCTGGGCGGCTTAATGTGACTTATACGGGCGTTCTGCGTCAGGGATCAACGTTCTTGGGCCTATTGAGGTAGAGATTTCCGAATGCACATACTTCTCTGGTATCGGTCCGGATCTATCAACAGCATTGACTCTGGGTAACCCCCTGGAGGTTCCCTCCTCCCGTGATCTGTTTTTCAATTTATAATTAGCTAGCTGTTGAAAATTCATTTATCATCTTCGACATTGGTTACGTTTAGATGGGCATAATCATAATCGTCTATCTGTCTTGACTCAATTTATTTTTTACAAAAACACTAATCAATCATTAAACATTCGAATCTAAACTGATACGGTACATCTTATTCAAAATTATTCAGTCGTCAATACTTAATTCATTTATATCTACTATTAGTTAATAACATCGAAAGAACTACTTATACGTTTATCTAAATACTTTTAGTTAAAATCATTTATTCATCTAAGTTTACTTTAGCTGTAACTACTACTACATTGATAACCTTTGGTTTATTTATCAAAGTTTCCTTTACTTCTAATTACTACTAGATTAATAATCATTTAGCTTAGGAAAGATACCCTTAATTTTATACCGATAATTTAGGAAAAATCATTTCCTTATCGAAGTTAGATTTACTTATAACACTTAATAGAATCGTAAAGTTAGAGTTAAAATGATATTTATATTTTTGGCGGGTATCTTTACCCCAAATTACAGTTGTTCAAAATCAATTTGTAACTACCAATAATTATCAACCATTTGTGATTAAAAATGATTCCCTTATTTCATATAAGTATTCGTAATCATTCATCCCTCAGAGTCAATTTATTTGTAATTATCGATAATTAATAAATAATTAGATTTTTAAAGGGTATTTCATTGGTTGATAAATATTGGTATTAAGATTCATTTATTTTTTCAAAAATCAACGTTTGATAAATATTGGTATTAAATTCGTTTATGTCTCAAAAATCATCATAATTATAATTACTTCTAATCCATAAACATTCGTCACTTATACTGACGGTTTAACGAACATACGCTTTAAATGTAATAGTAGGTTACTTTATTTGTTCGGTTCCGTTGTAGTTGGGAATCAAAAAAATTTATATCGAACCTCAAAATCCAGATAACAACATATTCGACCCAATCGAGGATCTGTCTGACATGACTCCTGACCTCTACCAACGATGTGTGCATTTCAACTTTAGTGTTCTCATTATTAAATCATGGTTGGTCGTCTTATAATCAATCGGTTGGAGAAATTGCAATAGGTTCTTTTATATGTGTGATTCATCTAGCGGTAAAGTAAATAGGCAAAACAAAACAATATAGATTGATCGATATGACAGCACATTTGAGGTTTAGTGATAAATTGTGATACATCTCAGGTTAAGTTTCGTCCGTGTTGGTGTCCAGGATGGTCCATTGATCAGATCATATGTACGCTAGGACTCGGAAAATATATCAAAACCAAATTTAAATAAGTTTAAAGGTTTACCTAATTGCGCGGGTCCACTAGTGCTCGCGATGTTGGGTTCCTCGGAAAACTGACGTTTTCTGGCAATCTGCTCTGGCCTTCGGGACATTATTAATTGAATTAAAATGACCAATTCCCAGTCGAGTTACTTATTATATGGATAGTGTATCTCCGGGGTTAGAAGATTGTCTGGAGCACACCTTATTGATTGTACGTTAGTGTGCGCATCCGATTGAAGTTGGTTAATTTAATTACTACTTTCTAGTGGCGTGTGCACATGCCCTTTACGGTCGATAATAATGTCGATTCGCCCTTATCTATTTACATTTTTGGGATTTAGTGTGCACGATGAAAAATCGCTTCATCTAATGGCATTTGGAGAAAATCAGTTTGTGGACTGTCCTCGTGGAATTATTCATAATTTATTTTATTTAACCCGTGTGTACAACGCAAATCTACTTCATTAATGACATTTAGGGAAAAAATTCGGTTGGCGTGCTCTTCTAGTAGATTTATTTATAAATTATATTCAGTCACTTCAAAATTTGACTCCGGGAGTTTGCTATTATCTTACTCATTAATGAAGATCTTATGGAAAGGACTGTCGGTGGATTGGTCTATTCTTGGGAGATTATCGTCGGAAATCAGTGCGCAATGGGATGATAAATTAAAATGACTATTCCAAGATGACATGTCAATTACTCCGATAATTCTGGATCCATCACGCAGGTTGATTCTATCGGAACGATGCCAGTCATGTATGATTTTGGTCTTCCTATCCTTATTGCAACACTATCACTATCTAACTTCCAGGTGAAAGTATTGTTACGAACGTTGTCCATGCCTATGAGCAATGTGATTTGTCATGTAGTTTATTTTGGTATTTTATTATTTTCTTTTGAATTTTTTGCTTTTATTTAGTATTATTAATTTTATTCTATTTTATTCATTTACCACTATTATTTGGCTCGGGTGTTCGTCGATTAATGTAGAATTTTTCAAAATAGAAACCTGGGTAACTTCCTGATAGTTTGATAATTTTGTGAGGTTGGGTCCTAGAGTATTATCCACGTATTTATTTTATTATTTATTGGCGATGATTCGGGTCTTGTCGCGTTCTGGGGAAAACTTGACTAGGGGTACGCATTTGGATTTTTTGGGCCTTTCTAACTATTGTATTTTTCTTTATTTAGTTATTAATTTGGGGTAAATTTCGCTTAAAAAAATTTTCCAGTTACTTTGGATTGTTATTATTCCTTATACCTTCATTGTGACCATCGCATTTATTTGGGGTTAGTTATAAGGCGTCGAGATTTCGATTTGATAGATGTTATTTCCATGACTTTAGAGATCTTAGCAAGATCTTTGCGTTTACCGATACGACACATCGAGAGTTAATTTTATTGACAGCTCTATTGCAAAGTAAATCTTTATATTTTAGTCAAAACGTTTGGTTATATTTACAAATTTCAGTGAAATAACATTTGGTTTTATAACCTTTTGCAAATTCGTTACGCTGGAGTTTAGTATTTTAATTAGTAATACTTCGTAAAATTCTTGTTATTAATTCAGTCGATTAATAAGATTTTAATGACCGAGATTCTCATAATTTTATCATAGCAACGATTTTATTATTTAAAATTCCGTCACCGTCCTTCATTTTGATCCTAAGCGCATTGTGTTTATATTATAGTTACTGAGTTCCCAATGGAGTACTCGATGTTTGAATTTTTAGCCGTATGTGAAGAATAAGTTTAGGTCGAGTTTATGGGAAATGAGTGACGACGAAACAGCTAAAAGACTATTTCCCCTTCACCCTTTTCCCCTATACGGAGTCATATTGACGTTTCAGCTCCTGCGTTCTCACGCCGGAGCCTTCACGGGCACGAGTCATTGGCGATAATACACGAACTTACACGATTTCGATTGTATATTTGATTTTACTGACTTGTGATATGTTTCGGCTGTGGGCCGGAAAAATTTCGACAGAAAAGTCTATTCATTTAAAATATACATATATTTTTGCCATATTCATAATTGTCATTCATATCTCATATACCATACTACCTCTCCCCACGACGTGATCCAAGCAGAGCTCATTCGAAGTTGCAAGGATACGACGTGGAGAGAGTGTCGAACAATCTCTCACTCACATCGAATTTCAAGATCTTCACTGGTTAGACGAAAATTGGTTCAGATTAAAACTGATTTCAAGTTTTTGTAAAACTGATTAAACTGATGTGAAAATGAATCGGTATATATACCTATTGTACGACCCTAACCTTGCGTGTTGTTTTTGATTTAGTAAAACAAAATTTGACCTTGTGATTTTATGAATATTCTATTCTTAATTTTATTATTTTGTAATTTAATTTGACAATTTTTCTTTTGAATTTTTAATTGAATTATTTCTAATTCAAATTCTTTGGTTTTTATTCCATTTTTATGAAATTTCGCATTTTTTGATAAATTGTCAAATTTCGGTCAAATTGTTAGGTTTTCATGTTATGTTTATGTTTATTTCGTGCGGATCTTGTTGCACTTTGTTATTAATTTTATTTATTTTTGTGTTTTATAATTTTATATTTAATTGTTCTCTTTCTCGTATTTTAGCAGGGTTAGTTGATGTTTTAATAGGTTCTATTTTAAATCTACATGTTGTATTTGCATGGGTGTTACCGATTCATTTAAACACTTTACAAGGCCGTTTGTGTTCTGGCCCTACAAAATTGCCAACCCCAGAAAATGCATGCTTGTCCAATTTTATATATTCTTTTTGTTGGAAGTATGTCAATCGAGCTTCCTATCTGGTTGCAGCATATCTTGGTTAGGAACTTGATTTCTTGGATGAACTTAGGGTAGTGAGATATCTTTCCGCAACGAACTTCCTCTCAATTAATACCTTCCCATCACAGTTCCCTCATACTTTGTTGGTTCGAAAACCGAGGCATCTTTCAGTTCCGACTGGTATTATTTCTGATTTCTTATATTTCTGTAGTGAAGAGCGGAAATTTACGTCTCATGAATCAATTCTCTTCTAAATTTAATAAATAATTCAGGATTATTTAGTTTAACTTTGTTGTCTCTTGCCAGTTTCGTTATTATAATTTTTTGTGTATATTTCTAAACATAAGCATTTTATTAAATTCGCGTTCGAGTTTTATTGAAGCACAATGCTCAGTTTTATTGATATATTGAAAGATAAAAAATAGTATATAGGTCATAACCTGACTCGTCACAGACTTGACCTTGACACGAAACTGTTATATTGCCACAAAATGACTGACATAACTATGTATCGTAGAATATAAAATCGAGTCTAAATTAAATAATGAAGTCAGCATTATTTAGTTTCACTTGGTTGTCTCGTGACTCTATCCTTAATTAAGCATGTTTTAATCCTTCCTAAATACTATTTATTTGTTTAAAACATCAACTATAATACTATACTATTGACTGAATTTGCTAGATATTACAAAGTTGATTATAATTAAATAATATATATGAGGAAATATTTATAAAATTAAATAATAACTATAAAGATAAATTGTGTAACATATTATTAAAAAAATTTCAAAAGATGAAATGTTAAATGTTTTATAAATTTAAAATAATAAATGTACTAGTTAATGTGAAAAATGAAATCTCTCCTTCTGGAACTATCAACATTTTACAGTTAAGAAAAACTCTTTAAAAATATTGTGTGTTTAAATAACATTGGAAAAAATAGATTTTGAATTTTATTGAAAAAAATATTTTGGAAAGTATTTTACTTGTGAATATTATAAACATCAAACCTACGATAAATAATACAGCGACCACGATGGCCAATTTTATTGAACGCCAAAACATGAGATCAGATCGGATATCGAAGATTTTATAAAAGAATCCGAAAGACTTAAACTGATGTCAATGACAAAATACGTCAGAGGAAAAGTCGTGGAAGCAATTTTAACAACAGCTGCCAAGATTTGTAATTAAATTCGAAAACGACAAGAAATTGGATACGAAAATAAAATGCGGAATTTGTCAATATATATCACAAATAAAAACTATAAATAAATGAAGTTGTATTATTGAAAATTGTTTGTAATACGTCATTCATCAATTGTCTAATGTAACTTGGAAAGGTTTCGAAAATGCTCTGTCACGTCCACTGACCGCTTCACAGTGATAAATGGCGTCGTCACCCGGTTTAAAATCGTTGATTGTTAAAACACTAACAAAACTGTCACGATTATTTTTGATTTCTCCAATTTTCATTCTCGATTCATCTGGTAGACAATTCCAATTGAATCTCCACGTGACGGCAGGAAGTGGATGACCTGCTACTTCACAAGTCAATTTCACAGTCGTTCCTGGACTTGCTCTAACATCTTTCATTGAAGTACTGACAATAATTGGTTTAGCTGTCACACAAAAGAAAATAACAAGTCAATTTCATACGAAATAAACAACAAAATGTATTACCACAACCAATTTCATCTTCACCATCTTTACAGTCGGCAGTTCCATCACAGACATAACCATATGGCATCTTGTCACCATTGCTACAAGTAAATTTCAAAGGTTTGCATTTATCAGATGCTAATTGTATGAGAAAATATTTGATAAATAAAAATAGGCTAATTTAAACAATAAATTACCATCACAGTGTTTCTCATCGAATCCATTTTTGCAATCATCTTCACCATTACAAGCCCAATCAATGTTGTACTTCTCAACTGTGCTATTTCCAATGATTGGCCCGCAAGCTTTCTGTACCGGATCACAAGAATCTAGATGGTTATGGATTGGTCAGTTATAGATGGTTATTATTATTGTAAAATAGTACTGCAATAAGATATATCTTCATCTGATCCATCTTTACAATCAACAATTCCATCACAGAATTTCTGATTGCTCACACATTCTCCACTTCTGCAGTACCGATGATTTGGTGGACAAATGTCTTGGACATTGATTGTAACGTATGCAACTATTTCTCTAACTCCACAGGTCATCTGAAGTTGTTTGGCATCGATATCAATTCCAAATGGAGCAACTAAACGAATTCTTGACGGTCCGACTTTTGAAATTTGAAATCTTTTATCCTTAGATACGAGAGATCCATTGAGGAATCTGAGACTTGGTTCACCAACTGGATTTCCGACTTTGTCTTGAGTGAAACATTCAAATTCAAACTTTTGACGCTTTCGTACATTGAGAACTGGAGGACTGACCTTTGCAACAAATGGTCCTGTTATATTATAGAATATTAGGAATTATAAACATAAATATATAATATTACTGAATCGTTTCTCAACAATGAATTCGGCTTGAGTCTCTTGACCAGATGGAATTGTACAAATGAAATATCCGTTGTCTTCCATTTCTGCGGAATCGGTTCCAATGAAACTAGTCCTATCGGCTACATGTCCAGTATAAGTAGTCCATCGTTTATTTGGCATGGCGATCCTTTCCGATCCATCCTTTCTCACGAAATACCATTTGATGTCAGTGTTTTTAACATTTGGAATGTTATTGACTCGGCAATGAAATTCACCCGGTTGACCTTCCAATCGCTTTTCAATCGCAGGAGAAATAGCCAAAACTCCGTCATCTAATAAAAAACAAGAATAACTCAATATTCACAATAATTGAGCTAGTTCACCTTGAATGATGATGATGTTGACAGCTTTGGTAACCTCTCCTACTTGACATTGATAATGTCCTTCATTTTGCATCTGGGCATTGTTGAGAACGAGAATACTGACAAGTCTTCCATTGACTCGTGCGATGTTGAATTTGTTGAGAGAATCTTGAGTAGATAATTCTTGGTTTTGAAACTTCCATTGAACATCTGATCCAGAATTTTCACTATCAGCAGAGATTTCACAATGAAGCTCTTTCTTTCTCGACATGATCACAGCGACTTGTGATCCGGCTCCTTCAATTAATTCTACAAGCGAGAAATTGAATTGCAAAATGTAAATTTTGACCATTATATACTAATAAATACTTACCGACTTTAATAGGAACAAAAAATGAAAGCCGTTGATAAGACTTTGCTTCCAATTCTACTTTCTGATTTCTTTGATCCAATCCGACAATTTTGCATTTGTACACTCCAAGCTTTGAACGGGTGAAACTGTCAAAGGTTATCGTTTGGTGATTGTTTTCCAACAGTTGATTGTCATGATACCAAGAATATTGAACTTGTTTCAATTCGGGTGCCACTTGACATCGCATTGAGAATTTCTCATTCAAACGGAACTTTTGAGGATAGGGAGTAATTGTGATGGAATATGATGTAGATATTGTGGATGATGCCGATTCAGCTGAATTGTCAAGCAAATATAGTCAGAATATTAGTAATAGTGGCAATGAGAAAGTATACCAATAATGTTGACTGTTGCGATGAAGGTTTTGCCTGACTTGTGAGCTCTGTAATGACATTCGTATTGCCCAAATACCGATTCGTCATTTATTGGTACTTGAATTGTGTCAGTTTTCGAGATAGTTCTTCCTTGGGAATCTATCCAGTAATAGGAAAATCTTTCAGTCGATTCAGCCAATTTAAATCCGACACATTTCCTGTGGATCAACCCGTTGATAATCAGTTTCTCGGATGCAAGGATCTGTATTTGAACGGCTGGTTCTAAATGTTTACAATATCATTATCATGAATGAATAATTATTTTATCATACGAGAAATCTTTAGAATGACATCTTTTCTGAAGACCTGGGTCGGTTGAGTTTTGTGAACTATAGCACAAGTGTATGTGTTTTCATGTTGTTTTTTCAATACTGATTCGATAAATAACCGTTGATTATTTGATATGGCATATCCATCAGATTTTATCCATTGAACATTGTATTCGTTTCTTGACCAGTTAGTCACGGAGCATTCAATATCAAGATTTTGTGTTTCTTCAAGTCGGATAGTGTTGTGGGCAGCATCGAGTTGAGAAATAACAATGTTAGGAATGTTTTCTTGTTCCACAACAACTTGATCTGAAATAAAGAATCCAAGTGATAATTACAGGTCATAGTTTTTATTACGAATTATTACCTTGTTCAGTTATTGTCGACTTTTCTCCAGCAACCAATCCTGATTCTATTTTTTCACTTGATCGACAAACATATTTTCCAACATCTTTCAATTGAACATTTTTCAAATACAATTCTCGACCTTTGCCAATGATGACATTATTGTGTTCCCAATGTATATCAATGATATTTTTTTCGTTTTCCACATTTACAGCAGAACAAACTAATTTGATATCGGATCCGATTCGAACAGTTTCAATTTTTAATGGAGTTGGTTTCGTTTCAGGTTGGCATGAATATATGGAAACCAGCATCAAACAAAACAGCAATTTCCATGATTGAATTTTTAAGTCAAACATTATCAATGAATCAATGATGATATGAATTGATTGAAGAAACAATTTCTTTTATAGTAAATGTCGATATTGGGAATGTGAAAATATCAGCGATTTGATTGGATGATGCCAAATATTACAATAGTTAATGCATACAAAATACAAACACATCAATGAAAATGAATTTTGTCATTTTTTAAATATTTCTGATAGAATTATTAAATCTTTATTTTACTTTATTTAATGTCAAAAATAATAATAATAATAATTTTATGTTAATAATCACATTTATTTTGTCAATATTTAATATTTTATAGTTTTAATTATTTAAAAAATCAATATTCACCGTTTAGAATTCGATAAGATTCGATCTGATTTTCTTTAGAACTTCTGAAAGCAGTATGACAATATTTACTGTTCCTATTGCCTAAGTTAGAATAGACCACGAAAGGTTAAACATGGATATGGATAAGTTTGTAAAACTTTCAGTGATCTGTTAGAGATAGAATTAAATCGTGTTCTTAAAAGGATAATTTAAAGGAATTTATATTCCTTGATCGATTGGTAGTGAACCGTGGTATAATAGAAGAACATCGTGTAATTTCTTCAATAATCGTACCAACTCTTTATTAACTCTTCAAGTCATTGAAATTTTCACATGAAATATCATTTAAATCTGGTGTACATTATTTATTCTGCCATTAATCTCAAAAACTCTTTAACAGCTCTTCGTTGTGTAAGGGAGTTTATTGGTTTTCATATTATTTATAAGGAATACCTTTAGACAACGCAATCATATCAGTATTCAAACCAAACCATCAAACATAATAAATAACCTCTGATCCTAAAAACACAATTTAACCATATTTTTATGTAATATATTTATTTAATTAATTATCCAATATTCTTTAACTACCATTCCTTACATTTTCCTCCTTTTTTATAAACTTTGAACCATTTATAGCTTCTAATAATTTTATTTCCGTTTATTTCTATTTGTTCATAGCTTCTTTCATGAATCTGCTCTATAATTTCATACGGTCCTTGATATTGTTCATTCACTCTACTTATATTTTTTGCTTTAATAATACATGATCTCCAATCTATAAAGTTCCAGAAGTTGTTGGCATTTTATTTATTTCCTTATTTAGTTTATTTATAATTTCTTCTGGAATTTATTTTCCTCTTTTGTTTATATTGATATTTTATGAATCCAGATTTTCTGTTTCTGCGTGTTGGAGGCATATCATCCAACCAAACGTGAAAATCCCGTTGTCTGCTGTATTGTTGCATTAAGCATGAATTTACCTGTACATATTCATCCAACCTTCACTACTGCAGCACCTTTAAAATCATAACTTCGAAAATCTCAAAAATCCCAAACCTTAGACCTTTATCATCAAGATTGTCTGTGCCGTTCTCCTACCAAATGTTTTTGCTTTTCTAAAAACATAGTATACCAAATCACTTGCTTGAAATGCGAGGAATATACATAGGAGAAACACATAGAACATTCCGACCACGACACAATGAACATATTAAAAGCAAAGCTAGTAATACAGCGCTAAATGACCAACAATTTTACTTTTTGATCAAAGCCCGGAACAACGTGCTAAGCTTGAACTATAACTCTCATAGGGTTAAGAAAAACGCGAATACTGCCTGCAGACTCTGTAATAAGGAACCTGAAACACAAGCCCATATTTTTAATCACTGCACCCAGACATGTAACGCTAGGAGGAATAAACACAATAATGTAATGGAAAAAGCCAGTGAATACCTAATACCCAAGGGATTCAAAGTAGACATAGAAAGACCCCCCAGGCACTGAAACGCGACTTAGACCTGACCTGATTATAAAGTCCAAAAGAAATAATCTCATTCACATCCTCGATATTAAGGTACCATACGACCATCTTATTAATTTCCAAAACGCTAGAGAGGATAACTTTAAAAAATATAAGGACCTTGCCCTAGAAACTGGTAAAATTAATAATTGCAAAACAACCTTATCTGCACTAGTAGTAGGGACACTTGGGTCATGGGACGGGGAAAATGATAGAATCCTTACTAAAATAGGACTCAGTAGTACAGAAGTTAAAAAACTGGCTAAAATCTGTATGACCACCGCACTCATATCCAGCTATAGAATATACATGGATCATGTGACCAATAGGGAAAAAACACAGGTACACAAAATTGATGTCTCAGGCACTGAGTGCTTTGTAACACAAGAAAACCAAATAGCAAGATATCAACCTAATTTTTCTTTTTCTTAATAATAATAATAATAATAATAATAATAATAATAATAATAATAATAATAATAATAATAATAATAATAATAATAATAATAATAATAATAATAATAATAATATAGTCTTGTTGATATCTCGCTAATGGTGAATTCACTTAAAAATGTAACCTCATGTATATAGAGGCATTATATGCTTACTAGTACATTCTTCTAGATGAATGAAGTTAAAAAATGTTATTTGGGGTATGGCATACTTCCAAATGCATTTATAAATAGTAGTACCGCAAAATAGGATTGAGTTATTAATAAAACTAAGTGCTATTAATAAATCAGAGATACGAATACTGCATGTCATCAAGGATATCAAATAATTCCTGATGCATGATTGCAAAAGATTCACTTTTCAAGGTTAGGTTAGGAGCATTTGATGCCCACTAGCTTACACACTCTTACCCAGTTACATCACCTAAACGGTATGAGACAAATAGCTCCTAATAGAGCACTAGCGCTTAGATGCCATTGCCTATTAATAGAAGACAATGGGTTGATATCTAGCCAATATCATCAAATAAGCAAGCATAACCAATCAGAGGTATGTCTGTGAAGCATCGCTCAATGATGCTCAAACAGGCCTCGAGCTGACATGGACTGGAGGGGGGATGGGTGGGAATGCTGTCTACTTGGGCAGAGCACTGTGATGGCTACTGATGATCCTCACGGGGAACTCAGTATAAAAATCTAAAAAGTAAAAACATAAAACCAGTTGAAACCTCCAGGTTTCAACTTATCCTTATGGATTATACCTATTCTTTGGAGAGGTTGGTAAAACCAAGCTTGATACACCATGAACACTGGGAAAAAGTACACAAATCAGCACCAATAATTCACAAAACAAAATGCCAAATACTACAAGACTCGTTCAAACACACATTACAAAGACAAGTCGCAGAAACTTTGTTTATCAAAAAACACAAACCAACCATCAATATTCAACTAATGTAATTTGAAAATTTATTTTTTTTAGGAGGGAATAATTTAAAAAATTTAAAACTCAATACTAATTAAAATTACATTTAAACAATAAAATCAATATAAAATACAAAATAAATAAATTTGTCTCCTATTTTTTTGAAATAAATAAGTAATGATCGAAATCACTTGAAAAATGCTGTACCGAAAATTCGTGAATACCTTAAATAAATCTGATTCATAGTCAAATTTTGTAGAAAATATTAATTCATCATCTGCAATTATTTTTGACCAATCGTTATATCGTTTTGCTTTTGATTTAACGGCTATTTTATTTCTTTCTTGGTTCTAAATTGTCTCTATAGTGACCCATTTAAATTATGATGATCAGGATTTGAGTATCTTTTTTTGAATATGATGTGAGTTCAATATTTCTAACAGTTACTGAGATTTAAATGTTTTACCTTTATCTTAGTGAACTGTCTAAAGAACTCAAAATTTTTATAACCATTTTTATCTTTAAATTTTAATTATTGTGGCTTTCTAACCATCTTTACATATGATTTCTTTTCGTTTAACAAAGCCAATGATTGCTCACTATATAATTCTTTCTGAATCTTTATTAACTTGTGCGTCAACATATTGTCAATAAGTTTCCAATTCTTTCCAAAAAAATTCAATGAACCCGTAATTTCCTTTTTTATATCGTAACTCGGCATCCAAATCGGTAAATACTTTGTTACCAATATAGTCTGACTAAATCTTTTCATATTTTGGAATTAATTCCAAGGACAAAAGACTTTTGTTAGAATTTCTTCAAATTCAGCGGTCTGCTGAGTTAATTCAAAAAATCTTTTTAACTCAAGAATAAATAATATAAATTTACAATATTTATTCTGACGACAAATATAAAATAGTCTTGTATAACTCGTTATGTAGCATCTAAAAGTGATTTTATTGATTTTCTAATTATTCAAGCACAACCGCCAAACATCATAAATCATCTTAAAACTACAATTTTGACATATCATTTCGTAATAAGTTGATTTAATTAATTATCCTTTCTCACAGTGACTTTTAATGGCCTTGTTGAATGACTTATTTCTATTATTTATAAGATGGTAATTGTTGCTTAACTGAAAATTAATAATTGACACTGGTTGAAACATGTAATTCCATTATCAAGATTTAAGGGTCTTTTATTTGAAAATGCTTCATGCATTTCTGGACGTTAAAGTTAATTACAAACAAGACAACAAATGCCCTAGATATTCACTAAACTACCAACAATGTGAATCTGGTTGAATGTTGAATGTTGTCCGAAAACTGTAAAACCCCTTAATTTTGTCTTTTTCATGGCATCTACACATTGATTAAATGTTCTATTAAGTAAGAAATACAGTTATTATACGCTTTAAAAATATTGGACATAATTCACATTTGGATGCTTTACTTTTTATGTAAGGGTCTCGAAAAGATAAAACATTCTTTAGAAATAAAAGGAAATAATCACGACCAAGATGCTCACGCATAGTGAAGCATTGAGACTGAGATATAAAAGGACAAAGTAGAAACAATAGTTTCATTAATTATTTTGAACAACATAATATGTTTTACTATCAACTGATGTAGTCATTCTTTGTGATGGAAATATCCTTAAAACTGTTAGGGTTGTCGTTGAATTTAAATAGGTTGTATTATTAATCTGACTCCAAGAGTGCTTTTAAACAACAGTAAAGAACTCCAAATAATATAAACTTTACTGATTAATACACTTTATCTTCACTTTAAAATGACACAAAGAATTATCTATTACAGTCACGACTTGGTGCTTATTACGACCCTTCAGGAAGAATAGCACTTTTCTGATAAATTGGATTTCACAATCACTTGACTACTGTGACGGGTTTCTGAGATCGGTAAATATGATTTAGTTGCTTTGCTTTGACTTCACCTTATTTCCTTTTCACAATTTCGGCTTTGTCAATTTTCAACTTTCTTTATTATTTTTTCGCTTAATTACTGTTTCAAATTTCTCTTTTCCTTGATTTCAACTTCTAGTTTCTCCAAATTTCTGTTTAATACCCTTCTTCAATAATTTTCTGTAATTTTTTTCTTTTAATTCTTATTTCAATTTTTCTCTCTCTGATTCCAGTTGCGCTTCCAGTTGCACCCAATAATACTTACTGATGTCACATAGAATTTCCAATATCTTTTACCACTAATTCCGTTTGGGCCTCTATAATCACTGATAGCTGTCCAGATAAATAAGTTTCTCGGATTCTTTCCCTTATCTTGAAAGGGCTTTCGAGATAATGTGCAAATTTTGCTTATGTTTTTGTTTTCCTAAAGTTGCACTCATTAATTATAAATGACCTTCTTTTATTAAATTTTCTGTTTTTATTGATTTTCTTTTATTCCATTCTCGTTATTCGACATTTCTTTTTCATTCCCTTTCAATTAAACTCCAGAACCACATCTTAATAACTTATCATTGTTTCCTCCAATCATTTTACATGTTTATTAATTATTTTAATCTATTATTTAGGTATCCTCAGCAAAACTCTGATTTCCTTAAAAGGACAAAAGAGAAATATAATGATTATGACTGAAAAGCTAGTAAAGGATGCCTGTGACGGATTTGGATAGAAAACAAAAAGCAAGAACAAAAGCAAAACATGTCTTTTTGAAGATTAAGGATCAGCTGAAGAAGTAATTTCAAATGCCAGTGAAATACTTCCAATTTCAGAATCATTTGATCTCTGACTTGAAAACAATAGCCCAAATTATTAACAAATTTGGACATGCATTTTTTTGCATTACTTAGGTTTAAGCAATTGATAATTTTAACGTTTCAACATTCTTATTGTTTATGGAAGGTTTTGCATATACTCATTAACTCAGAATAACGGTTGGAATAGGTTCGACATTGAAAATAAGAAAATGAATCATGTGAAAAATGTTCGAGGTGCGCTTTCTCAAAATGGTTCCAACTAGTAAATAGTACATTTATATATTTTTTATTTATATGTAATAATTTGGTAAGATAATTAAAACTAAACAGTAAGGCTTAACTAATTATTTACTTTCCGAACCGCAAACGCATCAACTTATGAAATAGGAACAGTAAATATTGTCATACTGCTTTCAGAAGTTCTAAAGAAAATCAGATCGAATCTTATCGAATTCTAAACGGTGAATATTGATTTTTTAAATAATTAAAACTATAAAATATTAAATATTGACAAAATAAATGTGATTATTAACATAAAATTATTATTATTATTATTTTTGACATTAAATAAAGTAAAATAAAGATTTAATAATTCTATCAGAAATATTTAAAAAATGACAAAATTCATTTTCATTGATGTGTTTGTATTTTGTATGCATTAACTATTGTAATATTTGGCATCATCCAATCAAATCGCTGATAGTTTCACATTCCCAATATCGACATTTACTATAAAAGAAATTGTTTCTTCAATCAATTCATATCATCATTGATTCATTGATAATGTTTGACTTAAAAATTCAATCATGGAAATTGCTGTTTTGTTTGATGCTGGTTTCCATATATTCATGCCAACCTGAAACGAAACCAACTCCATTAAAAATTGAAACTGTTCGAATCGGATCCGATATCAAATTAGTTTGTTCTGCTGTAAATGTGGAAAACGAAAAAAATATCATTGATATACATTGGGAACACAATAATGTCATCATTGGCAAAGGTCGAGAATTGTATTTGAAAAATGTTCAATTGAAAGATGTTGGAAAATATGTTTGTCGATCAAGTGAAAAAATAGAATCAGGATTGGTTGCTGGAGAAAAGTCGACAATAACTGAACAAGGTAATAATTCGTAATAAAAACTATGACCTGTAATTATCACTTGGATTCTTTATTTCAGATCAAGTTGTTGTGGAACAAGAAAACATTCCTAACATTGTTATTTCTCAACTCGATGCTGCCCACAACACTATCCGACTTGAAGAAACACAAAATCTTGATATTGAATGCTCCGTGACTAACTGGTCAAGAAACGAATACAATGTTCAATGGATAAAATCTGATGGATATGCCATATCAAATAATCAACGGTTATTTATCGAATCAGTATTGAAAAAACAACATGAAAACACATATACTTGTGCTATAGTTCACAAAACTCAACCGACCCAGGTCTTCAGAAAAGATGTCATTCTAAAGATTTCTCGTATGATAAAATAATTATTCATTCATGATAATGATATTGTAAACATTTAGAACCAGCCGTTCAAATACAGATCCTTGCATCCGAGAAACTGATTATCAATGGGTTGATCCACAGGAAATGTGTCGGATTTAAATTGGCTGAATCGACTGAAAGATTTTCCTATTACTGGATAGATTCCCAAGGAAGAACTATCTCGAAAACTGACACAATTCAAGTACCAATAAATGACGAATCGGTATTTGGGCAATACGAATGTCATTACAGAGCTCACAAGTCAGGCAAAACCTTCATCGCAACAGTCAACATTATTGGTATACTTTCTCATTGCCACTATTACTAATATTCTGACTATATTTGCTTGACAATTCAGCTGAATCGGCATCATCCACAATATCTACATCATATTCCATCACAATTACTCCCTATCCTCAAAAGTTCCGTTTGAATGAGAAATTCTCAATGCGATGTCAAGTGGCACCCGAATTGAAACAAGTTCAATATTCTTGGTATCATGACAATCAACTGTTGGAAAACAATCACCAAACGATAACCTTTGACAGTTTCACCCGTTCAAAGCTTGGAGTGTACAAATGCAAAATTGTCGGATTGGATCAAAGAAATCAGAAAGTAGAATTGGAAGCAAAGTCTTATCAACGGCTTTCATTTTTTGTTCCTATTAAAGTCGGTAAGTATTTATTAGTATATAATGGTCAAAATTTACATTTTGCAATTCAATTTCTCGCTTGTAGAATTAATTGAAGGAGCCGGATCACAAGTCGCTGTGATCATGTCGAGAAAGAAAGAGCTTCATTGTGAAATCTCTGCTGATAGTGAAAATTCTGGATCAGATGTTCAATGGAAGTTTCAAAACCAAGAATTATCTACTCAAGATTCTCTCAACAAATTCAACATCGCACGAGTCAATGGAAGACTTGTCAGTATTCTCGTTCTCAACAATGCCCAGATGCAAAATGAAGGACATTATCAATGTCAAGTAGGAGAGGTTACCAAAGCTGTCAACATCATCATCATTCAAGGTGAACTAGCTCAATTATTGTGAATATTGAGTTATTCTTGTTTTTTATTAGATGACGGAGTTTTGGCTATTTCTCCTGCGATTGAAAAGCGATTGGAAGGTCAACCGGGTGAATTTCATTGCCGAGTCAATAACATTCCAAATGTTAAAAACACTGACATCAAATGGTATTTCGTGAGAAAGGATGGATCGGAAAGGATCGCCATGCCAAATAAACGATGGACTACTTATACTGGACATGTAGCCGATAGGACTAGTTTCATTGGAACCGATTCCGCAGAAATGGAAGACAACGGATATTTCATTTGTACAATTCCATCTGGTCAAGAGACTCAAGCCGAATTCATTGTTGAGAAACGATTCAGTAATATTATATATTTATGTTTATAATTCCTAATATTCTATAATATAACAGGACCATTTGTTGCAAAGGTCAGTCCTCCAGTTCTCAATGTACGAAAGCGTCAAAAGTTTGAATTTGAATGTTTCACTCAAGACAAAGTCGGAAATCCAGTTGGTGAACCAAGTCTCAGATTCCTCAATGGATCTCTCGTATCTAAGGATAAAAGATTTCAAATTTCAAAAGTCGGACCGTCAAGAATTCGTTTAGTTGCTCCATTTGGAATTGATATCGATGCCAAACAACTTCAGATGACCTGTGGAGTTAGAGAAATAGTTGCATACGTTACAATCAATGTCCAAGACATTTGTCCACCAAATCATCGGTACTGCAGAAGTGGAGAATGTGTGAGCAATCAGAAATTCTGTGATGGAATTGTTGATTGTAAAGATGGATCAGATGAAGATATATCTTATTGCAGTACTATTTTACAATAATAATAACCATCTATAACTGACCAATCCATAACCATCTAGATTCTTGTGATCCGGTACAGAAAGCTTGCGGGCCAATCATTGGAAATAGCACAGTTGAGAAGTACAACATTGATTGGGCTTGTAATGGTGAAGATGATTGCAAAAATGGATTCGATGAGAAACACTGTGATGGTAATTTATTGTTTAAATTAGCCTATTTTTATTTATCAAATATTTTCTCATACAATTAGCATCTGATAAATGCAAACCTTTGAAATTTACTTGTAGCAATGGTGACAAGATGCCATATGGTTATGTCTGTGATGGAACTGCCGACTGTAAAGATGGTGAAGATGAAATTGGTTGTGGTAATACATTTTGTTGTTTATTTCGTATGAAATTGACTTGTTATTTTCTTTTGTGTGACAGCTAAACCAATTATTGTCAGTACTTCAATGAAAGATGTTAGAGCAAGTCCAGGAACGACTGTGAAATTGACTTGTGAAGTAGCAGGTCATCCACTTCCTGCCGTCACGTGGAGATTCAATTGGAATTGTCTACCAGATGAATCGAGAATGAAAATTGGAGAAATCAAAAACAATTGTGACAGTTTTGTTAGTGTTTTAACAATCAACGATTTTAAACCGGGTGACGACGCCATTTATCACTGTGAAGCGGTCAGTGGACGTGACAGAGCATTTTCGAAACCTTTCCAAGTTACATTAGACAATTGATGAATGACGTATTACAAACAATTTTCAATAATACAACTTCATTTATTTAGTTTTTATTTGTGATATATATTAACAAATTCCGCGTTTTATTTCCGTATGCAATTTCTTTTCGTTTTCGAATTTAATTACAAATCTTGGCAGCTTTTTAAGTCTTTCAGATCTCATGTTTTGGCGTTCAATAAAATTGGCCATCGTGGTCGCTGTATTAGTTATCGTAGGTTTGATGTTTATAATATTCACAAGTAAAATACTTTCCAAAATATTTTTTTTCAATAAAATTCAAAATATATTTTTTCTAATGTTATTAAAACACACAATATTTTTAAAGAGTTTTTCTTAACTGTAAAATGTTGATAGTTCCCGAAGGAAAGATTTCATTTTTCACATTAACATAGTACATTTATTATTTTAAATTTATAAAACATTTAACATTTGATCTTTTGAAATTCTTTTAATAATATGTTACACAATTAAAATTGCTTCAACGACTTTTCCTCTGACGTATTTTGTCATTGACATCAGTTTATGTCTTTCGGATTCTTTTATAAAATCTTCGATATCCGATGTGATCTCATGTTTTGGCGTACAATAAAATTGGCCATCGTGGTTCCTGTATTAGTTATCGAAGCTTTGATGTTTATAATATTTACAAGTAAAATACTTTCCAAAATATTTTTTTTCAATAAAATTCAAAATATATTTTTTCCAATGTTATTTAAACACACAATATTTAAAAAAAAATTTATAATTACGAGACTGGCAAGAGACAGCAAGATTAAACTAAATAATCCTGAATTATTTATTAAATTTAGAAGAGAATTGATTCATGAGACGAATATTGTCGGTCTTCACTACAGAAATATAAGAAATCAGAAATAATACCAGTCGGAACTGAAAGATGCCTTGGTTTTCGAACCAACAAAGTATTAGGGAACTGTGATGGGAAGGTAATAATTGAGAGGAAGTTCGTTGTGGAAAGATATCTCATTAACCTAAGTTCATCCAAGAAATCAAGTTCCTAACCAAGATCTCCTGCAACCAGATAGGAACCTCGATTGACATACTTCCAACAAAAAGAATATATAAAATTCAAAATCTTTTTTTCCCAATGTTATTTAAACACACAATATTTTTTAAGAGTTTTTCTTAACTGTAAAATATTGATAGTTCCCGAAGGAGAGATTTCATTTTTCACATTAACATAGTACATTTATTATTTTAAATTTATAAAACATTTAACATTTGATCTTTTGAAATTCTTTTAATAATATGTTGCACAATTAATCTTTACAGTTATTATTTAATTTTATAAATATTTCCTCGTATATATTATTTAATTATAATCAACTTTGTAATATCTAGCAAATTCAGTCGCTAGTATAGTATTATAGTTGATGTTTTAAACAAATAAATAGTGTTTAGGAAGGAATAAAACATGCTTAATTAAGGATAGAGTCAAGAGACAACCAAGAGAAACTAAATAATGCTGACTTCATTATTTAATTTAGACTCGATTTCATATTCTACGATACACTGCGACAATATAACAGTTTCGTGTCAAGGTCAAGTCTGTGACGAATCAGGTTATTGTCTATATACTATTCTATCTTTCAATATATCAATAAAACTGAGAACTGTACTTCAATAAAACTCGAAAGTGAATTTAATAAAATACTTAAAAAATGATAATAACGAGACTGGCAAGAGACAACAACGTTAAACTAAATAATCCTGAATTATTGGTATGACGAAAGCAGAGTTAATTAACAATGTTGGAACAATTGCAAGATCATATCAAATAGATATTGGCTTAGATTCATCGTATCATTTGACATTTCGAAAAATTCAACCTTATATAATTATGAATTCAATGATCAAAGAAATGCTTTATTGGTTAACTAATGTAATGGTGTTAATGAATTCAAATGTTTAAGATTTGAAAATATATTTTTGTAACATTGTTTGAAATTCGCATTGTCTGTATTTAATGGTAGTAGAGTATTTTCGCTTGCAAAATAACTAGTCTGAGACTGAAGTTTAAACGGTGATTCAGCTTTCATAGAATATTTAATATATAGGTCTTCTACGTACAAAGGTTTATCGACCACTAATTGAATCCCATGGCCACTGTAAAAACAGAAAATACGACCGCTTGAATTTACATACTTCGGCAAATCATCAATTGAGCAATTACTGAATTTAGGAATCGTCTTGTTATATTTCCTATGTGTAATATAGTTAAAACTCCCATTTGTTTTACAGGTCGTCGTTTCATCCTCTTTGGCATTAAGGTGACCGATGCAATCAGTGATTATTAAACTAATTGGATAAAAATTCTTAATCAAAGATTTCGATAATGAGTTAAGAAGCATGTTTCTCGTGTTGATGCTTATTTGAAATGAAGTTTTGACATGCACATATCCGATTTTTAGTAATTTTATAGTGATGTACCAAGGAAAGTACCATGCAATAACGGTTATCCGAACAAACCTTTGAAGTTGTTATACTCAAATTACAATAGATGTTGACAAAAACTTGATAAAAAGAACATTTATAGGTAATCATACACATCATAAGATTCGTGAAATATTAGACGAAGAAAGTCTAGATTTTCACTGAGGCTTGGGTAGAGGAAGGGCCCGATTATGACATTGACATAACAACATTTATGGTGCATACTTTGTTTTACAATCTTTGTTTGAACCATAAATTGTTTCGTGTTGAATTCATCTATTTCTGTAATTACTGACAAAATAATCACTTTTCTATGGCAATGCTAATCATTTTATATACAGTTACATACAGAGTAGTCTTGTGAGATGTTGGTTACATTATCTCCATTGCACGTGATGACAATTGGCCAACTCAGAGATATCTGCGTTGTCGGTATGTGGAACTGCGTGGGATCACAATCAAAAGGTGACCAGGAAGAAATTCTGCAAGATATGCACTACAACACACAGAATTCTGATTACACCAAGCCAAAGAGGCGAAAGACGGTTCCACATACAAACGGTCCGACGAGGGCAAGGCTGGTGCGCATATTGAAGATCCCACCTGGGTTATTTTTGAAAGACATTCTTGTGTTGGACGTAGGGGAGTACTGAATACTAGACCCTCGAGTCACCTTAATCTTGTACTGTTACTTTCCATCACTAGGGGTAACCACCCCGTACGCCACATGATTTTAAATCACTATTATACACCCGTGACCGGAATCACGTTGGAAGTGTATACAATAGCCGAATGCCATTCGAGCAGGTGAGCGCCATCACTAGCACTACTCCCCGAAGGACCTTCGTCTTCCCCGGATTATTAGCTGCGTCTATTTATAAACCCATTTTTACTTTCCGCACTTTCCGCTTATCCTGTGGAGGAAACCATAGAAATTTTATTCCCAAGTCTACAAGCGCCTATAATTTCCCTCACCCCCAATACTCCATTTTTTGAGCGATGAAGCAAAGAAAGCAACCTCTAACAGTATTAATTAAAACCGAATCAAACAATTTTAATGAAAACTAAATATCAAGAGACAAACAAAAAAAAAATTGAACTATATTAACATTAACAAATGTTGAAGCAACCAGTTTGATAAGAATAATGCGAATAGTCAGGACAATCGAATGGATGCCTTAGTTCTCCTCCGCGTCCATATCGGTTGGGAGGCATCTCCTCTTTGGTGGTCGATATGGCGGGGGGTCGCCTCGAACATCTTCGTCTCTTCGCGAAGATGGCCCTGCAATTTCGCCTCGGGGGCTGATATTGGGAACCTCCCCCGTGAAAATGGCGATTTCCTCCAAGTTCAGTTCAAGGTCATTTAGAGACCGAATCGGTTGAGGCGGTTCGTTCTCCTCGTCCACTAAGTTAATGTGGATAGATTCTGGGGGAGAGGAGAACATAATCCGCGGGGTGTAGCAGATGTCCGGGTCGAGTTCTGAGATCTCGAACTCTTGGTAGGGGGGTGGCAAGTCGTCTATTTGGTACACCCCTTCCGTTGACCGAGTTCCTCGGAGACGTGCTTCTTCCTGTCGGCGTCGATCCCGACGCCGATTGTTTCGATTCGGTCGGTGACGGGCCGTAGGGGCGGAGGAGTTCGCCCGGGTTTCCACTGGCACCGAAGGTGGTGAGCGCGTCGAATTCGCGCTTGATGTAGAAATATTTGTTATCGGGTTAGTGAGATCTTCAACATTTGGAAGGTGATGAGCCGGAACGATATCGAGTCGCTCCGCCCGAATATTCCCGGGGACCCGGATTCGGAGTTCGGTGTCCGAGAAAGCTTGATGAAGTGCCACCGACTGTTCGCGGATCAGTAGACGCTGGGCGCGTGACTCGACGATTAGTTCGTCACGCGCCTGGGTAAGTCGGGAGATTTTCTGCCTGAGCTCCCTGACGACTTCTGGTGGAGCCCAGGTTCCTTTTACTCTTTCATGTTTCATCTGGAGGTCTCTATGTTGGATTTTGAGATCTTCGTACTTGTGGCGGATTGCCACGATTGAAGGGGGCAGGCGAGGGATCCTCATTGAGTTGGTGGAGTTATCGTTATTCGTCATACTGGTCGAAAAAGAGAAAAATTTAACCGAAATAATAAATAAAAAGAAAATATTTTTATAAACAGAGTTGGAGTGATGCTGAGAAGTGGAGTATCGGCGGCAACCTGGGTTTGTTTTCCCTTTAACTATGACCCTGACTCCCAATTTGTATTTATGACCAGGATGGTAAATCTCGTCCTACCATAGTGGATTAGGCGACGTCACATAATATATTTTTTGCGTATGCCGGGACTATTACATTCTTGTATACTAACGCTTGGGGTGACTTCCGGCCATTTATTTGGGTAGCGAATTTTGAAAAACGATACTTTTATTACATTATTCCTAAAGTAAGGTTTAACGGCTAACGTAGTTATCGTTATTTATATAATTGGACTTAAGGAAAACATGATACAATTATTAATTCTTTGTATAATAGAATTATGCACTTAAGACCACTATTAAATTATTTATATAACTAAACTTAGAACACGACATAATCATGGGTTTAATAGTATAATTTATTCCTCGAATCAAAAGACGGGGTTTTAGCTGTTATAAACGGAGCTATTAATTATGGAGGGACAGTCCCAAAGATTACTATCATTAGCTACTAATCATTTATAATATTTAACGACAATTTACCGTTTTCTTTTCAAGTTAAGGTTATTAGTTTGGAGTACAGCGTAGTTCCAAGATTTCTACTACTAACTGCTAATGATTTATAACATTTAATAACAAATGACCGATTTCCGGGTTAAGGTTATTATTTAATAATACCATATGGTTCCCCGATTTCTACTATTACTTACTACGGGTTTGTAGTCTTCAAAATTTATTTTATTGCTAATTTCCAATTTTCACGATTTATCCTGACGTAGAATGGAAATCTGCAGTTTCACAGCTTAAAGTTAAGGGTAATTTAACGTTTTCTAGGGGCAAGATTGATATTGAATAATAATTTACAGACGTCACAGTTAAGCTTTATATTTGATGTTAAAAAAATGATATACTAATAATATGAAGGCTTACGTCTTTTCGCGATGGGTCCTGATGCTGAAGACGAATTAAATCCAAGCGACAAAACAAAAAAATTCCTTTTAGATCAAGTAACTGATATTGTCTATCGATTTTCTAATCACAAGTTGCCGGCCCACAAAAATTTTGCACGGATCAGTGCGTCTATTGAACATTCTTCTTATGGTGAAGGTGTAACATACCGTGAATGGATTATTATGTATTTGTGTGTTTTCCTGGAAAGTGCAGCTATTCTGGATTTTTACGTTACGATTCGCAGTTACTCGCCCTACTGGATAAGTGGATTTCCTAACTCGTTTACCGAGTCACCTGTCTATGTTCACGGTGGTTGTCTTGGCTAAAAGATGAAGGTGGATTTCTTTTTCAGAACCGACATTTCGTTCGCGGATTTCTTTAGTCTAATTCCAAAAAATTCGGAATGGTAAATCGTGCTGCTCCTCTGTGGGGCATTTATCGGAGAAGTAATTGTCATTTTTGTCATTTGTAATAAATTGTTCCACTATCGTTTGATTTACTGATTTAATAGAGATTTGTACAGAAAAATATTTCCATCATTTTCGACTTATATCCTATCCTTGCTGCCCAGTTCTATTTACCCATTTTCGTTCGGAATACTTGAAAAATTTTTTAGATCAAAGCATGATCCGCCTTAGCTTCCTCCTAACTGGAGTCTTCCGCTCTTCCCGTGATTTTAAACGACTCGCTCCGGCCACATTTTCAGCAGCCGCTTCGAGTATACAATGGCGCCCTGCGTAGCGGTCCCGTGCACAAAGCCGGAACCGACTGCGAACTGCCAAGGGGTTCACGAGGCATGACCCACGAGCTCAACTAAGGGTTTTCACCCACTAGCCGGCACACGGTCGGTCCCATGAACCATCTATTTCTATACATTAATAATATATGATTTTATAGGGTCCGAACATATAAATATATAAATACAGAGCAATGGAATGAGACGTGAACGTCGAAAATTTTTAATTTAAATGAAATGTGTCATAATAATCAAATAAAAGAAAAACAAATTATACTAAGTGACAATGAAAAAGTTCCTTACTTAATTCGTTGAAACTGTAGAGTAAAAATTGAATTTTCAATAAAGCATAAGATTAGATTCAATGAAATTCATCACTGTATTTATAGTATTTTCGTGCATGTGTGCGACCAATAGGCGATTTCCCGCCATTTTTAGGGCTTTTTAATTATTTTGTTATTTTAAAATTATTTTTATTATTTTTTGTATATTTTTCTTTATTTTTTTATATATAGTTTATATTATATTTGAATTTTATTTTTATCTGTATTTTCTTGTAATATTATTTTTAGCCCTTTTTATTTATTTTCTGGCCGCCACTTCTGCCTATGTTTTTTCTAAACCTTATTTTGCAAGGTTTTGGCAGTTTATTTTATTTCTTTATGTTTTCTTTTTGCGTCTGTAGGCATTTTCGAATTTTAATTAATTATTTGTTTTATTTAATTTTTGTTATATTTAATTTCGTTTTAATTATTATGTTGTTTATTGATTTTTAATATCTTTGTGAGGTGCATATTTATGTGCAGTGATTCCTTCCATTACTTCCACTCTTTAACTTTAATTTTAATTTTTTATTTTGTTTAAATTGTGGCTCTGAGCCCAACACTTGTAATACAAATAAAATATTTATTCTTTTTAGTCATGTCTTGTTACTCTCTATTACGAATAGTTTGTGAAAGTCTGTAATTATGAAATTCCAAAACTATATATTATAATTACAAAATTTAATAGCATGATCCTGAAAAAAGTAGGAACACAAACTCAAATTATTGAACTACGGAATGATTGTTGTTATTTTCAGTGTCGGAAAAACTGAATTCCTAAATACGGATGCCCAGACGCTCCGTTGAGAAAACGATACCATATATTCCTACAACAAAGCCAGGAGCTCCAGGCCACCCGGTTTATAACTCATCAAAGTACAGGAGATCAATAAGCGTAGTCTTGACATATAGCCCTACCCAAAGAAGTCGAACCCCAGAAATGCTGAAAGAGTACAATGTCGCCTTCTCAAATTTTCCAAAGCAGAAAAGAAAGCCAACGCAGCCGACGACACACAATTGTAAACCAATATTATGACATGATTGTAATGAATAAAATTTGATGTGTTGATAATGCTTGCTACCTCATTATGTAATAATCAACGTTACAAAACTAAACCTGCAATAAGCGTAAGGGACCAGACTAAATTGACAGTGATCGAAAGACCAGCAAACACCTTCTATTAACAGCTCACTGAACCCAGAAGGTAACCGGGCCAGAGTAGTTTTGTTAACAAAGCTCATTTTAGGCGGACACACGGCCCGCATTACAGCACCAAAATTGCCGAGCAACGGGTGGTAATCGAACGGGATGACATAATATGGATTACTCAAGATCAGTGGTAAAAAAAAGTTTTTATTCATATAAACAAAGAATTCGTTTGACCCCCCGCGGTGGAAATTAATTTAAACAAAAAAAAGTTTTTTACCCACCCGGGTTGAGCATGCCGCAGTTTTGTCGCGATTTTCACAAAGTCAGTGGATAAATAGGATTGTGTAAGTTTTGCTTTATCGCACTGTATTTCGAGGTTTTGAAATTCCTTTGGGAAAGATTGAGAAGATGATAATTTTTCTAACTGTTCTATATCTCTGTGAGAATATCATGCAGCGAGTGAATTATATTTCAAGATTTTTCAAAAAAATTTCTTTTTTCAAAACAGAAACCTTTTATAGCAACGCGTGTTCGAAATTTCATTGGAAGATGAATAAATATATGAAAACATGAATTTATATGCATATTTGGTCTCAGTAACAATTAATGAAAGATATAAGATTATTGACTTATTCACTTCAACCTCTCAACAACATCAATCACAGACATGTCAGCAATTCCATAATCCTCAAGAGTTCTCTCATCATCCAACATTCCCCTTTGAAAAACCAATTTCTGCTCATCTGGAGCCAACCCAATTTTCTCCTGGATTTTCAATTTTATATCTGTGATTTTATCTTTCTTTTGCACTTCAAACTGCAATGTTTCACCATCATTTGTTTTCACATATATTTGCATGCCCCACCTGAATCAATAGATAAAATAGCCGGAATATTGATTTATCCATCTCACATAACAATAACATTGATCACAGATCCATCAGCAATTCCATAATCTCCAACAGATCTCTCATCATCATCCAATATTTGGTTGCCTTCCTCTTCTTGGTAAACTAATATTTGGTCCTCTGGAGCTTGCCCGGTTCTCTTTTGGATTTTATTTTTTATATCGCTGATTTTCTCTGTTTTCTTTGCTTCAACTGCCATTATTCTACCATCCAATGTTTGAACATATAACCACATGGCACAACTGATACTAAAAGTGAAATCACAAAATTATTGATTTATTCACCTCATCGTAACAACCACTGAAATCACAGATCCATCAGCAATTCCATAATATCCAACCGTTTTCTCATCATCCTCCAATATATGGTCGCCTTCCTTTGCTTGGTAGACTAATATTTGCTCGCCTGGAGCCAGCCCGATTTTATCTTGGATTTTATTTTTCATATATCTGACACTTTCTGCTTTTTGAACTTCGACGTCCATAATTTTGCCATTCACTGTTATGGCAAATATTTGCATGCCCCTTCTGAATCAATTGATTAAATTGCCAAATTATTGATTTATCCATCTCACATAGCAACAACATCAATCATGGATCCATCAGCAATTCCATAATCCTCAACAGTTCTCTCATCCTCCAACATTCCACCTTTATAAACCAATTTGTGCTCATCTGGAGCCAGCCCGATTTTCTTTTGAATTTTCTTTTTTATATCGCTGATTTTCTCTGCCTTTTGCACATTAAAGGCCACCATTTTGCCTTCCATTGTTTTGGCAAATATTTGCATGCTTCCTCTAAATCAATTAATAAAATTGCCAAATTATTGATTTATCCCTCTCACATATCAACAACATCAATCACAGATTTATCAGCAATTCCATAATCCTCAACAGTTCTCTCATCCTGCAATATTCCGCCTTGATAAACCAATTTCTGCTCATCCGGAGCCAGCCCGATTTTCTCTTGGATTTTCTTTTTTACATCTCTGATAGTAAATGACTTTTGCACATTAAAGGCCACCGTTTTGCCTTCCATTGTTTTGGCAAATATTTGCATGCCTCTTCTGAATCAATTAATAAAATTGACAAATTATTGATTTATTCACCTCAGCATAGCAACAACATCAATCACAGATCCATCAGCAATTCCATAATGCTCAACAGTTCTCTCGTCATCCAATATTCCGCTTCGGTAAACCAATTTCTGCTCATCTGGAGCCAGCCCGAGTTTTTCTTGAATTTTCTTTTTTATATCGCTGATTGTAACTGCCTTTTGCACTTCAAATGCCACCGTTTTGCCTTCCATTGTTCTGGCAAATATTAGCATGCTTCCTCTAAATCAATTAATAAAATTGCTAAATTATTGATTTATTTACCTCAGCCTTGCAACAAAATTGATCACAGATCTATCAGCAATTCCATAATCCTCAACAGTTCTCTCATCCTCTAATATTCCGCCTTGATAAACCAATCTATGCTCATCTGGAGCCAGCCCAATTTTCTCTTGGATTTTCTTTTTTATATCGCTGATTTTCTCTAACTTTTGCACTTCAAATGCCACCGTTTTGCCGTCCATTGTTTTGGCAAATATTTTCATGCCCCCTCTGAATCAATTGATAAAATTGCCAAATTATTGATTTACTCACCTCAGCCTTGCAAGAATATTGATTACGGATTTCTCAGAAATTTGATATTCATCAACAGTTCTTTCATCCTCCAATATTCCACCTTGATAAACCAATTTCTGTTCATCTGATGCCAGCCCGAAGTTTTCTTGAACTTTCTTTTTGATACTGCTAATTTTGTCTGTTTTATGCACTACAAATGGCACCGTTTTTCCATCCAATGTTCTGACAAATATTTGCAATATGCCCCTTCTGAAAATAATTCATTCAATAAAGCATAAATTCCTAACACGCCACCTCAATCTCGTAATAAACTTGATTATTGAATAATCAATTATCCCATAATTACTGACTATTTTCTCATCATTCAAAAACTCCCCTTGATAACATACAGCTTGTTCATCTGTAATAAATCCTGTTTGGAGTTCAATTTTCACCTTGAGATCTTTTATCTGCATATCATTGCTCACATCAACTCCTTCTAATCCTGATACGATTGAGTAGAATATCAATAGCAGTGTTTCTCTTTTTAATAAAGTATATATATATATATATATATATATAAAAGACAATCAACTATGAACCGACTTTTCTTCTAAATTAAAATCACTAGCGATATTCCTCATGTATTACGTTAATACCAAAACAAAGTTTTATTGATATTTCAGAAAATTTTCAAATATTTCAAATATCTATAGAAACAAATTATATTACTCATGCATTTTAACAAAATTGTTTAAAAATCTTACTAAACCAATTTAAAATGATTTTTATATGTTAGTAAACGTGAAGTTAATTTAATTTAACTTTAGGTTATTTTAAAAAAAATTCATGTTAATTTATTAATTTTGATAAAATTACAAACAAAATTATTGATAAATAGTGAAATAAATATGCCAATAATTTCATTATTATAAAGTGCCAGTTAAATATACATTTCACAATATATATATATATATATATACAATTTACATTTTATTATCACAGAAAATAATCAATACATTTAGATTACAGGAAAAAATCACAAAATGTTGGGCAAAAATTCATTATTAATAACTTTATTTTTTTTGGGCCAGAACTGAGTTTTGTTTAAATGAATTGGAAATAACACGCAGATTTAAAATAAGACCCATAAAACATCAAGTAAAAATCTTAAAATAGGAGAAAATAAATTAAAATAATAACAAGATGGAACAAGTTCAGCACGAAATAAACATAGAAATAACAAAAGAACATAGAAATTTGACCGAAAATTGACAATTTATTTAAAAGAGCAAGAGTTAATAAAAAGTAGAAGTCTAAGTATTTCGATTAAAAAGCCTAAAATATAAAAATTGGCTTAAATCGCATATGATTGGTCGTAGTGAGGATTATTTTCGAATAAAATTTGCTCAAACACGATTAAAGAACCTAAAAATATCGAATAAAAGCGCCTAAGTATTTTTTCATACTTCAAATCCCATAAAAATAAAATTGGCTCAAATCGCCTGTCGACTAAAAATCATGAATTTTTTATTTTTTAATTACTTTAATTATTTGTTTAAGTCAATAATATTATATATTTATATTTTAATTATATTATTATTAAATTTAATTGTTTGTTTTATAAAGTCAATTATTTTATTTATTTTTAAAATATATTATTATTAAATTAAATTGTTTTTTTAATGAATTGAATTAAATAATTATTTTTTATTTTCATTTAATTATTTATTTTATATTATTATTATTTTATTTTATTATTATTAACATTTTTTTTATTTATTTTTATTTTTAAAATTTAATTGCAAGTCTATTAATAATTTTTCAATGTAAAAAAGATAAATCATCGATAAATTTTGAATTGTAAAAATAACAAACTTTCAATCCATACAAATATTTTTATTGACAATAAAGATTAAATAAAAAAGATTAATTTTTATTTCAAATCAAAAATATCCGAGTAATATGCTTTACGCATTTCGGCTAACAATATATGGATTGTTTGGTCACGTTTGAAATCGTGGCAACATGGACATCTATTTGAACATGATACTCTCATACTATCTTTACAAACAATCCAATTTGCAATACATCGCTCATTAGATCCCTGTACGTTGTCATAGTGAATCTCGAGAAGTTCTTCAATGTTAATCCCTGTAAAATGGTAAATTTTTGTTGCGAGAAACTCTGGTGCGCAATAATCCAACGTATTTTTAATTCTTGAATAAAGTTAAAAAATTTTTATAAAAATAATCAAAGTAATATGTGAAAAAATAAATTAATATGAAATTTTCATAATAATAATAATAATAATAATAATAATAATAATAATAATAATAATAATAATAATAATAATAATAATAATAATAATAATAATAATAAATTCATCAACACGCAAAGAAAAAGTTAACTTACTTGGTATCAACTTCTGAATACTGATAACCCATACACACTGAACAATCAATTGATTAATAACTGAACAACAATCATTAGGTACTGTATACAAATGACTGAGTACTGTACAACTCACTATATACATACTAGGCATTGAATAATTGAGTATCTTATTCATTAAAATTCTCTATTTAACTCATATTTACCCTTTGAACATCGATATTCAACCAACTTAACCCACTTAAAAATAAAATTTTCTCTCAATAATTTCCCTTTAAAATACTCGGTTTTTCACTATACACACATTCACAATATGTTATCAATAACTAGTTACTGAACAAATCAATATCAAAAAATTGTTTACTGACCAAGAAATCTTTAAATAAAAGCACATAAAAATTTAAACAATCAAAAGAAGTACAATTTCAATTACAAATTTTACTAACTTCTTCATTCTTTTATCGATCCTTGATGTCTCCAAATTGTTTGGTTGCTTAGTTAACTGGTTGCTATCAAGAAACTATTAATCAAACTCATTGAAGCCCAATCAATTGTTGTATTTTCTCTGAATAAAATTTTATTCGTTTGTTTACAGTCTTGTATGTGATTTATTGAAATTA
This sequence comes from Schmidtea mediterranea, assembly GCA_022537955.1. Lineage (NCBI taxonomy): Eukaryota > Metazoa > Platyhelminthes > Tricladida > Dugesiidae > Schmidtea > Schmidtea mediterranea. The sequence continues at coordinate 74,241,697 of CM039681.1, forward strand.
TTTTGTAAAACTTAACAGTTTTGTTTAAAAACTTTGAAATTTTTCTATTATTTTTGTAATATTATTAATTACATCCAACAATGAACATTTACTAAAAGTTATTTTCAAATATGAATGTCAACCTTTTCATTTAATTTTCACATGCTCCTAAATAAATTAATTGCTAACAGCTCAAAACAAAAATTACTTAAATTTATTTTTACACATCTTCTATTCTTTTCACTTCAACTCTTGTTGTTTACTGAATGATAAATTAATTAATAAGTACAAGTAGTGGTTAATCTAATTGCTAGTGAAAAGAATCTTGATTAGAAAAATATTCTTAAATTAATTTCACAAAACATATAATACTATTGTGGTATTACGAAAAAAGCACAGTAAAGGATGTCGAAGTTCAAACAACAGATAATGTCAGATACATGAAAAATAAAATCCAAGATAAAATCGGGCTGGCTCCAGGCGAGCAAATATTAGTTTACCAAGCAAAGGAAGGCGACCATATATTGGAGGATGATGAGAAAACGGTTGGAGATTATGGAATTGCTGATGGATCTATGATTTCAGTGGTTGTTACGATGAGGTGAATAAATCAATAATTTTGCGATTTCACTTTTAGTATCAGTTGTGCAAAGTGGTTATATGTTCAAACATTGGGTGGTAGAATAATGGCAGTTGAAGCAAAGAAAACAGAGAAAATCAGCGATATAAAAAGTAAAATCCAAAAGAGAACCATGCAAGCTTCAGAGGACCAAATATTAGTTTACCAAGAAGAGGAAGGCAACCAAATGATAAATGACTATCGACCAACCACTAAATAAGTTTTTTTAACTTCGACGTCCATAATTTTGCCATTCACTGTTTTGACAAATATTTGCATGACCCTTCTGAATCAATTGATTAAATTGCAAATTATTAATTTATCGATCTCACATAGCAACAAAGATGCTTAAGGTTTGAATAAAACTGATATAAAAAAATAATATCTACCACATTACTAGAAATTAAATGATTATCGACCAACCACTAAATAAGTTGTATTTCTAACAAAGCTTAAAAAACTACACTGAACAGGTACTTATAAATACCGATAAAATCTACTAAAAATCCAAATATGTATGTTTAATTGTTGTAAAATATTTGTTTTTGTAAAAATAAGACTTATACTTAAATTATGATTATCATGTGATTAGAATTTGATTAAAGTTGTGAGAAATATTTTAAGGTGTTAAATTTTAAATAAAACTGCTTAATTTTTAAACAATGTTAGTACTTTGAAGAAATTTTAAAATAAGACTTTCAGCAAATTGGTAAGAAAATAGTAGTTATTGAGTAATACTTATTAAAATTACTAAAGTTTTATAATTTTTGACAAGTTTTGATAGATCTTTAATAAAATTTGTTAGTACTTTGAATAAAAACTTATAAAAAAAGTTTCAACATAGTAGCAAATTGTAAAGAAAATAGTACTTATATATTTAAAAAAAAAATTAATTAAATTAACTAAGTTGTAAAATAATTGAAAAAATTTGTTAGATCATTTTTTAAAATTTTATAAGTTTGTTAGGTAATCGTTCTAGATACTTGTTGAATGAAAATTAATTGTACAATTTCTCGTCATTCGTAGAAATAATCATATATATTTAAATTATTCAGAAAATTGTCAATAACAACATAAGTAATGGTTAACATAAATTTTTTAAATACTAGTCAATTTTTAATTAAATTACAAATAATAAAATCAAATAAATATTTGAATACAAATAATTACATGAATCAAACATTTTCTTAGAACCGAACACGTGTAGTATATTTTATTCAGATTCCAATTATATCATTAAAATTAACCAAAATCTTATTGATATATTTTGATAACCCTTACTTTTAACCAATCATTTCTCTTTAAATGACAATAATCCCAGCTATATTCATTATTTTTGATAAAAATCACCGACTTATTTCGTTATTGAACCGAATAAATTTCTATAAATCTCCTTAAAATAAAATTCATTTCTCGACCAATCATTTCCTTTTAAAATATAATAAAATTTACTCTCAACCAATCATTTCTCTTTAAATGACTATATTTCCACTCTCAGCTATATTCATTATTTTCATAAAAACACCGATTTATATCGATATTCAGCTGAATAAATTTCTTGAAATTCCCTTAAAATAAATTCATCTTTTGACCAATCATTTCTCTTTAAAATAACAAAATTCAACTGACACAACCTCTGAAACATATCAACAAACCTGTTCTTTTTTGATAATTTCCCCTTAAAAGATCATAAATTCTCTTCTTAACCAATCATTTTCCCCTGAAATAAAATAAAATTTACTCTCAACCAATTATTTCTCGTTAAATGACATATTAATCCCAGCTATATTCATTATTTTCATAAAAAATCACCGATATATCGATATTCAATCGAAAACATTTCTTGAAATCCCCTTAAAATAAGATTCCTCTCTTGACCAATCAAATTACCTTAAAATTATCATAAATTTGGCTCTCAACCAATCATTTCTCTTTAAATGTTAATAATCCCGGCTATATTCATTATTTTCATAAAGATCAACGATTTATATCGATATTCAACTGAATAGATTTCTTGAAATCGCCTTAAAATAAAATTAATCTCCTGACCAATCATTTCCCCTTAAAAAATCATAAATTCTCTTCTTAACCAATCATTTCTCTTTAAATGACAATATTTCTACTCTTTCAAAAGATTTACACACATATCTGAACAAATCCCCTAAAAATATTATAAATTTCTCATCTATATACTCCATTTAGAAAATATTTACCCTGTGAACACAGATATTCAACCAACTCAACTCCCTTAAAAATGACAACAAACTTCGATTATTTCCCCTTAAAATATCATAAAATTTCCTTTTAACCAATCATTTCCCTTGAAATGACATTTTCCCCCACTGCACATATTTTTTGTAAAAACCTACGAGGTAAAATTTCTTTAGAAATTTATATTTAACCGAATAAGATCCCTAAAAATCCATCATTCGGATCATATTTACTATATTTATTCAACCAATCAAATTCCACTGAAATTATCATAAAAATATGAATGTTACCAATAAACATAAATTTTCTTTAAAGTATTACAAAATAGTTATCGATACCCAACATTTTCCGTCGAAAATCACCACAATTTGATTCTGGCAACAGATTCTATCAAATAAAAAATTCATCAAAAAGGACAAAAATCGAATAAAGTCTATGTTTCCCACATAAATTAAGTCAACAAATGGAATTTTAATTAGTAGAGATTATATTCTATAAAGAAAGTTTTCAGTGAAGAAGTAAAATTGGTGGGATAGTACATTAAGTGACTAAAATCGTTGAAATTACTGGAAAAGTGGGATAGCTAAAGATATCTACTAAATAGATGAAATATCAATTGATATATTAAAAACTTACAAGGGTAATATACTTTGAATGAAGAAAATATACATCGAAGAGGAAAATATTCATTGAGAGAAATTATTCATTGGAGAGAAAAAATATTTATTGAAGAGGCAAAACAATTATTGAATATCGTAAAATATGAATTGAAGCTAACAAACATTCAGTGAATCGAGAATTGTATATAATAAATTAGACTGTAAAGTTTCTCAATGATGAGATGAAATATCAATTAAATATTGGAAAGTACTTGAAATAAATGGAGTCTGAATTATTCACTGATCAACAAATATACTTAAAAGATGAAAATAATCACTGAAAATGAATTGTACTTTAAGAGTGGATGAATTACTATTATATTCAATTAAAATTTATTAACAATTGAGTAGATTTCATTTGTTAATTGTATTTAAATAGGAATATATATTTTGATGGATAGTTATGCGCTGAATAATAGTTAGTAAAAACTTGTCATTTTCAATGAAAAATTAATTAACTTTTAATAAATTTAATTACACCCTTCAATAGATTAGGTTGCTCTCGACAAAAATAAAATAATTTTAGACTATGTAAATCAATTAAAGCTTTTAGGGAAATTTTATGATAATTTTAATATTATCTAGTTTTACGAGGTATTTATTTTAGTAAATTTTAATCAATTTTGTTATTTTTATGGTTTTCTGTTGAATTTTAATGGATTTAGGGTTTGATTAAGTTTTTAATGAAATTATTGAAAAAATGAGGGTAAATCTATAATTTTAGAAACACTTAATTTATTGATAATTTATTAGAATTGACTTGATTTTAAGATTATTTTATATAAGTTAAATTTACGAACAAAATGTTTATGAAACATATATTTATGATAATTATTTGATGATATTTTAATTATAATTTTATGTTCTATTTAAAAAGTTGAATTAAATCATTTGATTTTTGAAAATATTTTAGTGAAACCTAGGTTTTTAATTAGATTTTTAATTAGATTTTTACAGTAAAAAAAGGTGGTCAATTAATTACTTTCTTTTTCTATTTTATTGATTTCATGGATACCAATCACAAAAGTAGTATAATTTAGAGATTTTTAAGAGGATGCTCAGTGTGGTCATCAGTATACATATGGAAATCGTTGAATTATATCTATGGGTTGACTGGTAATTTTTATTGAATTTATACTTGATTTACTGAATAATTTTAATTGATTGAGCAATTTGATGTATATTTTATGATTTTACAATAATTTTGTGAAATTTAATTTATGTGGAAAACATAGATTTTTATTCAATTTTAGTCATTTTTGACGATGTTTTTATTTTGGTAGAATTTGTTGCCAGTATTAAATTGTTGTGATTTTCGATGGAAAATGTTGGGTATCGAAAACAATTTTGTAATACTTTAAAGAAAATTTATTTTTATTGGTAAAATTCAGATTTTTATGATAATTTTAAGGAAATTTGATTGGTTAAATACATACAGTAAATATGATCCAAATGATGAATTTTAAAGGTATTTTAAGGGATTTTGGTTGAATATAGATTTACAGGAATTTTACTTGATATGGTTTTATGAAAATAATAAATATAATTGATATAGTAGGGGAAGTCATTTGAAAGGAAATGATTGGTTAAGAACAAATTTGTTGATATTTTTAAGGGGATCAAGCCGGTTGAATATTGTTATTTTATGGGTAAATATTATCTAAATGGTGATTTTTATGAAAAATAATGAATTAAAATGGACGAAATTTTGTCATTTAAAAAGAAATGATTATTAAGAGGTGTATTTATAATATTTTTAGATGGTTATATTTGGATGAATATCGATATGTGGGTGAAAATATGGTAGAAATAATGTCATTTGATGAGAAATGATAGGTTGAGAGGAAAATTATGATATTTTAGGAGGGGAATGATTAGTTAAAAAGATAATTTATAATCTTTTAAGGGAAAATGACTGATTACGAACAGGTTTGTTGATATTTTTAAGATATTTTAAGACTGAAATTAAGTTTGCACCAAATTTTAAGTTGAAAATTTGTCAAAACACATCAGTATATATACCTATAATTTGACCTTAACCTTGCGTGTTATTTTTATTGCGATTAAACAAAATTCGACCTTGAAATTATTTGTGTTATCTAAATTAAATTTTTTATTATTTTCTTAATTTAAATTGGTAATTTATTTTCAACATTTTTAATTAAATTTATTCAGCCAAAAATATTTTATTTTTATTCATTTAATTCATTAATTTTTACTTTTGTATAAATTGTCATTTTACGGTCAAATTTTCTTCTGATTATGTTATTTTTCATGTAAATTTCGTGCGGTTCTTGATGCATTTTGTATTTATTTTATTTTATTTTTATGTTTTTTGATTTTATATTTATTTATGTTCTCTCATATTTTAAAGTGTTTAGATGGTGTTGTATATTGTATTTTAAGTTATCTTGGTGCTGGGTTTTCGTGCTGTATTACTGATGCATTTAAACAATTTTCAAGGCCGTTTGTGTTCTGGCCCAACATAATTTACATAAATAAACGTAGTAGTAAATAAGAAATTTTAAACTTATGAAACTTAACAGTTGGTGAACAATAAACTTGATTTTAAAATTTTATAATATGTTTTCCTTTACAATGAAATTTCTGTCACTTCATTAGTAAGTCACATTCTGTAATTATAATAACGTGAATGATAATTTTTTATTTTGTTTCACGATAGTACGAGTTGCTACACTGAAGCGAATTAAAAAACCCTTCACTTTATCATAATTACAGAATGTGCTCTTCCGATATCCGTAAAACTAAACAAAGTAATTTTAAAAACCGGTTTTTTAATGATTAACCGTTATTTTGCAAACTGGTTTAACCGAAAATCGATTGTATTCTAAGGAATATAAAACCGGTTAAAATTTAACCGAAATTAATTTCGGTTTCCATCGCTGGTTTAAATCTTATAAGTGTGATTAGCTAGTTGAAATAACTAGTGAGTTAAATTTTTATATTAAAATTTATATTAAATTATATCATATTATAGTAAATTATATTAAAGTATTTTTAATTAAATTAATTATATTTGTGACCGATAACTATTTCAATATAAATAATTTCCACGCCTTAGTTGTTCTAATTTTCACATTTGAACGAAAAAATTTGAATTTCTATTTTGGAATTAAATAATAAATGTTAAAAGAAGATTTAAATTTAATTACATATAACACACCGGATTCTTATTATCACTGGTTTCTTCCATTTTCACTTTGATAATATAAAAAGTTTCAATATAATTAATTAGTCGAAATATTATTCAACTAAAACTAATAATACATACATTTTTAAAACTTATGTTGTGAAATTTAATTAATTAATAATCTTAGAGTTTTAAGCTTAAAACTATTTTAAAACATGTTTCGGTGTTGGTTCGGTTTAATCTACTTATTTTAAAAATGGTTTGGTTTTGGTTCGGTTGAAGAACCGATTTGCATCTCTGTAAATAAATAAGCTATTCACACTGTTTAATAATTGAAAAACTTTCTATTTAAAGTATATTTAACTACAATACTGTGTCAACTACAATACATAATTTAACTGATCTTTCTTTTACAACTTTCTCCTTTAGAGAATTTTCTCAAATATCCACTCAACATTTTATTCTGATTCAAGTTGCGTTTTCTTTTATTCTACAATGCAATGGAACTTACTGATATTGACTTTGGTTTAGATTTATTTTCCCCATACATTTCTTTGAGTCACCTGCAGTTTTTTCTATTATCTCATAGCTGTCGATATATATATATATATATGCTATTACACCTCTTTCCCGGTAATACCTTCTCTATATCTTGAACAAACTATTAACTTTAACAACTTGAATTTTAATCTTGTTTTTGGTTATTTTCCCCCTTTTACATGTCTAATTAATTAAGAATGACCTTGTAGTATTGGTGGGTTACTGGGTTTTGATATTTGTTTTCAGCGTTCTTACATTACCCTGGTAACGCCATATGAATATTTTTATTGCTACCACTCGGCACCCGTTGCTAGGCAACATTTGAAATGTTTTCGAGTGGGTGGATTGCCCGCAAAAAGTGAGCGCTACTACTAATGCTGTAATTGTTCGGACAATCCCTGGGTCCAACGAGCTGTCGTTCGAAGACTTGTGCTCGCTTTAATCTATTGGGTCCCTGTGTAGGTCTCTGAACTTTTTATAGGTACAACCTCGTTTTGCTCATCAAGATAATTATAATTGGGAGTAAAAAATATGAACAAGTACATTTAAATCACATCGTAAACTCAATTCATGTACTGGTCAGATTTTTGTTCGATAGTCGAGCAGCTCGGCGCTTCGCTCGCTCGTTTGGTCCGGATCTGTAACTGTTGGTTGTGGTTGTGGTGGGAGTTGCGATTGTTGTTGGAGTCGCCGCCGGTTCACGATAGGCCAATTGAGCGGGGGCAAGCACGAGAGGGTAGGTTACCGCTGCCCTTCTTGACAGGCGGACAGGGCAACCTCCAACCCTTTTATCTGGATTTTCAGACTTTGAGCCAGTTGTTTCTCTTCGGCCCACCCTTTTTGGGCTGTCGTAAGCCGTTGGTATAGGGATTTGACCTTCCTGGGGTCTATCCAGGTGGTTTTAACTTGCTGGACTTCTCGAGTTAGCTGTAGGATCTGTTCGAGAAGGTTCTTGTTGGCTTGTTTCACATGCTTTAGTTCGATCTCCCATATTTGTGAAGGCTCCATTACTACAATGGGAAGTATTAAAGTTCTCATTTATTTGTTAGAAATTTTCAGACACATGGTTAATTCAAACACCTGGTGTAAAAGTAGGTTACAAAATAATAATAGTAAAAGCATATTTTCGGAGATTACATATTTTATTTAAAAATTACATAACTGAATTTCAGGAGTCACTGGGATTCGGAATCCCGGAAAAAACTTTTCTATTCCTTCTTCGAGAGAATAGCCCAGGACGATAAGCACGTATCGTTTCGTGTTGCGGGTCGGTCTCGGACTGGATGGGTAGACGTCCGCGAGTCGTCCGCGAGTCGTCCGCAGGCGAGATCGTCTTCCACGTTTGTCAGGTAACTGCTGGCTCGGTCAACTAAGGAGTTGACTCTGCGTTGATGCTTCTTGAGATGGGACAGGAGTGCTTGGGCTCCCATAAGAATGTCTTGGGCCGGACTGGGATCACTTGGCTGTCTACTCCTCCGGAATTGTTGCATCGTGCTCTCTATTAAAAGCATATCCTCCCATCTATTTTCTCCTGGTTGGGGCATGTCGGGGTACCTCTCCTTATTGACTCGCCCCCATGCCTGATGCTATTGGTCGGCTTCTGATACGGGAATCCGAATAAAAGGTCCTGATCGGTCTGAAATAACAACATGAACGAATGGGTTAATAATACAGCTTAAAGATTGTCGGTTAACGCTCCGATACTCTTAATAATTTCCGAAAACCGATGCGCCATCGAGAAAAGCCTGCATGACAACAATGAAAACCGGGATAATGTAGATAAAATTTAGCCGATAACAAAAGGGGTTGTATGATATTGGGTAACTCGACGTAAAAATTCTCAACATTCGATAAGAGCTAACTTTAAAACTGAAGTTATATTTATTTTTTGCGTAGACCATTTCACAATGGAATATGAATCCGGGTTAACAATTTAGTAGAGAAAACAGGTTTTCAACAAAATTCTAGTTCGAAGTAATGAAACATTAATCCGGGTTGAAAGAAACACCTAAAATATTCAGCTACCTTTATCATGAATGAGGGTCGTTATAAATTAAAGTAAAACAAAAAAATAACATTTACCCTCGAAATTTAAAATCTACCATGAAAAAACTAATTATAGTTAGAAACAAACTATATTAAAAAATTTAAATATCCCACAATTCCTAAAAATCGAACATTTTATCGGCTCTGCCCGTTGTCGTGAAAACTGTCATCGATTTGGCATTTGCAATAACTCTTTCACTTTTCCTTTATGACAAACTAGTTTCAGGGCATTAAGATGTTTGTATATTCGGCACGTGGAACCTACAATAGGCAAAAATTAAGCTTGATAATACCATATAAAAATCCTGATGAGTAGAAATCGGCCTAATATGGTTAAGCCTACTTCCCAATTGCCTTAGGATAAAGTATGAAAGAAACAAGACTGCCGGTGTATACTCACTTTAAACAACTGGTCTCATATCGCGATACCTTTAAATTATGTGCCCACAAGCGGCAGCTTTCGTTGGTTCATAATGAGCTCCGGTATATAAGCGGATAATCTTAAGTTTAATCAAAACAAAATAATGCCTTGTAGATGAGATTCTAACTCCAAAATTCTTCCTACACTCCCTATTATCTGGTTGCACGCCTGGTTAAATATTAAGTAATGAAATCAAAATCCTAACCCAACTTTCTTGGATTTTTTAAATGAACAATGAGTTTATGCAAACTAATCTTTCATGAAAAATCTTATTATCATAATTGTTCAAGAATCTGGGAATTTTTGCTACCGGTAGCCAGAATAGCGGCGGACAAGATGGCATTAGTGGTTATAACTCCGATATAATAAATTTGGTTGGACGAAACCTGATGAGGCGCGCCATCGATGGGACCTAATTTCCGTCATGGAACAATAAAAAATTCATCGTGATACAGGAAACTACAGAGGTACCAGATTCTGCGGAAATCGTGGTTCGGCCGGTCAATTTTCTAAGGCTTATATCTTTAAAAGAATTTAATAACAAGTATTAATCTACCTAGGACGTCTACACGGGAGTCCGACGGCGTAGTTCCTCGAGTGGAATGATCTGAGGCATCTGTATCCGATTTATTCTCCTGACATTGCATCGTTCACGGTGTTGTTAAGTCTGTCGATGTTGGCTTGTGTCAGGCCTTTATATTATTTAATCGAAAATGCAGGTCATCGTCGCGGTGTATTTGTGCACACGGTCCTCACCCACTAGTGTCTAGACGGTGAGAGAAAAATCTGTCTTCTACTCCTGTGCGTATTACGGTTTGAAAATCAGAATGCGATGTCTACCCACGACATTCCGGCACATCGACTTCTCGATTGAAAGTTATTTCAGATAAAATCTTCGAATTTTTTAAGGCTCACCATTTCTCTCTTTTATGCGGCTATTTCAGATTAAAAACGTGAGTTTAGTAACGTTATTAATTTAGTTGACTTTGACTTCATTTTTTGTAGGTATCCGAAAATTTATGGCGAACGCAATGGAATCCGACTCCGGTCCCTTTCAATGTCTTCTGGATTCATCCGAAAACTTGGCTCATCTCAATGGAATGGTTCGTTGGAAATTTTTACGAGAAAAGAAAAAAAATGTTAAATGCCTATTGGAACCTCTTTATGTGTTTTATTCGTAAATTGAGTCTTTTCCGTTGTAGGGAATTTTGATTTTTGTTATTTACTTGGAGTGATGTTTTAAGGGTGATTTAGTTATCAAATTTATTTATTTACATTTAACAATGTTTTAAAGATAATTGAACTTATTTATTAATTTTTAAAGATCATAACGATATTTTTTAAATAATTAAATTATCGAACTTATTTATTTACATTGAAAGATCATAACGATAGTTCAAGGTAATTAGATTATAAAACTTAGTCGTTTGCACTTAATGATGGTTTAAAGATAATTAAATCAAACTTATTTATTTATTTTTAACGATCATAACGATATTTCAAAGATAATTAGATTAACAAACGTATTTATTTACATTTAAAAATCTTAACGATATTTTATAGATTATCAAACTTTATTTGAAATTCTTAACATCTAATTAGATGATTTTTAAAGTTAATTGAGTTATCGAGCTTATCCGTGTAGATTTTAAAAATCATAGTATCTATCAAACGATAACTCGGAGTTAATTTAGTCATTAAACTTATCCATTTATACTTTAACATTTTTTCAAAATTGATAATCTTACTTTGGTCAGCTAATTCTCCATATGAATTTCATTAATCTAAACTAGATGATTTCAGTACGGTTTTCGTGACATCGTCCTTGAGAGTCCTTATGGCTTAAATTGTTTTTACTTTTCCTCCCAAAATTTTTATCTTTGGAACCGCCCCAATTTTTACATTTATTTTGGGCCTCAATAGGACTGTCTGGGAGTTCACTACTTCAGTAGTTTAATTTGGAGAAGCTTATCCTTCATACTATGTCGGTTTATATCAGGTTAACTATAAAATTTTAGGGCAAGATGACGTCTCAAAATTTACGATTCTAGTTAGTTTAGGTCTTTGTTTAACGTGGCCACATAATCGTGCGTAACGCTGACTTGAAATTAGGGTCCTTTTGGGTCTGAAACCTTAGCTTAGGTTGGTTAAATGTTATCAGTTCGTGGTACTCGCTCAATATTTACGATTACTTTAGGATTCTATTAGTAGTTATTTTTAAATTTACAGCGATTGTTCGTTTTTTTTATATTCATAACAACGATTTCATTTTACCAATTCCCAGTCACCTTCCCCTTAATTGACCTTAGGGGCCTTATGTTCATATTACAATTAATGAGTGCCCACTGGACTACTCGGTGTGGTCATTTTGAGCCGTGTGTAGAGAAATTTAGGTGGATTTTAAAGAAATCGAGAAACGAGGAAGTAGCAAAAACCACTTCCTTATTTCTCCTTTCTTCTATACGGGATAATATTGACGTTCCGATCCCTGAGTTCCGCACGCCGGGTCTTCACGGGCACAGATCATCGGCGATATTCCACGCACTTACACGAATCTGAATAATATGTTGATTTTAATTATTTGTAAGGTGTCTTGGATGTGGGCCGGAAAAATTTCGACATAAATTAATTATAGAAAATTAAGTTGAATGTTATCAATAATTTATTAATAATAAAAAACAATATAATAAGTACTTGATCCATCGAACAATTCATCATAAAAAATACTACTCTCCCCACGCCGTCATCCAAGCAGAGCTCCATCGAGAGTGCGAGGACGCGACGTGGAGAGAGATTTCCAAAATAAAACTCACCCTAAAATAGATTTTTAAGAAAATTAAGTCACGATTTTCAAAACGATTTTTGATATCAAAAACGATTAAAACTTATGTGAAAATGCATCGGTATATATACCTATTTTTTGTCCCTAACCTTGCGTGTTCTTTTTGATTTAGTAAAACAAATTTTGACCTTAGATTTTCTAGTGTATTCTAATCTTAATTTTTATTATTTCGAAATTTTATTTGACAATTTTTTCTTTAGATTTTTAATTGAATTATTTCTAATTCAAATTATTTGATTTTTATTTCATTTTTATGAAACTTGGTATTTTTTAATAATTGTCAAATTTTGGTCATAATCATTGGGTTTTCGTGTTATGTTTATATTTAATTCGTGCGAATCTTGGTGCAGTTGGTTATTATTTTAATTTTATGTTTATTATTTTATATTTTATTATCTTTTTTCTCATATTTGATAGGGTTTAGTTGATGTTTTGATAGGTTTGAATTTAAATTTGCATGTTATATTTGCATGTGTGTTACCGATTCATTTAAACATTTACAAGGCCGTTTGTGTTCTGGCCCAACAGTATTCTTTGTTTAAATTTATTGATTTGTTAGTTCTCTTCTCAATTTTCATTTATTATCCTGAATTATTTATTTTTAGAGTTCCAAAACGATAAACTCTCTGATTTATACAGTTTCCCGATTATTTTATTTTATTTTTATTATTTAGGTATTTCTTGTTTCATTTCTAAATTTATTACCAAAATTCTGCATAAAACTAATGTTTCATAGAAGCATAATTGTCAATAGCCATCAATATCTTCTATTATTCTGTCAATTCACAGAATCAATTGAAATGAATTTATTTCCGCTCACATCGAAATCAACAAATCACAAATCAAAAAATAAAAACAGCATTTTCAAAATCTCTTTTTGTCAAACGATCAATTGAAAATGAGAAAGCTTTTGTTTATAATTTATATTTTACATAACCGATTGAGCTAAATTGAATTTTTAGAAGAACGTTAAATAAAAAATTGTAAAGAAATAATATATATCAACTTAAAAGGCTATTTTAAGGGTTGTCCTCAATAAAGGTGTCCATTCAAATGACGGCAAATTCTGCCGGGCAAAATGACGCCATAAATAAATACCGACAACACACAAAGCAAGAAAAACGAAAAACGTATTTTAAAATGTACTTTTAAGGTACTTCACTCAGCATATATTTTTCATTTCTAATATTATTATTAATACTTTATTTTTAGTAAATTTAATTTAAAATAAAATAGTCGTTTCTTAACCTTGATTAGAATCACTTCCTAACTTGACCAACAAAAAGTAAAAGCATCAAATCGAAAACAATGGCCAACATGCCAAGTATCGATGAGTCATGAAAAACCAGCAAAAGAACTGAATAAAAGTCAAAATAGAGAGCATTGTTACATGCTTTATTTATTAAGCAGAAATGCATTTTAATACTGCTTTCTTTGGCAACCATGTTAATTTCAGTAGTAAGAACATTTCACAGCATTCGTGAAGAATTAAAAACTGCTCATTCTTAGAAACTATTTAATAATAAGGACTTTTTTGTGTTTCACTTCTGATTTCTTTATAACTGACATACTATTTAACAATAATATAGTTTAAATGTTATAAGTGTGATCAGTTAGTTGAAATGACTCATCATAATTTCTAAAGGTCATTTAAACAAAGACCATGACTCATTCAAGGGCATAGGATGCCTCATCATAGTTTCTCAAGGTCATTTAAACAAAGAACATGACTCATTAAAGGTTATTGGATGACTCATCATAATTTCTCGAGGTCATTCAAAAGTAGGTAAGGCCATTGGATGACTTATCATATTTATTCAAGGTCATTCAAATTTTCTCAAGGTCATATTATTTTTAAACATTTTTAAATTTAAAATTACTACTTACTTTTATAAGTAGTATATATTTTGTAAATTTATATTATTATTTATATTATTATTATTATTAATATTATTATTATTAATAATATTATTATTTTTATTAATATTATTATTATTAATATTATTATTTTTATTAATATTACTATTACATATTTTAATTTTAATTTTTATTATTATTATTATTATTATTATTAATATTTTTATCATTATTATTATTAGTAATATTATTAATGTTATTATATTTATTAATATTATTATTATTATTATTATTATTATTAATATTTTTATCATTATTATTATCACAAGTTTTAGTTATTATTGTTAAAAACTTTTCTATTAAAAGTTTTTATTAAAAGTTTTTTATTTATTATTATCATTATTATTATTATTAAAAGTTTTAGTTATTATTTTTAAAAGTTTTTCTATTAAAGTTTTTATTGAAAGTTTTTATTTGTTATTGTTAATAATATTAATATTTTTATTATTATTATTGTTATTATTAGACGTTTATATTAATAATATTTTCAATATTATTATTATTATTAATACTATTATTACAAGTTTTAGTTATAATTAATATTATTATTTTTATTATTATTATTAATATTTTTTTCAAAAATTTTTATTACAAGTTTTATAAACCAGATAATATATATATATATATATATATATATATATATATATATATATATATATATTAAACCTATATAAAATATCTAATAATAAATTAATACATATACAAAACCAATATAATATCTGCATGCTCACTGCAAACTATTATATTAAAAAATAAATCTAAAAATATTAATAAATCTAAATAACTACAACAAATAAATGTAAAAACATGAAAATAGCAAAGACAAATTTGATCAATTTTTATTTTTACAGACAAATTTGATCAATTTTTATTTTTACATATAAATTTGATCAATAAATATCGATTACATTGTCAAATATTTCTGCAAATTGTTCATCGAGAATTGCCGCCAACATCAAGGACATCAACCCCTCTATAATGACCATATGCAAAACTCGAGTTTTTCCCTACCCAAGCTCTCTTGTCGTCATGGTTATTTAATGCGATTTTAGAATTTTACAAAGTAAACAGCTGGTGATTTTGGGTCCCTATCCTAGTTTGAGGTACCGACATAATAGTATTGTTATTATAACAATGCAAATATGATTGGTGTTTAATGTCGGTACCCGGTAATTTTACACCCTTAGCTCGCATTGTTGATTTATTTCCTAGCAAGCTATAACATTTAGGGCGCAAGAAAACCCACTCGCTATATCCTAACCCTTTACTCTCATCCTTGAACTTGCCTATAACCGAGTCAAGTCGTCTAGAATATAAAGGAGGAGAAGGATCATAATTTGATGCGTCTAATAGGTCATCCAAAATCATCGCTTTTAATAAAATTTCTAATTTTAAATTTTTTATCTCCAAAAAGAAGCTGTCTGTATCACCCGCTACTAGATTTATATCACAATTATAAATATCACGATATTTTTCAATTCAACATACTGTAACTGGTACATCCGTAGTTTGGATAAATCTAGAACTGATTGACCGATATAACTAGGTCTATCCAAACATATTGAGTCCTTATTAAGATGAGCGGCAGAAAGATCATCAGTAATCTCTATTGTTTTTCTAAATTCCGGTTTTGACGAATATGTAATTAACTTTTCAGCTGAATTACATAATCGCAAATTCATCCTCTTTTTAAGGTTCTCGACGGATTTACCATACAGACTGTTGTTATACAATTTAAATAAATCTCTATATAATTCACTAACTGCATTTGCACGCAAGTTAGTGTTTTTATCGATATAATTTTTAAAAATAGGAGCTTGCTTGTATTTAATAGCTCTGTATATATGTAACCTTAGCCCCGAGAGAAAGATAAAGCCTGAGAAGCCTCCAATGAAGAACATAGTTCTTCTTAGGATAATGCGTGAGCATTAACTTCTCAACTTTTGAATTTGGTGGGCACATTTTTTCCGGTCCAATCGGAAAGTCATTTAAAGAATCATGTAAATAATCTGGAATCTCGATATTAACTTCCATAGTATATCCATATGGAAGGATTTCAATATCCACAACATTCGCACATTCACTCAAAATCTCATCCAAACCATCATACACCCAAGTAAAATCGGCGTAAGGAAGACTTTGGCTGAGAGCCCAACCATACAGATTATTTATATCTATGTTCAATAATTCTGTATCCTCCGAAGCAGCAATGTAATGTTTGTTAACAAATGTTAACCCACTCCGTATTCCACCTTCGTAAAAATTGAACATTTCCATGTCCTGTAAAAGTTCAATGGGTTCCGTTGATGTCATAAGCACTGAAGCCCATGACATACCCGGAATTCCATAAAAGTTTAGAGGTTCAAGACCATTGTAAAAAATAGCCTTGGCACGGAATTGTTGAAAATAGTCCGCAAGGAGGAATACGTCAAGTTTAAGGTAAATAAACATATAATCACGCAAAGTCCTACAGTTTTGCTGCGTCCAGATTAATTGTGCCCTATCATACTCATTTTCACTTACGCCCTTCCACATTGGAGGCAACTCATAAGTAGTCTCAAGAACTTCCTCAGAAATAGCAAAATTATACGGAAAAATACCTTTACAGTCGACTATAAAACCTTGAAAGACAGACGAAGTCAATGGAAGAGAAGTTTGGTTCTATGTATCAAACTTAAATGAGAATCGTGAAAGACATAATTATCTGGAACCTCATCAATTATAACAGTTGCTGTATACGAAAACACATTAATTGCTAATTTTAAATTAGAATTTTTCTTTTCAAACTTTGGGATATTTATTAATTTCATGGGACAATCCGTGACTTCATCATATTCTAATTCGTCTAAAAACTCTGTATATTTAGAGACGCTTTGGGGGTTTTCAACAATTATATCTTTCTTTAATAAATAAAGAATAGAGTAAAGGAAGCACTTGTCGTCATTGTTTTTTATATTTACTATAGCACCTTTATTTTTCAATGGAGAAGGGGTTTTAATATATTTATGTCCAGACAGACGATTAATAGGAGCATATTTAGTTAAAATAAAGTTAATTTCCATAATATAATTAACACACCATATACTGCCTAAATGGCTAAATTGTTCTATGTTTTCATTAAGCTTATTAACCCCTTCGCTTAAAAATTTATCCGAAAATGTCTCCGCATTATTCGAAAAATAATTGTCACGAATCTTACCATCTTTATCAAATTTAATTAATATTGCGAATTGGATTTTAACGCTCCCCATTTTATTTATTTCTAAAATTAATTTATTACTGATTCGCTCAGTTAAAGTTATTTTAATTAGTTGCGCGTTAAATATATCAAAACGTAAAGTTTTGATAGAGCCATTTAAATTTACTGTTATGTTCGGCTCATTCTCTAATACAGAACCTCCGAATTGTATAATATCATTATTTATAATATTTTCATTATTTATATCTGGTATAATATTTACATTATTTATAATAGGTATATTACTTATAATATTTTCATTATTAATAGTAGGTATAGTATTTTCATTAATTATAATAGGTATATTATTTACATTATTTATAATAGGTATATTATTTATAATATTTTCATTATTTATAATATTTTCATTATTTACATTATTTATAATATTAGAGTCATCATCATCACTGATTTTGATGACTTCTTTTTTAATTATTTTATTAGGGATATTAATTTTAATAATTTTTATTCTTTTTATTTGATGTAGTTTTATTTTGCTGTATATTCAAAATATCTATGTTATTTTTATCAATTTTCTTAAACAGTTTAATTTTATTAAACTTAAAAGAATTTAAATGAACCGCATGTTCCCTATAAAATGCTTTATATTTAATGCTCTGGGAAGTTTTGCATATGGCGCAGATAAAAAAGTCGATGCCATTAAATCTATTGCCGTAATATTTTTTATTTCTTTGAGACAATTTTCATTATTTCGCAATGATGAGATGCAATATCTCGGATAAAAAGTGCATAATAAAAAATAATAAATTAATTTACAAAACCTATATAAAGTATCTAATAATTCTAACTATTAAATAAAACTTATATATAAAATATCCAATAATATTTGCATGCTTACTGCAAACTATTAAATAAAACCTATATAAAATATCTAATAAAAATAAAAATATTTGTATGGTCACTAAAAACTATTAAATAATTTCTATATAAAGTATTTATTAAAATAATTCCTATATAATTCAATAACAATTACTGTAAAATCTATAATAAAATAATTCCTATATAATTCAATAACTATTATGGCAATATATTTGTTTCTTTATAATTTTAACTTATTATGGTAATATCTGTTTCAGTAATAATAGTTGTTTCTTTTTAATTTTAATTTATTATAAATTATGATATTTGAAGTATTATTATAATAATACTTTAAATTTCATCAATTTAAAATAAAAATATATTTATCATAAAACTTATAGATTGAAAAATAAATAGAACCTTATTATAAATTATTGATATTTGATGTATTATTTTTAATAATATTTCAAATATCATTAACTTAATTTCTATAAATATATAAAAATAAATAAAAATAAATAAAAAACTAACATTTAGCCCCTGATTCCGAAGAATCATCATCCTCTATAGAAAAGAGGTCCTCCATATCTTCCCCAGAAGCGGGGGCATCCATAGAAATGTGGGCATAATCAGTAACGATAACATTCATATCTTCCCCAGAAACGGGGGCATCATCAAGAACATTGACAACGATTATGGCTTGATTATTACGTAAATATGGAATTTTATCAAGATGAAAAACTCCTAAAAATTTATATCCTAGTAATTGTTTTCCAATTCGATAGACCTGAACAGAGGAAAAACTCCTAAAAATTTATGTCCTAGTAATTGTTTTCCAATTGAGAACTACATCAATAATATTTAAAAATACATTTAAAAACTTACTCCATGACAAATTTTCATAAATTATCTATTCATTTATACCAACATTTTCAAACCAAGAATGTTCATTCAAACTAGTACGGTTCTGTTTGCAGTTATTTGAACATCATTTTCAAATACTCCATATATTACCACATGCAACGGTTCAGTTGTAGCTTTAGCAAACTTTATATCTAATCGTAAATTTCCATTTTGAGGTAATTGACTCTGATTTAAATCAAAATTGGGTGCTAAAACAAATGTAAAGAATGGATATTTGCTTTTGAAAATCTTCAAGAGTTATACCACAATTAAGGTTTTTATCCAAATAACCCATATTTCTCACTATACTCTGCATATATGTAGCGCAATAATTATCATTATCGATATCTTGAGTATATGTTTCTCTATAATCACTATTTTTGGATAAAGTTAGCGATGTTACTCCAAAACTTTTGAAAATTGAGCTCGATGTTAAGTATGATCCATTATATTGAGATTCACTTTGAAATATTACCAATATAAAGTTGGGCATTCTTCTATCTCCAAATATTTGTTCCTTATAGAAAGAAGCTGAACCTTTAGCAATAGCAAATTGAACAATTTCCATTGTTTTCAATGGATATATTGCATGCTTAGAATTAAGCCCCAGTTGATGGCCGGCTAATACAGAGGGCTCAACACGAACTCTTCTCACCAATAATTTTGCATCAACTAATTGAAGAATTGGTGCTGTGGTGGCACTTGTTAGTGATAATGCTGACTCAGATCTTTTCAATCTAATGTGTACATAAACACCTGGGAGTAAATATTTCGGTTGATCCATAAAATCGAGTTGTAATGATGAGCACATGGTAAATAATTTCGATCCTTTAATCCACTTTTTCCTATCATCACCACTACCATAACCCATAGGAGTTAAACATGTATTTTTAGAATCGCTATTGTAATTTATAATAGTTTCTATTAGAGCTTTGTGAATATATGTACTGTTACCACCCTCAATCTTGATATTATTAAATCCGAGAACTGCATCTTTAAAAAGTGTATGAAACAAGAAATGGTTTGGTATTACATCACTAGGTTCACCCAACGGTTTTCTATCTTTATCTACAACTTTGATCTGAATAGTTAACAATGTATCGTTCAAATCTAGATATTCAGTTTGAGAACCATTAATATAAAATCCAATATCAGTTCTACTATCCATAATAGAATTCATCGGGAATACATCTTCAAAGGCCCCATTTCAATTACTGCTTGGGGAGATGGTCTATCAAATAAACACAATTCAGATTTACCGCAAATCATTTTTGAAATATAATTCCATGTCCTTTCATTCGCTTGTATATATGTTTATGATGTCTTTTACGTTTTTGAGCCGGTGCTGGTTCTTGTTTTTGAAACATACCTGTAAAACTAGGTAGAATTTTCCCTAACTCGGATAATGCATTTGATTTCAGCGATGGTAATATTTTCTGCTCATTCATTATCACATCTTTAGCAGTTTTCATACCAAAACTACCAAGGCGTTTAAGAATAGGAAGTGCAAATCTACCAATTGTTCTCAACCAACCTGATCCATACTGTTTACCAATAAAATATGGTAATTCGCCACCACTTTGGCTACCACTATACATACTAATAATATCGTTATTGGCCATATAATTTACGAAAATGTAATGTCAAAAAAAAACAAACTAAATTCAATAAATTTACCGCTATCATCACAAATATTTATTTCTATATTGTTTATACATGATGTTGATACCGGTAAGTACATGGAATTATCGATATTTATATTGACAACTTCATCCTGGTCATGTTTATCAACCCAAACAAATTTCAATAAAGGAACCAAAGAATCACCAACAATTATAGGATCGATGATGTTAGTGTATATGAACATTTGCCTATGAAGTTTTATTATTTTTGGTTTGCGTACACCAAAAGCACTTGGCCTATATGTTTGCTTATCTAATCCCAATGTATTAGACAAATTTTTATCAAATGTAACTTCACAAATGTTATTATTCAGACTGAATTTGCATATTCCATCTTTAAAAAATTCAATAGTTTTAAATATATGTAAACAGATGAATGAAATATATTTATGTAATTCTTCAAGTGTTTCAATATATAAATCTTTAGTAAATGTAAATGTATCCTCAACTTCATTAATATATGATACAGTTATTTTGATGTGTTCGGTAATTACACTGTTTTCTTCAAATGTTTTGAAACGTAATAAGTATTCAGTACCAGGAACAACAATGCTAAGACTATCACTACCCATTCGCTTGGTGTCATCAATACTTTCAAATTTTATTGTAAATGGACTATAATCACAACTAACATTCAATCCATCTTTGAAAAACATACCACTATTTTCATCTAAAATTTGATTCGGAATATGACAATATCGTTCAAAATTATTGATTGAGAAAATATCACTACAGGTTTTAGGAACACGTTTCTTGAATCCGATTTTACAATGACTATAAAATGGGAATGTATTGTACACAAATGTAAAGTCTTGCAAAGCAACTTTCCAATTTCCATGTAAATAAATGGGATTTTGAAGATCAACCATAAATTTACTTGCTTGATTTTCCAGATGGATTAGTGGGCAACTATTGCTCGGTAGAATTGTATAGAAACTCATTTTACTAGGTCTTTTGATGATATCCATGAGGGCTTTTGATATCCATGCCATTTGACATAGTATTGTTTATTCTTACCCACTATTTTAGTTTTCAATATTTTCTGAATTCTGAACACTGTAGGTTTAGAAATAACTTGTAATTCCTGTTCATAGAATTTCCCTTGTATTACATTGTTATCACTATCTTTAAAAACATACATTACAGAACTCTGTTTAGTATTAATTTTAGTAATTTGAAATACCTCATCACTCCAATTACTATCGAAATTTTTGATGAAAGGTGAAGCAGATATTTTACTAATTCTAACGTGATCACCAACTTTATATTTTGGTTTTGTAATAGCAACTGTTTTAGACCGTAATGATTTAGCTAATGTTTTCGAGCATATATCTACGGGTCTCAAACCATTCAGACCTCGATGTGATGAATTATTATAACTGACAATTATTTTCGGTAATACATTTATCCATATTTTATTACCTTGATGCACGAAATATTTCTTCAATCTATCCCTCAATATCCGGTTAAATCTTTCAACATATGCGGCTTTGTATTGAGAATGTACAGAATAATGATTTATTTTGAGACGATCCAGGATTTGCTTAACTTTACTATTGTAAAACTCCTTGCCTATAATAATAATAATAATAATAATAATAATAATACCTTAATCGGTTTGTAAATTGTCCGGATGCCCATTTTTAAATAAATTATTAATTGCTTTAGATATTTCCTCTGCAGATTTTGTCTTTGTTGGTACACCGCGAGCAAAACGACTGAAAACATCAATACACGTTAAAATATATTTATAACCCTTGTTAATCTTTGAATACGGTATCATCTCCATCAAATCCATTTGCAATAAATCATTAATACCGAATGTCTTATAAGCTCTTGTTGGAAATCTTTTCCGCATTGGTTTGTTTAAACTGTACGCAAGTTGATCTGACAACCACTTTTGCGTTTCCTTTTTCGACTTTGGGACTCTTTTCTTTAACTTTACCACTTCACCGAAAGCTGCGTCGTCTTCTGGGTTCGTCCAAATCTTCTCAATTACAACAAGATGATTTAAATTTTAATTTAACATTAGGTAATGATTGACCCATCGTTTATTGTGATAATAATGATAATGCTAATGGTAACATTGCTCCCATAAGACCGCCATGTTGTTTATATATGATTTTTCTCATTTGCTGACGATTTTTATTATTTACTAGTGATAACAAAGGCTTACAATGTTTATTCAATACTAGTTTTTTAGAATTACTGATTTTAATTTTACCTCTGACTACTTTTAGTAGAATTTTGAGTAAATCATCGACAACAAAATTTGAAAATGATTGTAAAATAGACATTCTTTTCATACTCGATGCCTTTAACAATGCATTAAAATATGGGAAACTCCTATGATTGTTTACAATTTTAACTTTTTTCTTACTCTTTTTAATGGTGGGTTTCTGGGAGTTGATGTTTTAAACTATACGGTTGTTACCCAGACAACCCCATATAAATATACTTTCGCTGACCACTCGGCACTCGTTGCTAAGCAACGTTGGAACTGTGTTCGAGCGGTTAGATCGTCCGCAAAAAGTTAGCGCTATTACTAATGCTATAATTGACCGAACGATCTCTGGGTCCAACGAGCTGCCGATAGAAGGCCTGTGCTTGATTTCGACTTTTTAGGTCACCTTATACAGTTAATGTCATCATTCGTTTTTATAGTCTTCATGTAAACTTCTCATTCACGTGTTCCAATATTCTCATACTACTTCATGCGTTCTAAAACTTATCGGATCCTCTAAATGACGTTTAAACAACAGAAAACATATATTTATAAACGGAAAAACATATTTAGGTACGTCAATTACGCGCTGGTTGATGTCCGAGCAGCTCGGCGCTTAGCTCGCTCTTTACGTCCGGGTCGGAAGCCGCTAGACTTTGGCGTAGTCTTTGGACCTGTTGTTGCCTCTCTATACGCCAGTTGAGCAGGAGCAAAGACGAGGAGATTTGTCACTGCCGCTCCTTCTTGGCAGGCTGACACTGCCACCTCTAGCCCCTTTATCTGAGTCCTCAGGCTTTGATTTAATTTTCTTTCTTCTGTCTATCTCTTTTGCGCGGCTGTTAGCTTTTGATAGAGCAACTTCACCTTCTTCGGCTCTACCCATGTGGCTTTTGTTTGCTGGATTTCCTTTGTTAACTGTATTATTTACTCGTAGAAGCTTTTGTTGACCCTGCGTGCGTGCTCTAGCTCTCGTTGTCGGACTCTCAGTGGTTCCATATCTATAACAAAAAAAATGCGATTTGAATCTCATCTATTTGTCTCACTTCAGTTATATAATAGTACAGGCATTATTGTTAAATAGGAGGATTTTAGAACAAATAAGAAATCGAATTCAATTAGGTATTTATTTCAAATTTGATTTAACTAAACATTTATCATTAGTTAACATGGTTCGTTGACATCACTAGTAATAATGATGGTTTCGGCGATATCTATCGATATTCTTCTCCGGGGCCGGCCGAACATAAGGATGTTCCCGATGTTCTCCTTCTGGCTGCTCCGTACTCCTCATGTGTCGGGGCAGGATCTTTTGGGGAACGACCACGTTGATGGCCGTAGAACGAATATTCAACCTTTCGTTGTCCAAATTGTACGACGTATTATACGGCGGGGCATACCCATCCGTACTCGCAATCCGGCCCGTGGCAATGTCGTTTTCCACATTAGCCAAGTAGCGCCGTGCCAGATCTACTTGTTCGTTGGTTTGACGCTGATGTTCCTCAAGCCACATGAGTAGGAACTCAGCTTGGCCATGGATTTCCCTGGCCGGGTTTCACCCTGGCTCCCGCTTTATTGCGACGAACGGGAGCTCGACATCTGTTGTTTGTTGCATACCAAGAGCTCTGGCTTCTCTGACTTTTGATATGGTGAAGCCAGCATCCTACATTGCCTGACGGCAACGGTTTACTGCGTGTGCGGGAAAACGCACTGTGAATCGGAATTCATCAATCCACGAATTGTCTAAAAGAAAACTAGATTTAAAATGTATTCAATTGGCGCTTTGAGGAGAAGAAATCCCTATATATTTCCGACGAGAAGTTAAGACAGTGGTCATAGATTTTATGAGCTAAATTTTATATCGTCGGAAACGAAACTCTAGTTATCAAAGTCGAGGCCAAATCTATCCCCCTCAAGTAATTATTTATAGATTAATCCTTATATAAATTTCTCCTCCTCAGAAAAGTTGAGTATAATCAAAATCTCATGTTGCATCAAATCGGTTAATTCAACAAAAGAAATTGGTTGTCGAACCTACGCATAAAAATTGCGGTATTTTCCCTAATTCGCAATTGACTATAATAACGTTGGATTTGCAGTTCCCACAAATACTCAAGAATTTCCGAATACCCAGAAGGCTAGGAGTTCGTTTCGTCATGACCCACAATGAGGTAATCATACTTTAATAATTTCGTGTACATTATCTTACCGATTTATCTTTTCACATTCCTTAGGTAAATGAAAATTCAGAGCATTTGTAATAACTTGGTAATATAACTGTAGGTCTACTTTTTGACATTATCCATCCAATTAAAATACAAAAAAAAATAATATGAAAATAAAATAAATACCTATATGAATTCGATAAGGATGTTTAAATTCATTTATAGTGTAGGGTGACGTGCATTAAAGCTATCTATGGTTAATGCGAAATCGATTAAATGAATGCAAAACAAAACAAAACAATTAAAGTTAAAAATTTTATTGGTGAAAAGAGAATTTGTAATAATTACGCATCGTATTATTTCGTATTGTTTTAATTATTACATTTAGACGTCTTAGCGCGTGCTAGTTATAAATATAGCGATAAACTAGATTCGGGGAGCCACGTCGCCAAGGCACTTCGTCGTTCGCAATGGTTAGAACTCCGAAATTTCAATAATCGTCTCCAAAAGAGGTTTCTGAATTTTCGCGATATCTCTCTAAACTATTCCAGTTTCTACAGGTCGTTCAACTCTGCCCAGAACCGATTATTTGTTGTTCAATTATTTAATCTGTCGTATTAGTTCGTTCTATCGTGCTATTCGAGGAATTCGTCACCTTAAGAGAATCATGTCATCATCAAATATGCCTTAATTTTCTCTATCGATTTTATTTAGTTTATGGTAAAAGGACAATAATTAAACAACTCATTCAGCAATTCCCCACACCTGTATATTACCCATTGTCAAAGAATCCGTGGTGTCGATTATTAATAGAGCATGGAGGAGAGTTCGCCTTATGGCTTTGGTCTACTAACAAAGGAGTTGTTGGTTTAATCCTTTACGATAACACTGATAAATCTTCCACTCCTTCATTTAGTTATTGCTACAGTCTTGTTACAAAAATCGTTTTGCTAAACAAAATCATTAGCAAACTAGCTGGTACTTTACTCTTTGGACACTCTGATTACTATTATGGGACTCGCCTAAGGAAATCGTGGATAACAGCATTTCATAATCTTTTCCTCTTATATTCCGTCAATTCTAGGGAACCTGCTGAATGGATTGCCAAACGAACATCAATAAAACTAACAAAAACCCATTTATAAATTTAAGTTGTTGCTGAAGAAATCGATTACATAAGTCCCTAGCCCAGTCGTTTAACAAATTTCTAATTGTGCATTCCTCATCCTATTCAAAAATTAATCAACTAAATAAATAAGCCATTATTGACAAAATCTACCTTTAGGTTTAAATTATTACTAAAAGATGGTTAAATAGATTATTTACAAAATCATTTAAGGGTTCTTTATTCATACATTTACTTTATTGTTACAGTCATTAACCATTGATCAAAATTTTTTAGCAAATCTTATTCCTTTTATTTACATCATTAGGAGAGGATTTTAAACAGTATCTTACTTCACATTAACTACTCAGATATTTATTACAGGATACAATATGAGTTCTCTTGGCGTAGCCATTCCGACAAATCGTAAGTGTTATTTTCCGAAGGGAAACGTATTCCGTGGTATTCGACAATTTTATCATGTACGCTGGTAATGTATCAATATTCAGTTATTCCCTCATCGAACCGGTCAGACAGTTATAGTTGAAATGATGGGTCGGCGTCTGGTGTCTTGAGTAATATCAATGGTAATTGGAGTTGCTGGTCTAGCTCAAATGGATCATTTGAACAAAAAAAAACTTCAACGAGGCGTTCGATTAAACACTTTGTATTTTGTGAGTTTAAATGCATTCTTAAGTTATGGCCATTTCTAGAAGGTTGTTGTGGGGAATAATTACTCTATGGCTGCTATCTAGGACTTGTAAAATTAAAACATGATCAACAGATAAAATTTTTTTACTTGAAGTATCGGCTCTAGATTCTTGGGTCACAACGTCCTCTGGAAATCTTACTGTAGGATTTTGGTTGTTTGGTGGATGATGCATTTTAGTCTATTGAAAATTACTGATCGGTGTCGAATCAGCAGTGACACTTATAGTGTGGAGATATTCTCGGGGTAGAAAATTACAGTGGATAAAGGTCGTGTCCACTGTTTAAACACGTGGTGTAGAATGTCCTTAATTCGCACACCTACTGTGTGCCGGTGTGCCGTCAAGTCGTTCGAGTTAGACATCAATATTCGATCAATCAATACATAAATGTCATGTCTGTGGTACAAATAGCTGGATGTTGTTCAATGCATGCCATTTGTCTGCCTGATTTGTTTGGATATTTCTGGCTAAATATTATTCTCGGGTCATCAATCAATTTAGTCACGGGTATTGATTGGATAGTATTATATTAGATTATGGATTTAAATTTCTTTTTAGGTATCATCTCTCGACATCTCACGATAACTTGGAGATCTCTTTCTCCGATGCTTCTGTGGGATTCATTTTATTGATTTCTCGACTACATTTATGGATCTCTTAGGAGGATGTCAATTAATTTCGCCTGAAATATTATTTTATTTTATTAATAAAGTTTTTGGAAGGTTATTCTTTATTGAATTTGGATGGTGGGGGAATTGTGGGTAGACACGGTTACGGTTTAAGTTTATTTGGTTCTATTACGAAAAATGTATCGGGACTCTTTAGTTTATTAAAACAAAAGAAATGTAAGTCATTCATTCTGTGTTGACTCTCCTATCTTTATTTACGAAACCAAATGTTAAATCGTATGGTTTAGGAGAAATCCTAAACTTATATATATTCATTACCTGCTTTAGGTTTTGTTTGACGATGGGTACCACATTGGTTAACTCGGATGTTCAAGTTATTTATGCATTACTGTTAAATTTTCCTTTTGAATTTTTATTATCATTTAAAGTATCTAAAGTATTAAAATTCAGCTAATTTATTTTAATATCATGTGTTTCATATACATTAATCCTACTATTATTCGCATCTATTTATTATTTTCATCAAACATGTAACTAAATATTGATTTGAATGCATTCTTTCTCTCCAATGTTGGCAAATTGATAATTTTTCATAATGAAATGGGATGTCTTCTACGATTTTCTCGGTACGGTTTACCATGAATTTTATGTTTTTAATGATATCATCTTCTTCTCTATTATTAGAGACCAGCTCATTTAACAAAGTTATAAAAAATTTAGTTTCTGGCATTTTATAAAAATATATGAAAGTGTAAGCTTATTTATACTATATTCGACCAATCAGAATCATGCAATACTAAGAAAATATGTAAAAATATATAATGGAAATGGTAATGATGATTTTTTGGCACTGTTAACATTAACTTCTTTCAATTTGCTGCCACCACTGTTAACTGGTTGTTGTAATTTCATTATACTATTCAACTGATCAGTTGTTTATTAGAATAAAATTTTATACTATATTGAACTTGATTCATCATTTTTTCATTAAGTTTACGATTTTCTTTCAATTCTAATATTTATTTTATTAATTCGTTTTGGATAATACGAATGGTCTTATTTAGATATATAATATCATCATATAATTCGTTTTTAGCTCTTTTTAAAGTTTCATATGTATGTTCAAATCGGAATTCTAAATTACTCATTCTTTCAGATAATCTTTTGACTGGAGTTTTCAAATATCTAGGCCTATCTATCATATACAAAATATCCATCAATACTGCTGTATCAGGACATACACATCTTGTTAAATTTTTTACCTTGAACGGTTACAACAATTGAGTTGGCCATATTAAAAACTAATATTATTATTAAATTTTCTTTAATCATTTTCAAATCTATATAAATTAATATTTATTGTTTATAGCTGAAAGGTTGTGTGTGTGTGTGTGTTTAACTTCTCATTGATCTAAATTAGTATAAAAGTAATTGTTATTTCAATTTTTATCATTATAATAGATGTACTAAGCACAGATCAAGCTATAAATGAAATTAAACATTATGGTAATTAATAATTACTAATATTATTATTAACTATTTGAGAGATGATTATTTTAAAGTTAAGAATAAGCCAAAATCAATAATTCCAGATTTAGTCTTTAATTATACGTCAATATGGATATTTACCGTAATCGACGAGTTCCTATGGGACGTCAAGCAAAATAAATTGTCAAAAGATGTGGAACCTGAATATCCATGTGGTGATGGATGTCATTGCTGTGCGGCCCGATATCGAAAGTATGTGGAATGGGCTTTGAATAAAGCTCTTCGATAATATTACTATAGTAGAATTATTTCTTTATAATAAAATTTTTTTGTTGTTTATTTCTTGGTTTTTTAATTGTATATATATAAATATATATATATATATATATATATATATAAAAAAGAATAATAAAAAATAATAATATTTTTAAAATAATAACAATAATAATAATAATAATAATAATAATAAAAATTAAAAATAAAACTTTTAATAAAATATTTTAATACAAAAATTTGTAACATTAATAATAATATTAATAATAATAATAATATTAATAAAAATTAGAAAATATTAATAGTTAAAACACTACTTATTTTTATAAGTAATAATTTTAAATTTAAAAATGTTTAAAAATAATATAAACTTGAGAAATTTTGAATGAATGACCTTGAAAAAATATGATGAGTCATCCAATGACCCTGACCTACTTTTAAATGACCTTGACCTACTTTTGAATGACCTTGAGAAATCACGATGAGTCATCCAATGACCTTGAATGAGTCATGGTCTTTGTTTAAATGACCTTGAGAAATTATGACGAGTCATCCAATGACCTTGAATGAGTCATTGTCTTTGTCTCAGAAAAGTTGTACTTTTGGGCTTAGAAAATTTTTCTTTCAGCAGTTGGGAGGGGGTGTGCTGGAGGTGACACATCCCACTACTCACTATTTGACAAATTAAAAAATATTTTTTATTAAATTTATAATAACTACAGTTTATTTGATTTTTTGTGAGCTAATTTGTAACTCAAGGAAAAATTTCGTAATTTAATTTGTCACACTTTCAAATATCATATTAACTTGAAACCTCCCAATGACAATAATGTAATTAAATTTAATTTCGCGAAATAAATAATAAAATATTACATAGTTCTACAACTTACCCTATAACCCAAAAACACGGTAAATAGACAAAACAAATGGACTCAAAATGTCTTAAATTATATTATCGGTTTACTGTTTTAATTTAAGGCAATACATATTTTAGACTTTGAAACGACTACAAAAATAAAATTATATATCAAAGTATTTTTAAAACAAACTTTTATTAGAATGTAATTAAAAGGGAAAAATAATTTTCCTTAATTCCTAAACAAGAGATATTTGAACGTCATATGCTAATATTTCATGTCTTTTTCCACGGTAACATACAACAAAATAGACATTTATATTTAGTAAGGATTTTTTTTTTGATTTTCACCTGTGATTTCTTTTCATTTATAAATGACATTATATTTTCTACAAAATTTGACTATGTATCAGATTTATTTATGGTCAAAGAAAATTTCGTAATTTAATTTGTCACACTTTCAAATATCTTGAAATCATTGGAGAATTCAAATATTTTAAAAATAGTATCGAAATTTCAAAATGTGTTTATAGTAATCAATTTGAGCACTCTATTAAAAGGCGCGAGTAGTATTATTTAACATAACCAACGTGATTAGGAACAACTGATTTAAAAGAATTAAAAATTATAAATATAAAGTTTAATAATTAGTGAAAAAAGTTATGTTAGGTATGGGAGATTACATCATTAAGTTTTAACTATTACATAATCATTGTTTCCATATACATCATTTGACACAGATTATGATGGATGACTGATGATGAGAATAATTTCCTTAAAATATATTTCCTTTAAATAATTATAATTTTAATCAACTAAATATGGGAAAAACGAAATAAACATTAATTTTGTTATTATTTAATAATAGCTTACGGAAATAAGTAAAAACTAAAAATGACAACTAGTAAATCACGAATAGATATTAATATAAAATTAGAAGCCATCAGATTGTATAATAACAACACGGATCTCCGTGACATCAGTGCGTTGCTTGCAATCAAGCGTGAAACTATCAAAGGTTGGATTAAGAAAGGCAAAGAATATCTCATTTTGAACAACCGTCCAAAGACATATAATAAAGTTTCGATTTCCACAAAACGAGAGGCCGTTCAAATGAAAAAGAATGGGATGGCATTTGTAGAAATTGATGCAATGTTAAATGTCAATCCGAAAACCGTGCAAACATGGATGAATAAACCAGAATTTAATAGTTCTCATTCACAGTTCATTGACAGAGATTTGGAAACTAAAAAAACACTCGCATTCAAAAAGCTACCGAAATATTTGACAGACAATAATCGAATGGAAATGAATCCGGAGAGTGAGGAAATCTCAGAGATTGAATTCACTGAGGAAGAAATCGAGAGGATGGAATCCATTTCGTTTAGTGAGCTACCGAACTATTTAATGCAAATATATCTCTAAGAAATAAATAAATTCCAAAAGAAACTGAAGAGGATTATTTAATAATCAAAAATATTTTTAACAATATAATTATTACTTCGCATCAAGGGCTTATTTTGTTATTACTTATTTGATATATTATTTACTACTATTATGTTTATTATCATTATCATTATCATTAACCAGATAATTCTTTTTAATGGATGAAAAAACTTTCGATTATAATCCTTTCAAAGGTGTTGGAAATAAGCTTTTTCAATTTTAAAATACATTTTTAGTCTTTTTAAATTCATTTCTGCTTTTTATTCGATATTGAACCAGACATTGATTGAAATTGAAAAATATCGGTAAATTTTCGATTTGTATGCCTATTTCTATAATTAGGAAAATTAATTTTTATTTCATTATTGTTTTCGCAAACGGTGATATTTTTTATTTTTAGGTAACAAAATTATACTATTTGCTTCCAAATTATTGCTTTTTGCATAGAAAATGTCAAAACTACAGACATTAACGGAAGATCTGATTCTAGCATTGATTGAAGCTGATTCCAATGTAGAAGAGGAAGTAGTCGATGAAGGAGAAATTTTACTGAAATTCACCAAGTTGAGCAAAAAGATGTCGTGGTAGTTGAATTCGAAGCTGAATCGGAAAATGTTGACGAATTTAACGATATTGAAAATCAACGCTGCTGGAACTATCAAATTAAATAGATTTGCCAATTCTCGTTTGCCAAGTGATAAAGAAATGAAGGCAAGAGGTCGAGGCTCGTCTGCTACATGTATCAGTTCTGTTGTAAAAGTAATTCTCACTCGTTGGTATCACAATAAAGTCATCAATCTTGGCTTTAATTTCATTGGCATCGATGTACAGCAGGGTTTCCAAAACTATGTTCCGCGAAGCCTAAATAGATATTTCACAAAAATGTGGAGTAAATTTAGAAAATTAAACATATTCTACTTCATAATGAAAGATGAGTGACGGTTAGACTTCATTGAGTTTTATGACGTCAAGAGCAGACGAAGATTTTTCGTACCTAGAATTTGGGTACTGCAATAAAATTCTTTAACAAGTACCAATATTTTTTAATGATGGAGAAAGACTATCCCTTATCTTGAGTGCATGAAAGAGATGTGGTATATGGGATTGTTTCTACCTGATTCACCGAAGTCTTGTTAGTATGATCTTTGATGCGCAAAAGGACAGTTCGCTTTTTCGTGTTTACACATCAGACAGCCTCACGCAAATAGACTTGACGCCACAGCAGATATGAGAATACAATTGACCAATATTGTGCCTGATATAAAAAGAATTTGTAATTTAATCAAGACGAATGTATCTTGAAGATAAAAGACGAATTATCTTTGTATTAAAGTCAACAACAGATCGGATTTGTGATTTCACTAATTTCTTCAGTATTGTCGATTGTTGAATGTTTATCTGATATAAGAATTGGCTCTTTAAATATGGAATTCTTTTGAATGTTGTCTGTGGCTAAGATTTAAAATTTTCTTCTTTCTTGGTTGACATTATTGAAAATTTCTATATAAAGATGATTTTCTAACAAGGTCTAAACGGTTTTTAACTCTTTGGTTCCTGGGCTTTCTTCCAATGTATAATTCTTTGCATATATTGTGCATGACGCAGTAGAAAACGTCTTTTCAGAAATTGTGTTTTTTAGTTTTCTATTTGTAATGTTTGCCAGCGCTTGCGCCAGTGTTCATGATATAATAATTGGAAGGCTTCTTCCTCTTAATGATTTGATTGAGATTAAACATATTGATGACGAGATGGGTAAATCTATTCGCCTAATAGGGTCACAACCAGCATAAATATATGAGCTTCTAAACATAAATGTTTCGGCGTGCTAAAATTGTGCTTAGTTAAAATTGAAATGTAAATTGTGATTTTAATTTTTGTTTGATCGAGTCGATGGGAAAATGATTTCGTTTTGTTGCATAGAAATTGTTTTGATATTTTTAGGATAATAATTGAATGTCAAGCGTTACTATGTTATACATGTTTTAGTATATTTAATAAAACATTCAGTAGATTTGAAAAGCCACTCGCTATATACAGCTGAGACTTTAATTGATAATTTCTGAATTATAATTCATACTTTCTGAATTACAATTGATATTTTCTGAATTAATCTTGGAAAAGGTGTAATATATTAGTGACTAAACGTTTTTTCTCATATCCAGAATGTGAATAACCTCATTCAAAATTTCGTAAATAATTTTTCTATCCTCTAATTCCGAAAATATTCAATACATTAACCAAGAATCCTACTTAGCGGAAATTCACTTATCGCAGTAGAGTCTGGAACGAATTAACTGCAATAAATTAGGGATTACTGTATAGCTGTCATCAACTTTAATCGAATTCAGTAGAAGCCTAAAAAAGCTGGAGAATTCCCGCAGTTATTACTATTATTTAAATTATTATTATTATTGTGTAATGGATAGAGACCACATAAAAGAAACCGCATAAAAACCTTCCAAACTTCACTAGTAGCTATTAAAAATATATTTTTGTACATCGCGTAAATAAAATCGCATACACTAAACTGCACTGAGATAAATTCTCTACAATATAAAATAAAATCAATATTATTTAAATGTGGCATTTTAATGAATAAGTAAATTATTCAATGCCTAGTATGTATATAGAGAGTTGTACAGTACTCATTAGTAGATAGATATGTCACCGCTGGACCACATACCCCCTCCATCACCCCCCCCGGGAAAAATTTTTTTTTTGCGCTTAGTCCAAAAGTACAAATTTTTTAAAAGTACAAAAATTTTTTAAACAAAGACCATGACTCATTCAAGGTCATTGAAACAAAGACCATGACTCATTCAAGGTCATTGAAACAAATACCATGACTCATTCAAGGTCATTGAAACAAAGACCATGAATCATTCAAGGTCATAGGATGACTCATCATATGTTTTCAAGGTCATTGGATGACTCATCATATATTTTCAAGGTCATTGGATGACTCATCAAAATTTTAAAACAAAGACCATGACTCATTCAAGGTCATTGGATGACTCATCATATTTTTTCAAGGTCATTGAAACAAAGACCATGACTCATACAAATTTTTTTTCAAAATTTTTTCTATGTTTAAAAGTACACGATTTCCTATGTCACCGCTAGACCAAAAAAAATTTTTTCTATGTTGACAAGTACATATATTTTCAAGGTCATTTAAAAGAAGGTCAAGGTCATTCAAAAAATTTTTTTTTTTAAAAAAAAAATTTTCTATGTTGAAAAGTACATATATTTTCAGGGTCATTCAAAAAATTTTTCAAAATTTTTTCTATGTTTAAAAGTACACGGTTTCCTATGTCACCCTAGACCATAAAAGATATATTTTTCGAAATTTTTTCAAAATTTTTTCTATGTTGAAAAGTACATATATTTTTTCAAGGTCACGGATTTTTTAATCATTTTTTAATTATAATATATCTACTTACTTTTATAAGTAGTATATATTTTGTAAATTTAATTTTATTATTATTTTATAAAATATTATTATTTTTATTATTATTTTTATAAATATTATTATTATATATTGAAAACCGAGACATATACAACAAATTTATTATAAAGAGATAATTCTACTGTAGTAGTATTGTCGAAGAGCTTTGTTCAAAGCCCATTCCACATACTTCCGATATCGGGCGGCGCAGAAATGACATCCATCACCACAAGGGTATTCGGGTTCCATATCTTTTGACAAATTGTTTTGTTCGATATCCCATAGGAACTCATCTATTACAGTAAATATCCATATTGATGTATGATTGAATATCAAGTCTGGAATTATTGATGCTGGCTTATCCATGATTCCATGTATTTCTGGATAATAGAATTGCAGACGTTCTTTAATAACTTTAAAATAATCATCTAAAAAGCAAGTAATAATAATAATAGTAATAATAAATTACCATAATGTTTAATTTCATTCATAGCTTGGACTGCGCTCGGTACAATCATTTTAATGATAAAAATTGAAATAACAATTACTTTTATACTAATTTAGAGACACACACACACACACAAATCTTTAGCTATAAACAATAAATATTAATTTATATAGATTTGAAAATGATTAAAGAAATTTTAATAATATTATTAGTTTTTAATATGGCCAACTCAATTGTTGTAACCGTTCAAGGTAAAAATTCAACAAGATGTGTATGTCCTGATACCGCTGTATTGATGGATATTTTGTATATGATAGATAGGCCTAGATATTTGAAAACTCCAGTCAAAAGATTATCTGAAAGAATGAGTAATTTAGAATTCCGATTTGAACATACATATGAGACTTTAAAAAGAGCTAAAAACGAATTATATGATGATATTATATATTTAAATAAGACCATTGGTACTATCAAAAATGAATTAAGAAAATCAATATTAGAATTGAAAGAAAATCATAAACTTAATGAAAAAATGATGAATCAAGTTCAATATAGTATAAAATTTTATTCTAATAAAACAACTGATCAGTTCAATCTTATAATGAAATTACAACAACAACAACCGGTTAACAGTGGTGGTAACAACTTGAAAGAAGTTAACAGTGCCAACAAATCATCATTGCCATTTCCATTATATATTTTTACATATTTTCTTAGTATTACATGATTCTGATTGGTCGAATATAGTATAAATAAGCTTACACTTTCATATATTTTTATAAAATGCCAGAAACTAAATTTTTTATAACTTTGTTGAATGAGCTGGTCTCTAATAATAGAGAAGAAGATGAAATCATTAAAAACATGAAATTTATGGTAAACCGTACCGAGAAAATCGTTGAAGACATCCCATTCGATTATGAAAAAATTCTCAATTTGCCACCATTGGAGAGAAAGAAGGCATTCCAATCAATATTTAGTTACATGTTTGATGAAAATAATAAATGGATGCGAATAATAGTAGGATTAATGTACATGAAACACATGATATTAAAATCTGGATCCGACTATGAAAATTATTTCCAATGGTCTATAGAGGTATATTACTTTATATTGTTATTAATTTATTATTATTTAGGTGATAGAAACAAAAATTGATCCGTGGATAGAATCAAACGGTGGATGGACAGCTATTATTCAAGTTGCCGCAGAAGCCAAACGCTCTGATATTTGTATCGAGAATTGCAAATTTCTATTAAAACTATTCACTGGAGTATCTGTTTTATATTTATGTAACAAGGTTTATCATAGATTTTAATAAATATTTCTTTGTTATGTTATTAATAAAAATTACATTTTTAAAGATTTATTGATTATTACATGTACATTCTTCATCACCACAAGATTCTATCATAATATTTTCTATAACATGATCAATACAATTCTTAAATTCGGTAGGCTCATCTTTAATAATTTCGGTAGTATCTTCAGTATCATTAATATTTTCTTCAGTATCTTCAGTATCATCAATAATTTCTTCAGAATAATTAATAATTTCAGTATCTCCATCATTAACAATTTCAGTATCGTCACTCTGACATTCTGAACATGAATCTTCTTTACTCAATGCTTCAACTAGAGTCAACATATCTCTAATTTTTACACCGGTTATTTCTTCAAGTTTATCAAACAAAAAGTTTATTAAATATTCTAAACGAAAATTAATTAATTATTTTATATTTTATATTTTACCTTTTTCAGACATCATTTTAACACTATTTTAAAATTAATTATAATTTTGTTTATAGAATAACAAAGAAACATTAATACATTTATTAAACACTAAACACTAAAATAACTGTGAAAGTCTAGCAGTAACAATTTTCCAGATTGGAGAAAGCACATCATTTTGATCAGCTTTATATCCTTGGATTGTTATTGTTAAATACCAGTTTTCCTGTTCTTTTATTCCAATTTCTGTAAATGCATCATAATATTTGGTATATTGACTCGTGAAGAAAGCATTTTCATTGCATTTTAAATTGGAATTCATCTTTTTGAACGTATTATCAATATCCTTGATATCTAACATTGAGAGAGTACCAGCAAGAGATTGAAATTGCGTTTTATTGAGTTTGACTGGATTTGCCAATTGTATATTGATAGGCTCCTTTAAAAAATACATTTTATAATTGTGGAACATCTGAACTGGTTGGACGCTTATTTTCTTGGTCATATTTGATTTATGATCTTTATAAGGTGGTGACGCACTTTTATACCCTTGACAGATACTGATTAACCAATCAGAATCCTGCATGTTAAGTGCATGATAATTGCATGTTAAGTGCGTGACTGTATGTAAATTAACCCGTTGAGTTTTATGATTTTACACATATCATCTATATAAAATGTATTATTAATGTCACGTGTTTTATTATTATTATTATTACTATTATTATTATTATTTTAATTATCATGATTTTTATTATTATTATTATTACTATTATTATTATGATACTAATAAAATTACTATTAATATTATTATTTCCAAATCTAACAAAAATAAAACTATTACTATCAAAAACATTTATTATTATTACCAAAATAAAACTAACAAAACAACAAAAATAAAATACAAAAACATTTATTACCAACAATAAAACTACCAAAACAATCAAAATAAAATACATTTATTTTCGAAAAAGTTGGTATTTAGACGAATTTCGTATTGAATTTGTCAGATTCCATTCGACATAGCGTTGATATCGGAAATCACAACAGCTACACCCCAGAATGCAGGGGTATTCAGTTTCCATCTCCTTGACCATTCGGTTTATTTCATTGTCCCAAAGGGCTTGTTTAATCAGATTTGAAATATCGATTCGTGTTTCATTATATATTAACTGTTGATTCATTGAAGGTTCTTGATTCTTCAAAATCTCCTTTTTTTGAGGATAGTAATAAATAATACGCTCGATTATCATTGGAGCATATTTGTCTAAATAAAATATAAAAAATGAAATAAAAATGATAAATTTACCGTATTCAGCGATATTTTTCTTTGGCATAGAATACATAATATTTTCCATTTTAAAAATGAAATAAAATGAATAAGCAATTTGTTTTAATTAATCATTAGCCAATCAGATATCGACCAATCCGGTGATTTCATTTTGTATGTCACAAACAATATTTTTGTACTCTAGATTTCGCACCCCTAATATGACTATTTTGCCGCTAGCAAACACGTTAACACACATTGGGTTGTATTTTAAAAGCCTCAATGCAGGAAATAATTCTGGCTCGAACATACAAAGACATTTTGTTGACATGCTGTATAGATTGATAGATTGTCCCATATCCATGGTAACAGTAATTGACTGTATTTTAATATCCTTTATTCTATATTGTAATTTATTGATATCTAAAGGTTTCTTACATCCCATGATTCTACATTTGCCGGATTTGAAAAATATTATAGGGTATTTTCCACTCCTATCTACAATTTGCTGGGGTTTACCATTTGGAAACGTCATTTTTGATACATCGAAAGTTCCTTTATAATTTATATTTGATAACATAATTAAACAATAAAGAAATATTAATCTATATATATGATTTTTAGAAAGAGTTCATTAAATCGTATAATATAAACAAAAACCTATAATTATACAAATTAATAATGGACTTAAGAAATGATGCTGTATATCAAATCGTCGGCCCAAGTGGTAGTGCTAAAACTATGTTTGTGTGTAAATTACTGAAATCTAATTTATTTCAAACCAAATTCAACAAGATTTATTGGCATAGGGGTGCAGATGAAGAACATGGATTAACTCAGGATAATTTCTGTAAATTGAAAAACATGAAAATAGTAAAGGGTTTCGATAAAAACTGGTCAAGTCGTTTAAGGAAAGGTGATGTCATCATTATTGATGATTTGTATCAGGAAGCTAATAAAGAAAAGGATTTTAATAATTTATTCACAAAAATCAGTATACATGTTGGTGTTACTGTGATCTTTATTACTCAAAATCTATTTCACCATGGTGGCGCACATCGAACAAGGAATTTAAATGTTCAATATTTAGTTATTTTCAACAATCCTAGAGATGCTACAGTTATTGATTTTCTTGCTCGACAAGCATACCCTAATAATCGTAATTTTCTCATCAGTGCATTTCAAGATGCTACAAAATCACCACATGGATATATATTTCTTGATTTCACACAACAATGTAACGATGATTTACGGGTAAAAACAGATATTTTCAATAAAGAAGGTGCCATGGTATATAAACAAAGTTGAAAACTTTAACATGTAAAAATGTTTATGAAATCCAGGCTTAAAAATATCCGAAAACTTAGACAAAGTATTAAAAAGACTATAAAGAAGCGTGTTCCACCAAAAACTAGTTATACACCATCTAAAAAACTAATAACCGAGATCTACCCTGCAATGAATCTTATTTCGAAAAACATTATTAAAAAGAGTAAGAAAAAAGTTAAAATTGTTAAAAATCATAGGAGTTTCCCATATTTTAATGCATTGTTAAAGGCTTCGAGTATGAAAAGAATGTCTATTTTACAATCATTTCCAACTTTTGTTGTCGATGATTTACTCAAAATTCTATTAAAAGTAGTCAGAGGTAAAATTAAAATCAGTAATTCTAAAAAACTAGTATTGAATAAACATCGTAAGCCTTTGTTATCACTAGTAAATAATAAAAATCGTAAGCAAATGAGAAAAATCATATATAAACAACAAGGTGGTTTTATCGGAGCAATGTTACTATTAGCATTATCATTATTATCACAATAAACGATGGGTCAATCATTACCTAATGTTAAATTAAAATTTAAATCATCTTGTTGTAATGGAGAAGATTTGGACGAACCCAGAAGACGAGGCAGGTTTCGGTGGAGTGGCAAAGTTAAAGAAAAGAGTCCCAAAGTCGAAAAAGGAAACGCAAAAGTGGTTGTCAGATCAGCTTGCGTACAGTTTAAACAAACCAATGCGGAAAAGATTTCCAACAAGAGCTTATAAGACATTCGGTATTAATGATTTAAATGCAAATGGATTTGATGGAGATTATACCGTATTCGAAGATTAACAAGGGTTATAAATATATTTTAACGTGTATCGATGTTTTCAGTCGTTTTGCCCGCGGTCTACCAACAAAGACAAAATCTGCCGAGGAAATATCTAAAGCAATTAACTCAATGTTTAAAAATGGACATCCAGACAATTTGCAAACCGATTTAGGTATTATTATTATTATTATTATTATTATTATTATTATTATTATTATTATTATTATTTTTATTATTATTATTATTATTATTATTATTATTATTATTATTATTATTATTATTATTATTATTATTATTATTATTATAGGCAAGGAGTTTTACAATAGTAAAGTTAAGTAAATCCTGGATCGGCTCAAAATAAATCATTTTTCTGTATATTCTCAATACAAAGCCGCACATGTTGAAAGATTTAACCGGACATTGAGGGATAGATTGAAGAAATATTTCGTGCATCAAGGTAATAAAATATGGATAAATGTATTACCGAAAATACTTGTTAGTTATAATAATTCATCACATCGAGGTCTGAATGGTTTGAGACCCGTTGATATCAGCTCGAAAACACGAGTGCAGTCTAAGAAAGTTACTATTACAAAACCAAAATATAAAGTTGGTGATCACGTTAGAATTAGTAAAATATCTGCTTCACCTTTCATCAAATATTTTGATAGTAATTGGAGTGATGAGGTATTTCAAATTACTAAAATTAATACTAAACAGAGTCCTGTAATGTATGTTATTAAAGATAGTGATAACAATGTAATACAAGGGAAATTCTATGAACAGGAATTACAAGTTATTTCCAAACCTACAGTGTTCAGAATTCAGAAAATATTGAAAACTAAAATGGTGGGTAAGGATAAGCAATACTATGTCAAATGGCATGGATATCAAAAACCCTCGTGGATATCATCAAAAGACCTAGTAAAATGAGTTTCTATACAATTTTACCGAGTAATAGTTGCCCACTAATCCATCCGGAAAATCAAGCGAGTAAATTTATGGTTAATCTTCAAAATCCTATGTATTTACATGGAAATTGGGAAGTTGCTTTGCAAGACTTTACATTTGTGTACAATACATTTCCATTTTATAGTCATTGTAAAATCGGTTACAAGAAACGTGTTCCCAAAACATGTAGTGATATTTTCTCAATCAATAATTTTGAACGATATTGTCATATTCCGAATCATATTTTAGATGAAAATAGTGGCATGTTTTTCAAAGATGGATTGAATGTTAGTTGTGATTTTAGCCCATTTACAATAAAGTTTGAAAGTATTGAGGATGCCAAGCGAATGGGTATTGATAAGCTTAACATCGTTGTTCCTGGTACTGAATACCAAATACGTTTCAAAACATTTGATGAGAAAAGTGTAACGATCGAAAACATCAAAATATCTGTATCATATATTAATAGGTGGAAGATACATTTACATTTACTAATGAATTATATATTGAAACCCTTGAAGAATTACATAAATATATTTCATTAAATTGTTTACACATATTTAAAACTATTGAATTTCTTAAAGATGGAATATGCAAATTCAGTCTGAATAATAACATTTGTGAAGTTACATTTGATAAAGATTTGGCTAATACATTGGAATTAGATAAGCAAACATATAGGCCAAGTGCTTTTGGTGTACGCAAACCAAAAATAATAAAACTTCATAGGCAAATGTTCATATATACTAACATCATCGATCCTATAATTGTTGGTGATTCTTTGGTTCCTCTTTTGAAATCTGTTTGGGTTGATAAACATGACCAGGATGAAGTTGTCAATATAAATATCGATAATTCCATGTACTTACCGGTATCAACATCATGTATAAACAATATAGAAATAAATATTCGTGATGATAGCGGTAAATTTATTGAATTTAGTAAAGATACAAAAACTCATTTGACATTACATTTTCGTAAATTAGATGGCCAATAACGATATTATTAGTATGTATAGTGGTAGCCAAAGTGGTGGCGAATTACCATATTTTATTGGTAAACAGTATGGATCAGGTTGGTTGAGAACAATTGGTAGATTTGCACTTCCTATTCTTAAACGCCTTGGTAGTTTTGGAATGAAAACTGCTAAAGATGTGATAATGAATGAGCAGAAAATATTGCCATCTCTGAAATCAAATGCATTATCCGAGTTAGGGAAAGTTCTACCTAGTGTTGCAGGTATGTTTCAAAAACCTGAAGCACCGGCTCAAAAACGTAAAAGACATCATAAACATATATACAAGCGAATGAAAGGACATGGAACTATATTTCAAAAATGATTTGTGGTAAATCTGAATTGTGCTTATTTGATAGACCATCTCCCCAGGCGGTAATTGAAATGGGGCCTTTGAAGATGTATTCCCGATGAATTCTATTATGGATAGTAGAACTGATATTGAATTTTATATTAATGGTTCCCAAACTGAATATCTAGATTTGAACGATACATTGCTA
Source organism: Schmidtea mediterranea (assembly GCA_022537955.1). NCBI lineage: Eukaryota > Metazoa > Platyhelminthes > Tricladida > Dugesiidae > Schmidtea > Schmidtea mediterranea. The sequence goes on from CM039681.1 coordinate 74,285,073, forward strand.
ACTGTTCAGGTCAAAGTTGTAGATAAAGATAGAAAACCGTTGGGTGAACCTAGTGATGTAATACCAAACCATTTCTTGTTTCATACACTTTTTAAAGATGCAGTTCTCGGATTTAATAATATCAAGATTGAGGGTGGTAACAGTACATATATTCACAAAGCTCTAATAGAAACTATTATCAATTACAATAGCGATACTAAAAATACATGTTTAACTCCTATGGGTTATGGTAGTGGTGACGATAGGAAAAAGTGGATTAAAGGATCGAAATTATTTACCATGTGCTCATCATTACAACTCGATTTTATGGATCAACCGAAATATTTACTCCCAGGTGTTAATTTACACATTAGATTGAAAAGATCTGATTCGGCATTATCACTAACAAGTGCTACCACAGCACCAATTCTTCAATTAGTTGATGCTAAATTATTGGTGAGAAGAGTTCGTGTTGAGCCCTCTGTATTAGCTGGTCATCAACTGGGGCTTAATTCTAAGCATGCAATATATCCATTGAAAACAAAGGAAATTGTTCAATTTGCAAAGGGTTCAGCTTCTTTCTATAAGGAACAAATATTTGGAGATAGAAGAATGCCCAACTTTATATTGGTAACATTTCAAAGTGAATCTCAATATAATGGATCATACTTAACATCGTGCTCAATTTTCAAAAACTTTGGTGTAACATCGCTAACTTTATCGAAAAATAGTGATTATAGAGAAACATATACTCAAGATTTCGAAAATGATAATTATTGTGCTACATATATGCAGAGTATAGTGAGAAATATGGGTTATTTGGATAAAAACCTTAATTGTGGTATAACTCTTGAAGATTTTAAAAGCAAATATCCATTCTTCACATTTGTTTTGGCACCCGATTTTGATTTAAATCAGAGTCAATTACCTCAAAATGGAAATTTACGATTAGATATAAAGTTTTCTAAAGCTACAACTGAACCGGTACATGTTGTAATATATGGAGTGTTTGAAAATGAGGTTCAAATAACTGCAAACAGAACAATGTTGGTTTGAACGAACATTGTTGGTTTGAATGGTATAAATGTATAGATAATTTATGATAATTTGTCATGGAGTAAGTTTTTCAATGTATTATTAATATTATTGATGTAGTTCTGTTCAGGTCTATCGAATTGGAAAACAAATACTAGGACATGAATTTTTAGGAGTTTTTCCTCTTGATAAAATTCCATATTTACGTAATAATCAAGCCATAATCGTCAATACTCAATCGTCTCATCTCGGTGGAGAACATTGGTTAGCAATATATATGAAACCTAGCAAGATATTAGTATTTGATCCTATGGGTTTCTATTATCCGGCTTTAATGGTTTCGAAACTTCAAACAATGGGTAAACCTATTGTGTATAATAAAACTATGTATCAAAAACTATGGACATTAACTTGTGGCAAACATTGTTTAGCTTGGTTATTATCCAAGCGATTTGATGTATAATAAATGTATTAATGTTTATTGTTATGTTTTAACTATTAATATTTTTTATTTATTATTATTATTATTATTATTATTATTAATATAATTATTTTTATTAATATTATTTTATTATTATTATTAATAATATTATTATGTGTTTAATTAAAGATAAGCTAATGCATCATCACAAATACAGTGCATGATAAGTGCGTGATCACAAAGGCATTGCATGATAAGTGCATGCATACACAAAATTGAATAAAGAAAACACATGCAAACTCAATGTATGTGATTTACAAAGAACGCATGCAGTCACAGTGTAGACTGCATGTGTTTTACAAAGAAAACATGTCTAAAAATCTCTCACCTATATGTGTGTATTGCTTAAATGTGATTGGCTAAATCCTGAAAATATTATTCTCTTTATAAACATTGACAATATCCAAAGTTGTCACAATTAATTCAAAAATTTCAAATTTTTCAAAATTAACAAAATATTTCAAGATGGAAAACGATAGTATTTTAAGAAAATTATTGGCGGAGGGAAACGGTAAGTTTTTTATTTTATTATTTCCTTTATTTATTTATTATTAAGGTACATTTAATTGGTATGATGTCACAGAAAAAGATAACGAAGTTATTATAATCGAGGATAGTGGTAAATTTATTTATTAAATTATTAATTTATTATTATTATTGTTTTAGAAGTTATTGTAACACCGACGGAAATCATTGTTATCAGGGATAGCGAAGATGAAATTGATCATGGTAAATTTTTATTTTATTTTATTATTTTTAAAACCATTTTAGTAGATTTGGATGAAGATGAAAATGCCCACAATTATGCCCCCGTTTCTGGGGAAGATATGGATACCCACAATTATGCCCCCGTTTCTGGGGAAGATATGGATGCCTCCGTTTCTGGGGAAGACAGCTCTACAGATGATGATACTGATAAATGTTAGTTTTTTATTTATTTTTAATATAATGTTATTATTATTAACAGTTGTTTTTATTTAATCCATTTGGATTAAATAATAATAAATGTTAATAATTGATAAAAACTTTTATTGAAAACTTTTATTGAAAAATTATATTGAATACTTTATTGAAAATTTTATTGAAAATTTTATTGAAAAATTATTGAATACTTTATTGAAAACTTTTATTGAATACTTTTATTGAATACTTTATTGAAAACTTTTATTGAATACTTTTATTGAAAAATATATTGAATACTTTTATTGAAAAATATATTGAATACTTTTATTGAATACTTTATTGAAAAATTATATTGAATACTTTATTGAAAAATTATTGAATACTTTATTGAAAAATTATTGAATACTTTATTGAAAAATTATATTGAATACTTTATTGAAAACATATATTTAAATTTATTATTTTTAACAGGCAAATTATATTGAATACTTTATTGAAAACATATATTTAAATTTATTATTTTTAACAGGCAAATTATATTGAATACTTTATTGAAAACATATATTTAAATTTATTATTTTTAACAGGCAAATTATATCCAAAGTACTGCATCTCTTCAGCGTGTCATTCTTTAGAATGCCATGCTGAAATGAAGCGATACTATGGACAAAAATTTTATGGCATCAAGTTTTTTATATGCCCTGAATGCGAGACTGCCCAGGATGTAAAATATTTAGTTTTTTATAAGGATCACTCTTCCCACTTAAATCAATTCACTTTAAATAAAAAGGCTATTCTACGGAAAATAATGAAAAGAAAAAATAATAACAGAAAAAATAATAAAAATAGTAAAAATAATGACAATAATAATAATAATAATATGTCGAGACGTAATAACAACAATAATACGTCGAAAAACAATAATAATAATAATAATAATATGTCGAGACGTAATAACAACAATAATACGTCGAAAAACAATAATAATAATAATAATAATATGTCGAGACGTAATAACAACAATAATACATCGAAACATAATAATAATAGTAATAATAACAATAATAATACGTCGAAACATAATAAACGACCTGCTGCAAATATCCAGTGTGTTCCCTCTAAAATTAAAAGGGTTGAAATCATCATTAGCGATGATGAAGAAATTATCATTAGTGATGATGAAGAAATCATCATTAACGATAATCAAATAGGAGGTTCGATCAATATCAATAATGAACCCGAAATAAGGTCAGATTTAAATGGGACTCATAAAAGTATTAGATTTGATGTAGAACGTCAGAATCTAATACAAATCTCATTAACAAATAAAATAGTTAATAGATTAAAATATGAAATTAACCAAATGGGGTCGGTTAAAATACAATTCACCATTCTTATACAATTCGAAAAAGATGGTGAAATAAAAGACAACTTCTTTAGTAATAAGGCAGAACTTTTCTCGGATAATTTTCTGCTTGATGGTATTACTAAATTAAATAATAAAATAGAAAGATTCACATATTTAGGGAGCGGATGGCGGGTTGTTAAAATCAAAGAAATTGATTTTATATTAAAAAAGTATTTCCCTATAAATAGACTAGCTGGCCATAGTTATATCCCAACACCGAAATCTTTATCTGGCAAAAAAGCTATAGTTAATGTTCAAAACACTGACCATCACTGTTTTATATATAGTATATTAGCCCTTTTAAAACGAAGTGTAGTTCGCACCCATAGAAACAGAGTTTCTTCTTATGAGAATTATTTGGACGAATTAAATTTTGACTCCATTGACGATTGTCCTATGAGACTCTGTAATATTCCCAAGTTCGAAAGAAAGAACAAGGACTTAAATCTGGCTATAAATGTTTTGACTTTTAACGAAAAACCGTCTAAAACTCTAGATGATATAAACTATATCCCCCATCATCCGCATTTAGATATAATTCACCGCTCCAAGGTTACTGACGGTACACCTATTTATTTACTTCTTTTGGAGGACGGTGATAATTATCACTATACAGCTGTTTTTGATTTAAATAAATTAATGAACTGCCATGCAACTACATCTTGCAATGTGCAAATCTCTGTTCATTGGTGTCCCCATTGTCTTAACGGCTTTAGATTAAAACCTGCATTTGACGCCCACGTTGCCTTATGCAGTAAAAATCAAACAGGCACTACCCTTTATACTTTGCCTAAAAATAAATATTTAAAATTTACAAATTTCACAAAATCCATTACCCCGCCATTCGTAATTTATGCGGATTTTGAGTCAATTTTACCACTGGATATAAGGCATCATCAAATACATATGCCGATAGCAGCAGGTCTATTATTAATTAACAACTACACAAACACTAAACAATATTTTAATTTTATTGGCGATGATTGCGTTTTGGCGTTTTTAAAAAATATTGATGAAATCGCTCTTTCGATTGTCTTGCCATATTATGAGGTTCATTGTCAAAAACCTATAGGACCACTATCTTTCAAGGAGGACCGAGAGTTCAAGGATTGTCGCACATGTTATCTGTGTAAAAAGTTTATTAGGGATAAAGTTGTCATTTCTCAGGTAAGTATTTAGGGGCTGCTTGTATGAAGTGTAATGTTTCTCGACGAATCCAGAAACAATTACCTGTGGTTTTCCATAATTTGAGGGGATATGATCTCCATCATATTTTAAAGTATGGTCTAAATAATTTTTCTTCTTGGGAATTAAATATTATTCCGACCACTACCGAAAAATTTATCTCCCTCATTGCATACATTAATAAATTGCCTGTTCGTTTTATAGACAGCATGCAATTTATTAATTCATCTTTAGCAAAAGCGGTTAAGACACTTACTGATTTGCCTTTAACTGATTCTGTTTTTGATGGTGCAATTGTTAGAGCCAAGGCTATTTTCCCTTATGACTTTGCGAAATCTCTTGAGGTTCTTGAATCGACGACTGAATTGCCTCCTATTTGGGGTTCTGTATCTGCTGATGAATATGCTACAGCCCAACAAATTTGGACACAGCAAAATTGCGATACAATGCTAGATTACATGCTAACCTACTTAAAATTAGACGTATTCCTTCTTGCGGATTATTTTCAGCAATTTCGCTCAAAAGCAATTGCTTATAATACTATAGAACCTCTTAATTTTTATGGAATTCCTGGTATGTCATGGGCGTCAGCTCTCATGACATTACAGGAACCCATAGAACTTTTGCAGGACATGGAAATGTTTAATTTCTATGATGGAGGAATACGGGGTGGGTTAACATTTGTTAACAAACATTATGTCGCAAGTTCTGAGGATACAGAACTCTTGTATATAGATATAAATAATTTGTATGGTTGGGCACTTAGCCAATATCTTCCGTATGCTGATTTTGTTTGGGTGTATGATGGCTTGGATGATGTATTGAATGAGTGTATGAATGTTGCGGATATTGAAATCCTTCCATATGGATATACTATGGAAGTTGATATTGATATCCCTGATTATTTACATAATTTTTTGAATGATTTTCCGATTGGGCCGGAAAAGATGTGTCCACCGAATTCTAAAGTTGAGAAGTTGATGCTCACGCATTGCCCAAAAAAGAACCATGTTCTTCATTGGTGACTTCTCAGGCTTTATCTTTCTCTCGGTGTGAAGGTTGTTAAAGTTCATCGCGCAATTAAATTCAAGCAAGCACCTATATTTCATGCATACATAGACAAAAACACAAAATTAAGAGCTCAAAGTACTAGCGAGCTATATAGGGACTTGTTTAAACTTTATAATAATAGTTTGTACGGAAAGTCAGTCGAAAACCTTAAAAAACGGATGAATTTGAGGCTATGCAATTCAGCTGAAAAGATGATTGTATATGCCTCAAAACCGACTTTCATAATTGATGATAATCTGATTGCTACTCATCTGAATAAGGATTCGATATGTTTAGACAGGCCTAGTTATATCGGACAAACAGTTCTAGACCTGTCTAAACTTAGAATGTACGAACTACAATATAAAGAGCTAGCGAAATATCGCGATGAATTTAATTGTGAAATAAATATTGTTGCCGGCGACACTGATTCGTTTTTTCTTGAGGTTAAGCACTGTAAGCTTGACACTCTTTTGCCGGCAATGATAAGAGACAGCCTTCTAGATACATCGAATTACGACCCAGCACATCCCTTATACTCGAGGAAATTAGATTCCGTTATCGGAAAATTTAAAGATGAAAGCAAAGGTCTCGGGTATAAGGAGTGGGTTTTCTTAAGACCCAAGTGCTATAGTATTTTAGGTACAAAAGATTCGATGAGAGCTAAAGGGGTGAAGTTGTTGGGGACAGAGATTGATCACCAGTCATATTTAGACTGTTTTGAAAATAACACTATATTTACGGTGCCTCAAACTAGGATAGGGACGCGGAACCACCAATTATTCACATTTAAAAATAATAAAATTGCGCTTACCAATAACGACGATAAGCGTAATTGGGTGGGGAAAAATACCAGTCTCGTATTTGGGCACTATTTAGGATTTGATGTCATTGATCAAGTATCTCCAAGCTATCAAGGAACTCACAGTCCAAGCTATGTCAGCTCCTGCTCATATTTCAGTCGAGACATTGACGATGTACTTTTATCTGATTAATTTTTTCAAATAAAATGTTATTTACGATTTATTACTTATTAATTTAACAATTTGTGTTGATAATAATTTATTTAGAGTTTTTATTTTAATAATTTTTATGAAAAATCGAGAGAGAAAAAGAATGGAGAAAACTATTAACAATTTGTGTTGATAATAATGTTTTATTTGTTTGTTTTTTTTATTAATTTTTATGAAAAATCGAGAGAGAAAAAGAATGGAGAAAACTATTAACAATTTGTGTTGATAATAATATGTTTTATTTGTTTGTTTTTTTTTATTGTTAATAATAATTTTATTTTTGTTGTTAGTTTTATTTTGCTAATAATGTGTTTTATTTGTTTTTTATTAATAAGAGTAATAATAGTAATAATAATAATAATAATAATAATAATAATAATGTGTTTTATTTGTATATAGTTTTTATTAATTATAGTAATAATATTAATATTAATAATAATAATAATAGTAATAATAATAATAATAATAGTAATAATAATAATAATAATAATAATGTGTTTTATTTTTGTTAGTGTTGGTAATAATATTAATAATAGTAATAATAATGTGTTTTATTTTTATTAGTGTTGGTAATAATATTAATATTAGTAATAATAATAATAATAATAATAATAGTAATAATAATAATAAAAATAATAATAATAGTAATAATAATGTGTTTTATTTGTATATAGTTTTTATTATTTATAGTAATAATATTAATATTAATAATAATAATAATAGTAATAATAATAATAATTAAAATAATAATAGTAATAATAATAATAATAAAAATAATAATAATTAAAATAATATATATATACATATATACTATTTATAAAAGTAAGCAGTACAATAATAAAAATAATAATAAAAATAATAATATTTTATAAAATAATAAAAAAATTAAATTTACAAAATATATACTACTTATAAAAGTAAGTAGATATATTATAATTAAAAAATGATTAAAAAATCCGTGACCGTGAAAAAATATATGTACTTTTTTTTTGAAAAAATTTCGAAAAATATTCTATCTTTTTTGGTCTAGCGGTGACATAGGAAATCGTGTACTTTTAAACATAGAAAAAATTTTGAAAAATTTTTTGAATGACCCTGAAAATATATGTACTTTTTAACATAGAAAAAATTTTGAAAAAAAAAAAAAAATTGAATGACCTTGACCTACTTTTAAATGACCTTGAAAATATATGTACTTTTCAACATAGAAAAAATTTTGAAAAAATTTCGAAAAATATTCTATCTTTTTTGGTCCAGCGGTGACATAGGAAATCGTGTACTTTAAAACATAGAAAAAATTTTGAAAAAAAAAATTTGTATGAGTCATGGTCTTTGTTTCAATGACCTTGAAAAAATATGATGAGTCATCCAATTACCTTGAATGAGTCATGGTCTTTGTTTTAAAATTTTGATGAGTCATCCAATGACCTTGAAAATATATGATGAGTCATCCAATGACCTTGAAAACATATGATGAGTCATCCTATGACCTTGAATGAGTCATGGTATTTGTTTCAATGACCTTGAATGAGTCATGGTCTTTGTTTAAAAATTTTTTGTACTTTTAAAAAATTTGTACTTTTGGACTTAGCGCAAAAAAAAATTTTTCCCGGGGGGGTGATGGAGGGGGTATGTGGTCCAGCGGTGACATGGTCTAGCGGTGACATATCTATCTACTCTCATTTATTTGTATACAGTACCTAGTGATTGTTTTTCAGTTATTAATCAATGAATTATTCACTGCGTATGGGTTATCAGTATTCAGAAGTTGATACCAAGTAAATATAACAATGGATTTGGTTTCAATGAATTTGATTAATTATCGCTTGATAACAAAAAGGTAACTAAGCAACCAAAAAATTTACCAATTTGGAGACATCAATGATTTATAAAAAAGTGAAGAATTTAATAAAATTTCAACTTGTATTTTGTTTGTTCAACCTTTTATGTGATCATTAATATTTATTGGTTCAATAACTAGTTATTGGTAACATTTTGGGTTTATAGTCAATAATCAAGTATTTTAAGGGGAAATTATCGATGAGGAACAAGTTTATTGATATTTTTAAGGTGTTGAGTCGGTTGAATATTGTTATTTAAAGGGTAAATACTATCTAAATGAATATTTTTATGAAAAATAACATTTAATAGAGGAATAATTGTTCAAAATTGGATACATTTTTAAAAAAATAGTTGAAAAGTGTTTGACAAAACGTATTGACTTTTACAAAATAATTTCAATGATTTCAATAAAATACAATAATCAAATACAAAATTTTATTCAGAAAAGATAATTTTTCTTGCTAACTACTCAGTAACTAAACAACCAAGTGATTTACAGATATAGAGGCATTAATGATGTGAAAGTGAGTGAAGAAGATTTTATTAATAAATTTGTATTTTTACTTGTATTTCTTGTTATTGATTTACTTTTATTTAAAGTTTTGTTGGTAAGTAACCAAATATTTATTTGTTCAGTAACTAGTTATCGGTTACCTAATATGTATACAAGTAGTCGGAATGAAGTTCAACATGTAGTGGATAGAAGTGGAAAATATCCAATCTTATTCTTCAAGAGCGGAAAATGCAGGATAATGGGATGCAAAAGACCATTACAGGAAGGAGATCTTAAATATCAGATTCAAGATTTACAAATTCAATCATTATCTTTGAATACTGACCTGGTTTGTCGAATCAACTTGTATGATTTGTCTACCAAAACAGAAAATATTTATGAACTGGAACTGTTTCCAGCATTGAGACTTGTCAAGTATAATCCACTTTATGTCAATGTATTTGCAAGCGGAAAAGTCGTTGTCATGGTGATAAAAACACTGGAATACAACATTCTAGTACAAGAAATATTTAATTTTATAAAAATTTTAATTAATAATCATAATACCGACGAAGAAATACTAGATTATTTATTAAGCACTGATTGTGTTTAAATAGATTGAATTCTGACAATTGTAAAAATTAAAAATGACACATGCATTATTATTCCTATAAAATAAGTTTTTAAATCAAACTATTCTTAGAGGATTATCTTTTTTAGAAATTTTAGACAATTCAATATTTGAAATAAAAAGTTTGCCATCCGCTGTACACATCTTTAAATACTTTTAAGGTTTTGTTGTTTATTCCTATTTCAACAAGTGTGTGCCAAATTCATTCATGTGGGATGCTGCCAAAAGCGTCAATAAGATCAAGCCAAGCAATATTAATATTAGTATTATTGCGCACTGCTCTTTCTTTGATTAGATAAATAAGTGTTCGGATGACTTTTTAATCTATAACTTCTCATCAATTGAAACTTGCTTGTCAAGGCTTTTTAAATAGATTAATGAAATGTCTAACTATTATTTAATATTGAAACTTCTAACAAATCTTCTCTTTCATTGAGTAAAGATTTTACATCTCACTTTGGAATGACTTGCTTGAAGGTCTCTATCATTTTTCAAAGAAAACCTTTAAAAGTCTCAGAGATCTTCGCACTATAGTGCAACGAATCATAACTTTAAAAATTATGTTTTTCATATTGTTTACCAGATTCCAATGAAAATTTGAAAAGTTCGTGGGCAACAAAAATAATGAATATTAAAGGTATATTCGCGAAACAGAAGAAATATATATATATATATTTATATTTATTTATTTATTTATTTATTTTTCCACGTCAAATCAAAATGCGCAAAGCAAAGGAATGGCGTAAAAACAGGTATTACAATGTTTTATAAATTTGATTTTCGACTATATTAAAACAAAATATCATATATAATTGTATTATTATAGAAAGGAAAAATTATTTTAGTAGAAAATTGATAATATTATTTCATGGTTAATGTTTGCTGATAAAGAATTATTATCACTTCCTTGCCATTTTGCGGAATAATTCCCAGAGTTAATTCTTATTGATAATGATTAATGCGTTCATTTTGAGCACATTTATTTCTAAATTTTCAGATATATATATATGAATATCTGTACGCTACTTCTAACAAATCTTCTATTTATTGAGTAAAGGTTCTTAATCTCACTTTGGAATGACTTGCTTGAAGGTCTCTATCATTTTTCAAAGAAAACCTTTAAAAGTCTCAGAGACCTTCGCACTATAGGGCAATGAATCATAACTTTAAAAATCATGTTTTTCATATTGTTTACCAGATTCCAATGAAAATTTGAAAAGTTCGTGGTCAACAAAAATAATGAAATAATGAATATTAAAGGTATATTCGCGAAACAGAAGAAATATATATATTTATTTATTTATTTGATTTTCGACTATATTAAAACAAAATATCATTTATAATTGTATTATTATAAAATGGAAAAATTATTTTAGTAGAAAATTGATAATATTATTTCATGGTTAATGTTTGCTGATAAAGAATTATTATCACTTCCTTGCCATTTTGCGGAATTATTCTCAGAGTTAATTTTTATTGATAATGATTAATGCGTTTATTTGAGCACATTTATTTCTAAATTTTCAGATATATATATATATGTATGAATATTTGTACGCTACTCCCTGATTTATTACTAATGTTACATATGCCAATTAATTTCTTTCATTTAATATTATTTGTTTAAATACACAGTGTAAATGATGTATCCCATATTATCATAAAAAATAAAAGAAATGATGACAATAATTATTAAAACATTTGAAAATTCAAAAACACGAAAACTATCCTAAAACTTCATATCCTTATATTTTATATCCTTATATTTTAATCATTACTTTATCTAATTATTGCAAATAACTGTTATTAATATTTAAAATACATAAAAATAAAATAAAATATTTTTTAAACTTATGATATCTACATAAATGTTTTAAAAAAAATTTCTTTAATAAAATAAATAATTTTTAATAAGAAAATATTTATTCAGTAAAAATAATTAAAATTCAGTAATTAAATCATTAAAAAATTAATATAAAAAAATTAACAATAAATTTACTTATTGAAATAAGAGTTCGGATTACTTTTTAATCTATAACTTCTTTTCAATTGAAACTTACTTTGTCAAGGCTTGTTAAATAGATTAATGACATTTCTTACTATTATTTAATATTGAAACTTCTAAAAAATCTTCTCTTTTATTGAATAAAGGTTTTCCATCTCACTTTGGAATGACTTGCTTGGAGGTCTCTATCATTTTTCAAAGAAACCTTTAAAAGTCTCAGACGCCTTCGCTCTATAGTGCAATGAATCATAACTTCAAAAATTTTTTTATAATTTATATTAGTTCAAGAGTTTCTCATCTATCTGCTCTCTATTATTTTATTTTAAATTACATATTAAAACAAAAGTCAATTTAGCCTCACACAATAGTAGACCACAAGGTTTAAAGTGGTCAACACAAAACTCGATAACCGATAATGGTCCAGTGAACTCACATTAGCCTGCTGAGCTTTAAAACAAAAATGACTACAAAAGATTACTAAAAATTTAATTTCCAATTCCATTTGTCCACATATTCTTAATAAACTTGAACCAGTTTTAAATAATAAAATTATTCCAAATTATTTAAATTTAATAAGATATTTGCGGACAAAATCTATCAGTTTTTTTGGTAAAATTTTGGTTTCCTGAAAAATGTAATTTTGCGTGTAGAAGAGCATATTTAATTTAGGGATTTAATAATGAATTCCCTTTGAAATATTTATGGTAGATTTTCAATTAAATTGCAACATATGATTTTAAACAGTCGTGAATTCAATTTAAATTAAAATAATTTTTAAGGAAATTTAATTTAAAAATTATTTATAAGAATAATAACAATAATTAATTAATACTATAATTAATTAATATAATAATAATTATATAAGGATAAACAAATTAATAAATAAAGTAATTAAATTGCAACATATGATTTCAAACAGTCGTGAATTCAATTTAAATTAAAATAATTTTTATGGAAATTTAATTTAAATATTATTTATAACGATAATAACAATAATTAATTAATACTATAATTAATCAATATAATAATAACTATATAAGGATAAACAAATTAATACATAAAGTAATTAATTAAATAAATTATTATTATGATTATTAAAATACTAATAATGAAATAATTAATTTATTTAAAAATTATAAGTATATTAATAACCGTTGTATGTCCATACATTTAATATTTGCATAATTTTTTAAGTCAATACCGGTAAAGCTAATTTGCAAACCAACATTTTCATGACAACTGATATTATAATTTATGTAAGTAAATCACGTGGTTTTTCATGTGTTAATCTGGTTATTACAAAAATGTTATGATATTTAAGTAACTAAATAGAATTTTATCTTGATTTTATATTCATAAAACCTTAGCTGTTTCAAAAAAGTTCTACATGCTGGAGAATTGCAAACATAAACCGAATTTATATTATGCATTTTATTCTAATCTCAATTTAATTTTTCTCTCAATTCTGACCGTCCAGAACATTTATAAGGAAATATTTCTGATGCTGTGCCCGTTGGAATCAGTCACTGACATTTAGACATCAGTGGAAAATGCACTGTAGACAAGTGTAGTAAAAAGACAAATTAGCTGAAACATAGTGTTGGTCGTATGGGAAAGTCATTTATTAATCAATGCCTGCTCTGATAGTATACCTGTGAGCTTTAATATTCTAGGGTCACCTTTCCCACTACGCCGTACGATTTAGTTAACCATTGCGTACCCATGATCGAAACCATGTTGGTACTGTACGCAACGGCCGCTATTACTAGTGCTACTCCTCGAAGGACCTTCGCTTTCCCGGGTATTGCTGCCGATAGAAGGACTTACGCATTTCCTCTACAACGCTATTCTACTTCTAAACTTTCCCTTTTGCCCATATTATCTGGATCGAAAATCGTGAGGTTTCTGTCATATGCCTTAGCAAACTTTTAATGCATCTTTCTTTATAACTCATCATCAAACCACCGTCGCTATTTTACCACTTTACCTTAAAAACTCCCACGTGAACTACAAAGAAATGAAACGATTATATTTTATTGAGATAATTAAAACGATGATACAACAGTTAGAGATTTTTACACAAGACACGATGATTTATACAAGAGGTCCAGATTCATGCACGACGGGAGGCTTTGCCATTCTGAGATTAATGTTCGCGAAATCTATACAAGCTGACAGTTGAAGACGATGGTTCGATTTCATTCATCGGCGTCAATGTCCGTTGGCAAGCAACGACGCTTCGCCAGGCGGTAAGGAGGAGGGTTGGGATTCGTTTGGGACTCCGTTCGGGTAGATGGTCCTGCTTCTTCAGGCAAAGAGAGAGTTCTAGGTACGTTGCCCGTGAATAGAGCAATTTCTCCGAGATCTAATCCCATGTGATCCAGGGCCTGGCTGAGGGTTGGAGGTTCGGATTCTTCATCCACCAGGTTTATGTGGATTGACCGAGCCGGGGAATAACATAATCTCGAGGGTGCGTAGCGCACGTCAGGATCGAGCCCCGGAATTTCAAATTCCTGGTAAGGAGGTGGGAGATCGTCGATCCAATACGGAGCGTTGGATGACTCCGCCTCTCCGATGAGATCAGCCTCCATACGACGACGACGATTACGGTTAGGCCGCCGACGGGCCGACCGGGTTTGAAATTCCGTTGCGGGAGCTTGAGGTGGCTTCATTATCTGTGGGGCTGAGGTTGATGGAGTAAGAGCGATTGTATCTATCGGGAGGTGTTGTTCTGGGATTATATCTAGGTGTCGAGCCCAAACACTCCATGGGACGCGAGCTCGAAGCTCGGCATCCGTAAATATTTGACGGAGCGTCATACTTTGCTCCTTGATTAGTACCCGTTGACTTCAAGACTCGGTGATGAGTTCGTCTCGAGCGCGAGATAGCCGGAAGAATTTTTGATGCAAGCCTTTTGCAGTCTCGGGAGAGGTACAGGTGCCCTTTACCCGACCGTACTTGGCTTTGAGGGTCTTGTACTTTCCCTCTAATTCTTCCAACTTTTGTCGGAGTGCGATTACCGACGGGGAGAGACGAGAGATCCGTGGAAGATTGTTCTGATCAGGTTTAGAATTTGGATTCATATCTACAATGTATACGGAGGGAATAAATGGTTAGAGTTATGGAGATCTGATCTATTTGAATCTGCTAGTAGTGCGTAGTTGATGTTAGAACTATTGACGTTACTCTTAGTAATTATCTACGCGGTTTGGGCGCTAGATCGTTAAGGGTACTTGTATTGACGTTTGACTCGTAATCCTATTTCTATGGACCGTGGGGATGATGTCGAGTTTACCGTTATTTTCTAGGTAAAAGTACTATTCGTGATGAAAATGTTAATCAGGAATTTATTTCTAGTAACGAATTATCATGGTATAATTAACAGCATTCATAATAATAACCAAACGAGCTAGGTTAATCTTAACACTTATGGTAGTGATATTGATTAATAAAGATTAGTGATGGTAATGGTGACACTAGTAGTATTATTAATGATAAGATCGATTAATCGTAATGTTAACAATGTCAGTAAAATAATTACATTAATTAATGACTATATTAGTAATTATATTAATAAGGTAAATTTATGTTACTGATAATGATAATAATAATAATAAGATTCCTGATGATATTAATTAGATTAATGTCAATGATTAGGATTAATAGTGATAACAGTGATGAACCTGACGGTATTAATAATGTCAGTGACAATAATTGCAATGACGTAATGCTGAAAAATCCTATCTTTAATTTGCGATATCTATGTATTTTAGTATTAGCTAATGGAATGATCGAACGTATTCATCCTGGGAGTTCTACTAGTGGTTAAATCGACGGCATGAACGCGGGAGGTCTAGTTACGTTGGGAGGTGCGTGCACTTTACATGAGGGTGTTGAGATTCCGCATGATACGTCGGATTATGTTGTCGCTCGCTCTATCCCTTACTAGTGCCATCGTGTTAATCTGATTGTTCAGGGGTTCTTATTAAAATTTATGATGTCTGTAATTGATTTACTGACGTAATAGATTATAGTCGGTGCGGAAAATATCTCTTCCTAATTGATTTGGGGGAACGACATCATGTTTGATGAGATAGCTAGTTACCTTATGTTTCGTAGAATAAGTGGATGCGTAAGTATCGGTAAGTTTGGTGCTTCGCGGTGTCTTATTGATCCATAAATCGTTGATTGTGGAAAAACTAGTGTCAATATCTATTCGTTAATGGTTCCAATCGGGTGGATTTAGCTCGCTTATATAGCGAAAGAGGTTCTTCCAAAAGAAAGTTACTACTTGGGATGATTTCCTTTCAGAGTTCTCAGTGTATAGCCAGCTATCGATTGGTTAAACGATTTATCTCCGTCGCGACAAATTTGAAGATTTCAATTTTTGGTGCACTTCTCGTCACTAATGTCGATTATTCATGGTGATTGCAATCTCTATTTCTTACAAATCGGATGGGCACTGACAATACATGTACTGGGTGTTTACGTATCTACGATCTGGATATTCATCTCCTGTTTATTCAATGCTGATTCGGAAATTTTACTATATACGAGCGTTACGTTCCCGCAAGAGAAAAATCTAATGAGCCTCACGTAGGGTGATCTTGATGCGTGTTGTAATGTAAGTCAGGTCAGATTTAATGGTCGTAGAGACAAAAACATGAAAAATATCCTCTGGTCTTCCCTAGAGGCCTTGTTGTAGAGCGGAATAAAGATTCTGACATTGGTTTTTGATTTTCCTTTTATATTTTTATGTTATTACTCGTTTAGTTTGCTTCTTTGATTACACCTACCCTTTCTGCCCTGTTAGTTCGTTATTTTATTCGAGATTTAAAAGGTTTGATCAAATCACTACGTGACTTTCTTAGTTCGCTTACCTGAGGTCGCACTTCCCGTAATTTTATTTCTACTCGCCCCGGCCACTTTTCAGTAGCCGCTACGAGTTATACAACGATGCCCTGCGTGGAGGTCCTGTGCAATTGCCAGACCCTACTGCGGACTACCGAGGTTCCAACGAGGCATGACCCACGAGCAAAACTAGGGAACTTAATCCACCAGCCTGCACGAGATCCGTCCCATCGAATGCTATTTCGAATACTTTTAATATATAAATTTTAGGACTCGAATAGATAGATATATATATGTTAATAATTCATATGACAACATTAAGAAACTTATAATTAGAGTAAATTCGAGACATTATAAACATTAAGAAACATCATAATACATTAACATTCAAACGAAAGTATAAATAACAAAAATCCTTACGTCTAAGATTTTCCGTAATATTTTCAGTATTGAGTTTTAAGCATAAAATTTAAGCATAAGTTAAATAATGAAATTTGTCACTGTATATATACTATTTTCGTGCTTGTGTGCGACCAATGAGCGATTTTTCGCCACTTTTAAGAAGGCCCGTGGTTTAAGAAGCCCAGGTTTAGCGGAATTATTTTCAGCAAGGTGGTGAGGAAAGGGTGCTCAATTAGATATTACATAGAATCTCTCATTACATTTCATAATTTATTTTATTAATAACAAGATGTACCCGGCATGCGTTGCAATGCCACTCAAAGAAAGAAAAAGCATTTGTTTTAATTTAATTCAGTTTATTGAAGTTTATTTTGATATGATATGTATTATGCATGCAATGTAGTTTGACATTTGAACGTCACAATCAATACCTGTCATGTCGCACACGAACTAGATAAATGGTATAAGAACGCATATGAAACAAATAAACAATTTTTTTTTAAAAACAGACAAACATTCATTTTTATATATATAGAAGATTAGAATTAATTATTTAATAATTCAATTATTATAAACAAAGTTCAAAGAGAAAATATAATATGATTCAATATCGACTTTCTTTTCATTAGTCAATTTCCCGATTAAATTATAATATTATAACAAGAATATTCAATATAACCATTAGTAAAACAATAAATATTTAAAGAAACATATGTCAGTAAAATAATAATAACCAATTGACAAATTTAAAACATAAAATCAAAGTAAAGTATCCCCATGAATAATTTACATTCAAAAATGACCAGAAAATATATTGAGACTCGATAGAAAATTTCCAGCGTCTCCAAAGAATCGTTGGATGTGCATTTATAAGGCATAATATAGTAAAATATTTTCTATTTGTTTTAACGAAATCCTATTGGTTAAAAATTATCAACAAATAGAATCCAATATTGAGATTAACAGCAAATTATTTCAAAAAACAAGAAATAAAATTAAATCTGAAAATCATTTTTGAAAACTTTACTTCAATGAGAACCAAAAAAATCAAACAAAAAATAACAAAAAAAATATTATTTTATTATTTTTATCGATAGAAAAAATCCCAAGTCATGAATGAAACAAATGAAGAAATCGAAGTAATGTTGTTTAATAAAGTCGAATTTATTCTCCAAGTTTATGGGGGTCTGCTAATATTTGCCGGTATTCCAGCGAATGTTATCTGTGGAATTGTTATGGGGACTGACAAAACAAACCATTTTACAACAAGATTGCTTATGGTACTTTTAGCAGCAGCAGACTGTGTTGTTCTCCTTACAGCTTTATTAAGATACTGGGTTATTGAAGCTTTTAAAGTGGACATTCGATCCATTAATTCGTTGACCTGTTTATTGCATACGTTTCTTGTTGCTGTATAAACTGACGCAGCAATCGCAACTTTATGCCCTTTAGCTATTGAAAGATTCATTGTCGTTGGGTTTCCTTACAAGTCAATCCGTTGCGTAACAATGAAAAACTCAATCATATCCATTACGATGCTGTATTTGTTCTTGATTTTGAAAAACTCTTTCAACATCTGGTCCATGGAAATTCAGTCGTCGAACTATACGCTTAACCACCAAAACACAATAATCAAACCCAAGTGTATACCAAAGCGGCATCTATTAAATTATGTGCGAGTATTTTCGAAAATCGACTTCAATATAGTTAATCAATATAAATCAATATAAATCGACTTCAATATAAATCGACTTTAATATAGTTAAAACTCCCATTTGTTTTATAGGTCATCGTTTCATCATCTTTGGCATTAAGGTGACCGATCCAATCAGCGATTATTAAACTGATTGGATAAAAATTCTTAATCAAAGATTTCGATAATGAGTTAAGAAGCATGTTTCTCGTGTTGATGCTTTTTTTAAATGAAGTTCCGACATGCCCATATCCGATTTTTAGTAATTTTTATAGTGATGTACTAAGGAAAGTACCATGCAATAACGGTTAAAAAGAACATATATAGGTAATCATACACATCATAAGATTCGTGAAATATTAGACGAAGAAAGTCTAGATTTTCACAGAGGCTTGGGTAGAGGAAGGGCCCGATTATGACATTGACATAACAACATTTATGGTGCATACTTTGTTTTACAATCTTTGTTTGAACCATAAATTGTTTCGTGTTGAATTCAACTATTTCTGTAATTACTGACAAAATAATCACTTTTCTATGGCAATGTTAATCATTTTATATACAGTTACATACAGAGTAGTCTTGTGAGATGTTGGTTACGTTATCTTCATCGCACGTAATGACAATTGGCCAACAACTCAGACATATCTGCGTAGTCGGTATGTGGAATGGCGAGGGATCACAATCAAAAGGTGACCAGGAAGAAATTCTGCAAGATAGGCACTACAACACACCGAATTCCGATTACACCAAGCCAAAGAGGCGAAAGACGGTTCCACATACAAACAGTCCGACGAAGGCCAGGCTGGTGCACATATTGAAAATCCCACTTGGGTTATTTTCGAAAGACATTCTTGTAATACAAATAAAATATTTATTCTTTTTAGTCATGTCTTGTTACTCTCTATTACGAATAGTTTGTGAAAGTCTGTAATTATGAAATTCCAAAACTATGTATTATAATTACAAAATTTAATAGCATGATCCTGAAAAACGTAGGAACACAAACTCAAATTATTGAACTACGGAATGATTGTTGTTATTTTCAGTGTCGGAAATAACTGAATTCCTAAAGACTGATGCCAAGACGCTCCGTTGAGAAAACGGAACCATATATTCCTACAACAAAGCCAGGAGCTCCAGGCCACCCGGTTTATAACTCATCAAAGTACAGGAGATCTATAAGCGTAGTCTCGACATACAGCCCTACCCAAAGAAGTCGAACCCCAGAAATGCTGAAAGAATACAATGTCGCCTTCTCAGATTTTCCAAAGCAGAAAAGAAAGCCAACGCAGCCGACGACACATAATTGTAAATCAATATTATAACATGATTGTAATGAATAAAATTTGATGTGTTGATAATGCTTGCTACCTCATTATGTAATAATCAACGTTACAAAACTAAACCTGCAATAAGCGGAAGGGACCAGACTAAATTGAAAGTGATCGAAAGACCAGCAAACACCTTCTATTAACAGCTCACTGAACCCAGAAGGTAACCGGGCCAGAGTAGTTTTGTTAACAAAGCTCATTTTAGGCGGACACACGGCCCGCATTACAGCACCAAAATTGCCGAGCAACGGGTGGTAATCGAACGGGATGACATAATATGGATTACTCAAGATCAGTGGTAAAAAAAAGAAGTTTTTATTCATATAAACAAAGAATTCGTTTGACCCCCCGCGGTGGAAATTAATTTAAACAAAAAAAAGTTTTTTACCCACCCGGGTTGAGCATGCCGCAGTTTTGTCGCGATTTTCACAAAGTCAGTGGATAAATAGGATTGTGTAAGTTTTGCTTTATCGCACTGTATTTCGAGGTTTTGAAATTGCTTTGGCAAAGATTGAGAAGATGATAATTTTTCTAACTGTTCTATATCTCTGTGAGAATATCATGCAGCGAGTGAATTATATTTCAAGATTTTTCAAAAAAATTTCTTTTTTCAAAACAGAAACCTTTTATAGCAACGCGTGTTCGAAATTTCATTGGAAGATGAATAAATATATGAAAACATGTATTTATATGCATATTTGGTCTCAGTAACAATTAGTGAAAGATATAAGATTATTGACTTATTCACTTCAACCTAGCAACAGCATCAATCACAGACATGTTAGCAATTCCATAATCCTCAAGAGTTCTCTCATCATCCAATATTCGGCCTTGATAAAGCAATTTCTGCTCATCTGGAGCCAGCCCGAGTTTTTCTTGAATTTTCTTTTTTATATCGCTGATTTTCTCTGCCTTTTGCACATTAAAGGCCACCGTTTTGCCTTCCATTGTTTTGGCAAATATTTGCATGCCCCACCTGAATCAATTGATAAAATTGCCAAATTATTGATTTATTCACCTCAGCCTTGCAACAACATTGATCACTGATTTCTCAGCAATTCCATAATGCCAAACAGTTCTCTCATCCTCCAATATTCCGCTTCGGTAAACCAATTTCTGGTCATCCGGAGCCTGCCCAATTTTCTCTTGGATTTTCTTTTTTATATCGCTGATCGTATCTGACTTTTGCACTTCAAATGCCACCGTTTTGCCTTCCATTGTTCTGGCAAATATTTGCATGCCACATCTGAATCAATTGATAAAATTGCCAAATTATTGATTTATCCCTCTCACATATCAACAACATCAATCACAGATTTATCAGCAATTCCATAATCCTCAACAGTTCTCTCGTCCGCCAATATTCCGCCTCGGTAAACCAATTTCTGCTCATCCGGAGCCAACCCAATTTTCTCTTGGATTTTCTTTTTTATATCGCTGGTCGTATCTGACTTTTGCACTTCCAATGCCACCGTTTTGCCATCAATTGTTTTGGCAAATATCTGCATGTTTCCTCTAAATCAATTGATAAAATTGCCAAATTATTGATTTATCGATCTCACATATCAACAACATCAATCACAGATCCATCAGCAATTCCATAATGCCCAACAGTTCTCTCATCCTCCAATATTTCACCTCGGTAAACCAATTTCAGCTCATCCGGAGCCAACCCAATTTTCTCTTGGATTTTCTTTTTTATATCGCTGATTGTAACTGCCTTTTGCACTTCAAATGCCACCGTTTTGCCTTCCATTGTTCTGGCAAATATTTGCATGTCACTTCTGAATCAATTAATAAAATTGCCAAATTATTGATTTATTCACCTCAGCCTTGCAACAACATTGATCACAGATCTATCAGCAATTCCATAATCCTTAACAGTTTTATCATCCTGCAATATTCGGCTTTGAAAAACCAATTTCTGCTCATCCGGAGCCAGCCCGATTTTCTCTTGAATTTTTAATTTTATATCGCTGATTTTCTCTGACTTTTGCACTTTAAATGCCACCGTTTTGCCGTCCATTGTTTTGGCAAATGTTAGCATGCCACATCTGAATCAATTGATAAAATTGCCAAATTATTGATTTATTCACCTCAGCCTAGTAACAACATTGATCACAGATCTATCAGCAATCCCATAATCCTTAACAGTTTTATCATCCTGCAATATTCCGCCTTGATAAACCAATTTCTGCTCATCCGAAGCCAGCCCGATTTTCTCTTGAATTTTTAATTTTATATCTCTGATTTTCTCTGCATTTTGCACTTCAAATGCCACCGTTTTGCCGTCCATTGTTTTGGCAAATATTTTCATGCCCCCTCTGAATCAATTGATAAAATTGCCAAATTATTGATTTACTCACCTCAGCCTTGCAAGAATATTGATTACGGATTTCTCAGAAATTTGATATTCATCAACAGTTCTTTCATCCTCCAATATTCCACCTTGATAAACCAATTTCTGTCCATCTTGAGCCAGCCTTAAGTTTTCTTGAATTTGCTTTTTGATACAACTAATTTTGTCTGTTTTATGCACTACAAATGGCACCGTTTTTCCATCCAATGTTCTGACAAATATTTGTAATATGCCACTTCTGAAAATAATTCAATCAATAAAACATAAATTCCTAACACGCGACCTCAATCTCGCAATAAACTTGATTATTGAATAATCAATTATCCCATAATTACTGACTATTTTCTCATCATTCAACAACTCCACTTGATAACATACAGCTTGTTCATCTGTAATAAATCCTGTTTGGAGTTCAATTTTCACCTTGAGATTCTTTATCTGCATATCATTGCTCACATCAACTCCTTTAAATTCTGATACGATTGAGCAGAATATCAATCGCAGTGTTTCTCTTTTTAATAAAGTGTATATATATATATATAAGACAATCAACTATGAACTTACTTTTCTTCTAAATTAAAATCACTTGCGATATTCCTCATGTATTACGTTAATACCAAAACAAAGTTTTATTGATATTTCAGAAATTTTTCAAATATTTCAAATATCTATAGAAACAAATTATATTACTCATGCATTTTAACAAATTTGTTTAAAAATCTTACTAAACCAATTTAAAATGATTTTTATATGTTAGTAAACGTGAAGTTAATTTAATTTAACTTTCGGTTATTTTAAAAAAAATTCATATTGATTTATAAATTTTGATAAAATTACAAACAAAATTATTGATAAATAATGAAATAAATATGCCAATAATTTCATTATTAGAAAGTGCCAGTTAAACACACATTTCACTATATATATATATATTAGATTACAGGAAAAAATTACAAGGTGTTGGGCAAAAATTCATTATTGATAACTTTATTTTGTTGGGTCAGAACTGAGTTTTGTTTAAATGAATTGGAAATAACACGCTGATTTAAAATAAGACCCATAAAACATCAAGTAAAAATCTTAAAATAGGAGAAAGAAATAATTAAAATATAAAATTAAAAACATAAAAATAAATTAAAATAATAACAAGATGCAACAAGTTCAGCACGAAATAAACATAGAAATAACAAAAGGACATAGAAATTTGACCGAAAATTGATAATTTATTTAAAAGAGCAAGAGTTAATGAAAAGTAGAAGTAAAATCAAATGATTTTAATTGGAAATAATTCAATTAAAAATTAAAGAAATGAATTGTCAAGCTAAATAGTAATGTAATATGATGTTGGGCTCAGAGCCACAATTTAAACAAAATAAAAGTAAAAATTAAAGTCAAAGAGTGGAAGTAATGGAATGAATCACTGCACATAAACATGCACCACACAAAGATACTAAAAATCAATGAAAAACATATTAATCAAAACAAATTAAAAATATAACAAAAATTAAATAAAACAAATAATTAATTAAAATTCAGAAAATGCCTACAGATGCAAAAAGAAACATACAAAGAAATAAAATAAACTGCCAAAACCTTGCAAAATAAGGTTTAGAAAAAACATAGCCAGAAAACAAATAAAAAGGGATAAAAATAATATTACACGAAAATAATGATAAAAATAAAATTCAAATTTAATATAAATTATATATCAAAAAATAAAGAAAAATATACGAAAAATAATAAAAATAATTTTTAAAGTAATAAAATAATTAAAAAGCCCTTAAAATGGCGGAAAATCGCCTATTGGTCGCACACACGCATGAAATTGGTATAAATACAGTGACGAATTTCATTATTTTTAATCTTATGCTTTTCATTGAAAATTTGAATTTCGTACAGAAACCGTGATTTTGAAAAATACGTAAGGAGTTTTTCTTGTTATCATTTGTAAATTTTTATTATGATGGTTTTTTTTTAGTGTAAAATTAAACCTTTCGATGCTTAACATTTCATTTCATTGTCTTAATAACTTCACACCTATCTATATGTTCGAACCCTATAACTTATATATAATTATTGTATGGCAATAGTTGGTTCATGGGACGGACCGTGTGCCGACTAGTGGGTGAAAACCCTTAGTTGAGCTCGTGGGTCATGCCTCGTGAACCCCTCGGCAGTTCGCAGTCGGTTCTGGCTTTGTGCACAGGACCGCTACACAGGGCGCCGTTGTATACTCGAGGCGGCTTCTGAAAATGTGGCCGGAGAGAGTCGTTTAAAATCACGGGAAGTGCGGACGACTCTAGTTAGGGGGAAATTAGGCCGGATCACGTGCTGACCAGAGAGAATTTTTCTTGTGTTCGAACAGAATTTTCAGAAGTAGATAACGGGTAGCAGGGGTAAGGATTAAGTTGAATCATAATCAAGGACCTATGAAATTTTTGTTTGAAAACATATAAAAGAAAATAATGCTAGCATAATTTATTTAAATTTTAAAACATAGAAAACGAATAATACCAAATAGTTACCACATCTTTGATGTGTGTTCCACAGTATACAAGAGCAGCACTGTGGATCTTCGTCGACCACAAACGGAATTAGGAAAGTCCTCGAATAAATTGATGTCTTCAGAAAACCATCATCACTGATAAGTAAGATATCCACCACGAACATACGATAGGTGATATAGAAGTCCACATGGTTAACAGGGCGAGATGAAGTAAATAAAAACCAATAAAATTCCATGATCTAAATTACGTCAATAAGCCTCCATGAACCAACCCTTTTTGTTGAAGATAAAATCTATAAATTTTCTTCACGGTCGAGTGGAGAAGTATACAACATAACGCTATCATAACACGTCCAAGCAGGCTCAATAATATCTTCAAAATTCTCTTGTAGTAAGCAGATCCAAAAATCAATAAGTGAACAATTTTAAATTAAACGTTTGTTTGTGTTTAAAGAAAACGCTTGGAATTAACCTCTTTCACTACAGGAAACTATCAGGAACAAATCATAAGTTCTTATACGTTACTTATAGTTAAACATCCATAAATTTTTATTAAATTCTAAAAATAATTATAATAGTCTAATCAACCAAAATCGACGGGTTCGGTTTCAAAGTGTTTCCACGCGAACCTTATAATGAGTAGTTTGACATGATCGCAAATGACAATTCATCTTTTCATTAAATCAAAATATAACTATAATTTTCCTTCTTGATGATTAAACCTAGAAAAATTTCAAATCCCCCGCCTGGCGAATTGAACCCCAGATGTCTCAGCCAAACGTTGAATTAATCAGTACCAAATTATTAAAGACCCCGTAATGATAGGATAAATACGACCGCATTATGCTTTATTTTGAAGGACTCGACCCTTCGTTAGATATGATTATTAAAGACGAAATAGTAATCGAATGAAATTCATAAGCTCACCTGGAAAAATTTAAAACTCGGTAATGGTCACAAAGTCGAATTTCCAATATCCCGTATTGAAAATAACAATGTTAATAAAAAAATTATTAATGATACTTATTAGTATTAACCGTAGACATGACAACAAATTCCGCTAATGGTAGTAAAACTAAAATTAATAGTAGAACTTATAATGCGACTTGCAGTAAGGACGGGATCGCTAATGATACTCTACGTATTTTACCTTGGTACGGGATTAAGCCAAATAGAGAGCCTGCGAAACATCACACCATTTTCCTGAAACATTTAAAACGCTACAAGTCCCTCCTCGACTCGCCGCCGATACGCCCCACTTCTCAATAAAACCCATAAGTCTGTTTTGTTTCTTTTCATTCACTTCCTTCTTCTCCTTTTAGCATGAAGGATAACGACGGACCATCAAATTCATCGAGAATTCCTCGTCTGCCCCCATCGATCGTAGCGATACCGCACAAATATGAAGACCTGAAGATCCAGCACCGCGAACTACAGGCTAAGTATGAACGAGTGAAAGGAACCTGGGCTCCACCAGAAACCGTCAGGGAGCTCAGGAAAAAAATCCTCAGACTCACCCAGGCGCGTGACGAATTAATCGTCGAGTCACGCAGCCAGCGACTGCTGATACACGAGCAATCAGTGGCGCTTAGGCGAGCATTTTCGGACGTGGAGATTCGGGCTCAGGTCCCCGGGAACGTCCGAGCTGGACAACTCGGCATCATCCCGATCCATCACCTTCCCAACATCGAGAATCTCCCCGTTTCGGCAACCAACGTCTCTACGTCAATTACAAATCCTCCGTCCTTTCCATCTTCTATGCCGGCGGAAACTCCGGCGAATTCCGCCGCTCCTTCGGCACGCCACCGACCCAACCGGAACAAGCGACGTCGGGATCGGCGCCGACGTGAGGAGGCGCGACTCCAAGCAACAAGATCGACAGCGGAGATGTACCAAATTGACGATTTACCACCTCCGTATCAAGAATTTGAGACCCCGGTGCTCGACCCGGACGTCTGCTATGCCCCGCGGGTTATGTTCTCCTCACTCCCGGAATCGATCCACATCAACTTAGTGGATGAGGAGAATGAACCGCCTCAGGTGGTACGGGCGCTGAATCTTCTGAACTTGGGAATTGACGAAATCGCCATTCTCACGGGCGAAGTTCCCAATGTCGGCCCTCGAGGTGAAATCGCAGGGCCATCCTCACAAAGGAACGATGATTATCGAGGAGATCCCCCACCGTATCGCCCACTAAAGAGAAGATGCCTTCCAACAGATATGGACACTGAAGAAGATTAGAGTATCGATTTTACTAACAATCTGTTTTTCCTTTTGTTGTCCCATAGCGTAATTCAAGTTATGTCTTAATCAATAGATTTTCATTTTTATCATGTCTCCTGATATTTTGTTTTGTTAAAATTTTTTTTTGTTGTTGTAGCTGTTATTGTTAAATGATATTTCGCTTTATTCATAGCTCGAAAAATGGAATACTGGCGGCGATGGAGATTGGGAGCGCTTACAAGTATATACTAGGCATAATTATTTTCCGTGGTTTCCTCAACGAAACTAGGTAGAGATTGGGAATTTAATGTGGGTTATAAATAGAAGCGTAAGTCCTTCCAACGGCAGCTAACAATCCGGGAAAAACGAAGGTCCTTCGAGGAGTAGTGCTAGTAATGGCGCTCACCTGCTCGAATGGCATTCGGCTACTGTACACAGTTCCAACGTGGCTCCGGTCACGGGTGTGCAATAGTTATCAAAATCATGCGACGTATCGAGTAAGTACCTCCTGGTGGTTTAAAATGAATGGCATATTGATGGGATGATTCGTACTATAGGTTTCGGAACTCCTCTACGTCCAACAATGAGGACTATGCCCCATGGATATTTGGCTTGGACAAAAAACCAGAGACCCCCCCAAACTTTTTTTCAGGGGGAGGGGAAGAGTTTAAATTTTTTTTTAATTATTTGTTTTAATTAATGGAAAAAATTTTTTTTAATTATTTGTTTTAATTAATGAATTTTTATTTAATATAATTTTTTGTTTAAATGTTTAATTTTTAAATTTTTAAAAATTTTTTAATTCATGATAAAAAAGTCAAAGTATTTCGATTAAAAAGCCTAAAAAATAAAAATTGGATTAAATCGACTATGATTGGTCGTAGTACTGAGAAACCGAAAAATATCGAATAAAAGCGCCAAAGTATTTTTTCATACTTAAAAGCCCATAAAAATAAAATTGGCTCAAATCGCCTGTAGACTAACAATCATGAATTTTTTATTTTTTATTTACTTTAATTATTTGTTTAAGTCAATAATATTATTTATTTATATTTTAATTATATTATTATTAAATTTAATTTTCCGATTAATCAAGTCAATTATTTTATTTATTTTTAAATTATATTATTATTAAATTAAATTGTTTTTTTTAATGAATTGAATTAAATAATTAATTTTTTTTCATTTAATTATTTATTTAATATTATTATTATTTTTATTTAATTAATTATTCATTTTATATTATTATTATTATTATTTTATTTTATTATTATTAACATTTTTTTGTTGTATTTTCTCTGAATAAAATTTTATTCGTTTGTTTACAGTCTTGTATGTGATTTATTGAAATTATTTTGTAAAACTTAACAGTTTTGTTTAAAAACTTTGAAATTTTTCTATTATTTTTGTAATATTATTAATTACATCCAACAATGAACATTTACTAGAAGTTATTTCCAAATATGAATGTCAACCTTTTCATTTAATTTTCACATGCCCTTAAATAAATTAATTGCTAACAGCTCAAATAATTACTTAAATTTATTTTTATAGATTTTCTGATCTTTTCACCCCCAACTCTTATTATTTACTGAATGATAAATTAATTAGTAAGTACAAGTAGTGGTTAATCTAATTTCTAATGAAAAGAAACTTGATTAGAAAAATATTCTTAAATTAATTTCACAAAACATATATTACTTTCAAAGTACTTGAAATCAATTTTCATATATTTATTGAAAATTATTAGATTTTTAAGTTTCTAAACATCATTGACTAAAGTTTATAGATAACAAAAAAAATTATCATCTACCACATTACTAGAAATCAAATAATTATCGACTAACCACTAAATAAGTTGAATTTCTAACAAAGCTTAAAAAACTTCATGGAACAGGTACCTGTGTACTGATAGATACCGATAAAATCCACTAAAAATCCAAATATGTATGTTTAATTATTGTAAAATATTTGTTTTTGTAAAAATAAGACTTATCCTTAAATTATAATTAGCATGTGAATAGAATTTGATTAAATTTGTGAGAAATATTTTAAGATGTTAATTAAAACTGATTAATTTTTAAATAATGTTGAAAATTTTTTATAATAATACCTTCATCAAATTGCTAAGAAAATAGTAGTTTTTAAGTAATACTTATTAAAATGAACAAAGTTTTATAATTTTTGACAAGTTTTGATAGATCTTTAATAAATTTTGTTAGTAATTTGAGTAAAACTTTAAAAAAAAGTTTCAACATAGTAGCAAATTGTAAAAATAATCAATTAAAAAACAAACAAACCAATTAATTAAATTAACTAAGTTGTAAAGTAATTGAAAAAATTTGTTAGGTCATTTTTAAAAATTTTATAAGTTTGTTAGGTAATTGTTCTAGGTACTTGTTGAATGAAAATTAATGTATGTTATCGACTGCTCTTAGTATATATTTTTAGATAATTTTATTATTACTAGTTTTACGAGGTATTTATTTTAGTAAATTTTAATCATTTTTTTTATTTTTATGGTTTTCTGTTGAATTTTAATGTATTTAGGGTTTGATTAGGTTTTTAATGAAATTATTGAAGAAATGAGGGTAATTTTTATTGAATTTATACTTGATTTACTGAATAATTTTAATTGATTGAGCAATATGATATATATTTTATGATTTTTAATAATTTTTTGAAATTTAATTTATGTGGGATACATAGATTTTTATTCAATTTTAGTCATTTTTGACGATTTTTTTACTTTGGTAAGTAGTGGGATACCGGCCCTCTAGCTCAGAGGCCATCTAGCTCACATACCCCCCGGCAAAAAATTTTTTCGCGCTAAGTTTAAAAGTACAAATTTTTAAGAACAAAGACAATGACTCATTCAAGGTCATTTAAACAAAGACCATGACTCATCAAAAATTTTTCAAGGTCATCGAAACAAAGACAATGACTCATTCAAGTCATTGGATGAGTCATCAAAAATTTTCAAGGTCATTCAAAATTCCTCAAGGTCATATTATTTTTAAAAATTTTTAAATTTTAATTTACTACTTATTTTTATAAGTAGTATATATTTTGTAAATTTATTTTATTATTATTATTATTATCAATATTTTATTATTATTATTATTATTATTATTAAAAATTTCATTATTATTATGATTACTTTTTATTATTATATTATTAATTATAAAAATTTTTTAATACTTATAAAAACTTTAATTATTATTATTAATAATAATATTTTTATTTTATTATTATTATTATTATTATTATTATTATTAATATATTTATTATTATTATCAAGGACATTGGATGACTCATCATAATTTTTCAAGGTCATTCTAAGGTAGGTCAAGGTCATTGGATGAGTCATCAAAAATTTTCAAGGTCATTCAAAATTTCTCAAGGTCATATTATTTTTAAACATTTTTAAATTTTAATTTACTACTTATAAAAATAAGTAGTATGTATTTTGTAAATTATTTTATTATAATTATTATAATTATTATAATTATTATTAATATTATTATTACTTTTTATTATTCTATTATTATTATTATTATTATTGCTATTATTATTATTATTAATATTATTATTACTTATAAAAATTTATTATTACTTATAAACTTTTTATAATATTATTATTATTATTATTATTAATATACTTATTACTTATAAAAATTTTATTATTACTTATAAAAACTTTAATTATTATTATAATAATACTTTTAAAAACTTTTATTATTATTATTATTATTATTAATACTTTTAAAACTTTTTATAATATTATTATTATTATTAATATTATTATTACTTTTTATTATTATTATTACTTATAAATTTGTATATTTTATTCTATTTTATTATTATTTTTTATAAATATTATTATTATTATTATTATTATTATTATTATTATTATAATTAATATTTTTATTATTTTTATTATTAATATTATTATTAATATTAGTATTACTTTTTATTATTCTATTATTACTTATAAAAAATTTTAATAATACTTATAAAAACTTTAATTATTATTAATATTAATACTTTACTTGATTTTATTATTATTTTTA
The DNA here is from genome assembly GCA_022537955.1 of Schmidtea mediterranea. Taxonomy (NCBI): domain Eukaryota; kingdom Metazoa; phylum Platyhelminthes; order Tricladida; family Dugesiidae; genus Schmidtea; species Schmidtea mediterranea. The sequence goes on from CM039681.1 coordinate 74,316,539, forward strand.
TTTTAATATACTTATTACTTATAAAATTTATTAAAATTTTTATTATTTTTAATACTTTGAAAACTTTTTATAATATTATTATTAATATTATTAATATTATTATTATTATTTTTATTATTATTATTATTATTTTTAGTAATATTATTATTATTATTAATGTATAAAACTTCTATTATAAGGAAATAATTTTATTATTATTAATATTATTATTAATATGATTATTAATATGATTACTTATTAATATTGTTTAATTATATTTATTTTGATTATTATTATAATTATTATTATTATTATTTTTATTATTATTATTGTCAAGGTCATTGGATGAGTCTTAATTTTTTTTTCAAAGTCATTTTAAAGTATGCCAAGATCATTTAAAATTTCACAAGGTCTTACTATTTTTAAACATTTTTATATAAATTTACTACTTATTTTTACAAGTAATGTTTTAATGTTTATTAATTTTAATTTTATTATTATTATAATTTTCTCAAAGTCATAATATTTTTAGTCATTTTTAAATATAAATTTACTACTTATTTTTATAAGTAATGTTTTAATATTTATTATTATTATTATTTTCAAGGTTATTGGATGAGTCATAATATTATTTCAAGGTCATTTAAAAGTAGGTCAATGTCATAGTATTTTTAAACATTTTTAATTTTAATATACTATTTATTTTTTATAAGTAGTGTTTTAATGTTCTTTAATTTTTATTCTATTAGTATTATTATTATTATTATTATTATTATTATTATTATTATTATTATTATTATCTTATAAGTAGTGTTTTAATGTTTTTTAATTTTTATTTTATTATTATTATTATTATTGTTATTTTTATTATTATTATTAATATTACAAGTTTTTATTATTATTATTTTTATTATTATTTTATATAAATTTTCAACAAAGTATATAAAATTAATATTGAATAGAAAAAGTTTGTTCAATTGTGGTTCATAGTATACAGGGATAGAACAATTGTAAATGTTTGTAAAAAGTTAAAGAAAAATTCTATATTTTTAAGAAAATATGTGCAAATAAATATCAAAACTAATTATGGTTCAAATGTGTGTGTTAAACCATCGATATGTTACAGTGTTTATGGAAAAACTTTAATGAAAATATGTGTAATTTTTCAACAATTTATGAAATATTTATTTTATGGCTAATAATGTGTATGTGTTAAATCATAAAAATAGTTCAATATTTATGTAAAGTTTGAGATTGTTAAGAAAATGTATATAATTTATGATACACACGTGTTTTTTGATTGAAATATGTGTGTTTGTTTTACCGATATAAGAAAAACTATGGACAATTTTTAAGAAAATACACGTAATTTATGATTATCATGGGATTAGAATTTGATTAAAGTTGTGAGAAAGTTGTTAAATTTGAGATAAAACTGATTAATTTGCAAATAATGTTATTATTTTGAAGAAATTTTAAAATAAGACCTTCAGCAAATTGGTAAGAAAATAGTAGTTATTGAGTAATACTTATTAAAATTACCAAAGTTTTATAATTTTTGACAAGTCTTGATAGATCTTTAATAAAATTTGTTAGTACTTTGAATAAGAATTTAAAAAAAAAGTTTCAACACAGTAGCAAATCGTAAAGAAACTAGTACTTATCAGTTAATTAAATTAACTAAGTTGTAAAATAATTGAAAAAATTTCTTAGATTTTTTAAAATTTTAAAATTGTTAGGTAATTGTTCAAGGTACTTGTTGAATAAAAATTAATGTATTTTATCAACAGCTCATAGTTTTTAATCGTACAATTTCTCTTCATTCCTGGAAATAATCGTAAATATTTAAATTATTCAGAAAATTGTCAATAAAAAACATAAATAATAGGTAACCAAATATTTTTAAATACTTGTTAATTTTAGTTTTTAATTTAATTACAAATGTAATAATAATAAAATAAATACTTGTATACAAATAGTTATATGAATCAATCAATTTCTTAGAACTGAAATCTTATCGATATATTTTGATTAACCTTAAATCAATGAAAAAAGTAACAATTTTCCTAAGTATTTTATAAATTCAACCAACTCAATCCCCTTTAAAAAAATACTATAAATTCGACTCTCAGCCAATCATTCCTCTTCAAATGTCATTTTTCACTCCCTTATACCAACTATATTCATAATTTTTATAAAAGCCTATCAAGTAGATAATATTAACTTTTTGAATAAATATATTCATTCCAGTAAATTTCTTTAGAAATATTATAAATTCCTCTCTTGGCCAATCATTTTCCATCAAATAACAATATTTCCAGCCATATTCAATATTTTTCATAAAAAAAATACCAATTTAGATAATATTTACCCTTTAAATAACAATATTTAACCAACCCAACCCCCTTAAAAATGACAACAAACTTGTTAATTGACTATTTCTCACTAAAGTAAATTCCACTCTAGACCAATCATTTCCCATCAAATAACACTTACCCCTACCCTACCAACTATATTCATTATTTTTTATAGAAATCACCCTTTAAATAACGATATTTTACCGACTCAGTACCTTAAAAATATCAACAAATCTGTTCTTAATCGATTATTTCCTTAAAATATCATAAATTTTCTTCTTAGCCAATTGTTTCTCACTAAAATAAAATAAAATTTACTCTCAACCAATCAATTCTCTTTAAATGACATTAATCCAAGCTATATTCATTATTTTCATAAAAAATCACCGACTTATATCGATATTCAACCGAATAAATTTCTTGAAATCCCCTTAAAATAGAATTCATCTCGTGACCAATCCTTTCCCCTTAAAAGATCATAAATTTTCTTCTTAACTAATCATTTCTCTTTAAATGACAATATTCCCACTCTCTCAAAAGATTTACACACATATTAATATCTATTTGAACAAATCCCCCCTAAAAATATTATAAATTCCTCCTCTATATTCTCCATTTAGAAAATATTTACCTTTGAACACAGATATTCAACCAACTCAATACCCTTAAAAATGGCAACAAACTTGTTCTTAATCGATTATTTCCTTAAAATATCATAAAATTTCCACTTAATCAATAATTTCCCTTGAAATGACAATTTTCCTCACTGCACCAACAATATACATATTTTTTTAAAAAAAAAAAAGTACAAGGTAAAATTTCTTTAGAAATCTATATTTAACCGAATAAGATCCTTAAAAATCCATCATTCGGATCATATTTACTATATGTATTCAACCAATCAAATTCCCACTTAAAATTATCATAAAAATCAAATTTTTACCAATAAAAATAAATTTTCTTTAGTATTACAAAATTGTTATCGATACCCAACATTTTCCGTTGAAAATCACCACAATTTGATTCTGGCAAAAAATTCTATCAAATAAAAAAATTCATCAAAAATGACTAAAATCGAATAAAGTCTATGTTTCCCACATAAATTAAATTATTGTAAAATATATATCATGTTGCTCAAATAATTAAAATTAATCAGTAAATCAAGTATAAATTCAATAAAAATTACCAGTCAACCCACAGAGATATATCAATGATTTTCATAAGTATACTGATAACCACACTGAGCATTGTCTTAAAAATCTCTAAATTATACTACTTTTGTGATAGATATCAATCACAAAAGTAGTATAATTTAGAGATTTTTAAGACAATGCTCAGTGTGGTTATCAGTATACTTATGAAAATCATTGATATATCTCTGTGGGTTGACTGGTAATTTTTATTGAATTTATACTTGATTTACTGATTAATTTTAATTATTTGAGCAACATGATATATATTTTACAATAATTTAATTTATGTGGGAAACATAGACTTTATTCGATTTTAGTCATTTTTGATGAATTTTTTTATTTGATAGAATTTTTTGCCAGAATCAAATTGTGGTGATTTTCAACGGAAAATGTTGGGTATCGATAACAATTTTGTAATACTAAAGAAAATTTATTTTTATTGGTAAAAATTTGATTTTTATGATAATTTTAAGTGGGAATTTGATTGGTTGAATACATATAGTAAATATGATCCGAATGATGGATTTTTAAGGATCTTATTCGGTTAAATATAGATTTCTAAAGAAATTTTACCTTGTACTTTTTTTTTTTTAAAAAAATATGTATATTGTTGGTGCAGTGAGGAAAATTGTCATTTCAAGGGAAATTATTGATTAAGTGGAAATTTTATGATATTTTAAGGAAATAATCGATTAAGAACAAGTTTGTTGCCATTTTTAAGGGTATTGAGTTGGTTGAATATCTGTGTTCAAAGGTAAATATTTTCTAAATGGAGAATATAGAGGAGGAATTTATAATATTTTTAGGGGGGATTTGTTCAAATAGATATTAATATGTGTGTAAATCTTTTGAGAGAGTGGGAATATTGTCATTTAAAGAGAAATGATTAGTTAAGAAGAAAATTTATGATCTTTTAAGGGGGAAAGGATTGGTCACGAGATGAATTCTATTTTAAGGGGATTTCAAGAAATTTATTCGGTTGAATATCGATATAAGTCGGTGATTTTTTATGAAAATAATGAATATAGCTTGGATTAATGTCATTTAAAGAGAATTGATTGGTTGAGAGTAAATTTTATTTTATTTTAGTGAGAAACAATTGGCTAAGAAGAAAATTTATGATATTTTAAGGAAATAATCGATTAAGAACAGATTTGTTGATATTTTTAAGGTACTGAGTCGGTAAAATATCGTTATTTAAAGGGTGATTTCTATAAAAAATAATGAATATAGTTGGTAGGGTAGGGGTAAGTGTTATTTGATGGGAAATGATTGGTCTAGAGTGGAATTTACTTTAGTGAGAAATAGTCAATTAACAAGTTTGTTGTCATTTTTAAGGGGGTTGGGTTGGTTAAATATTGTTATTTAAAGGGTAAATATTATCTAAATTGGTATTTTTTTTATGAAAAATATTGAATATGGCTGGAAATATTGTTATTTGATGGAAAATGATTGGCCAAGAGAGGAATTTATAATATTTCTAAAGAAATTTACTGGAATGAATATATTTATTCAAAAAGTTAATATTATCTACTTGATAGGCTTTTATAAAAATTATGAATATAGTTGGTATAAGGGAGTGAAAAATGACATTTGAAGAGGAATGATTGGCTGAGAGTCGAATTTATAGTATTTTTTTAAAGGGGATTGAGTTGGTTGAATTTATAAAATACTTAGGAAAATTGTTACTTTTTTCATTGATTTAAGGTTAATCAAAATATATCGATAAGATTTCAGTTCTAAGAAATTGATTGATTCATATAACTATTTGTATACAAGTATTTATTTTATTATTATTACATTTGTAATTAAATTAAAAACTAAAATTAACAAGTATTTAAAAATATTTGGTTACCTATTATTTATGTTTTTTATTGACAATTTTCTGAATAATTTAAATATTTACGATTATTTCCAGGAATGAAGAGAAATTGTACGATTAAAAACTATGAGCTGTTGATAAAATACATTAATTTTTATTCAACAAGTACCTTGAACAATTACCTAACAATTTTAAAATTTTAAAAAATCTAAGAAATTTTTTCAATTATTTTACAACTTAGTTAATTTAATTAACTGATAAGTACTAGTTTCTTTACGATTTGCTACTGTGTTGAAACTTTTTTTTTAAATTCTTATTCAAAGTACTAACAAATTTTATTAAAGATCTATCAAGACTTGTCAAAAATTATAAAACTTTGGTAATTTTAATAAGTATTACTCAATAACTACTATTTTCTTACCAATTTGCTGAAGGTCTTATTTTAAAATTTCTTCAAAATAATAACATTATTTGCAAATTAATCAGTTTTATCTCAAATTTAACAACTTTCTCACAACTTTAATCAAATTCTAATCCCATGATAATCATAAATTACGTGTATTTTCTTAAAAATTGTCCATAGTTTTTCTTATATCGGTAAAACAAACACACATATTTCAATCAAAAAACACGTGTGTATCATAAATTATATACATTTTCTTAACAATCTCAAACTTTACATAAATATTGAACTATTTTTATGATTTAACACATACACATTATTAGCCATAAAATAAATATTTCATAAATTGTTGAAAAATTACACATATTTTCATTAAAGTTTTTCCATAAACACTGTAACATATCGATGGTTTAACACACACATTTGAACCATAATTAGTTTTGATATTTATTTGCACATATTTTCTTAAAAATATAGAATTTTTCTTTAACTTTTTACAAACATTTACAATTGTTCTATCCCTGTATACTATGAACCACAATTGAACAAACTTTTTCTATTCAATATTAATTTTATATACTTTGTTGAAAATTTATATAAAATAATAATAAAAATAATAATAATAAAAACTTGTAATATTAATAATAATAATAAAAATAACAATAATAATAATAATAATAAAATAAAAATTAAAAAACATTAAAACACTACTTATAAGATAATAATAATAATAATAATAATAATAATAATAATAATAATAATAATAATACTAATAGAATAAAAATTAAAGAACATTAAAACACTACTTATAAAAAATAAATAGTATATTAAAATTAAAAATGTTTAAAAATACTATGACATTGACCTACTTTTAAATGACCTTGAAATAATATTATGACTCATCCAATAACCTTGAAAATAATAATAATAATAAATATTAAAACATTACTTATAAAAATAAGTAGTAAATTTATATTTAAAAATGACTAAAAATATTATGACTTTGAGAAAATTATAATAATAATAAAATTAAAATTAAAAAACATTAAAACATTACTTGTAAAAATAAGTAGTAAATTTATATAAAAATGTTTAAAAATAGTAAGACCTTGTGAAATTTTAAATGATCTTGGCATACTTTAAAATGACTTTGAAAAAAAAATTAAGACTCATCCAATGAAAAAATATGATGAGTCATCCAAAGACCTTGAATGAGTCATGGTCTTTGTTTTAAAAAGTCTTTGTCTTAAAAAGTTTTTGTACTTAGAAAAATTTTCTCTCAGCGGGGGGGAGGGGTTACTGTGCTGGATGTGACATGTGCTGGATGTGACACATCCCACTACTTTGGTAGAATTTGTTGCCAGAATCAAATTGTTGTGATTTTCGAAGGAAAATGTTGGGTATCGAAAACAGTTTTGTAATACTTTAAAGAAAATTTATTTTTATTGGTAAAATTCAGATTTTTATGATAATTTTAAGGAAATTTGATTGGTTAAATACATACAGTAAATATGATCAAAATGATGAATTTTAAGGGTATTTTAAGGGATTTCGGTTGAATATAGATTTACATAGGAATTTTACTTGATATTGTTTTATGAAAATAATAAATATAATTGATATAGTGGGGAAAAAGAACAAATTTGTTGATATTTTTAAGGGGATCAAGCCGGTTGAATATTGTTATTTTATGGGTAAATATTATTAAATATTATATAAGTCTGCGATTTTTATCAAAAATAATGAATATAGCTGGGGTTATTGTCATTTAAAGAGAAATGATTGTTTGACAGTAAATTTTATAATATTTTAAGGGGAAACGATATGTTAGGCGGGGAATTTATGATATTTTTAGGGGCATTTATTCGGTTGAATATCGATGTTAAAGGATGGATACTTAGTGAAATCGATACATTTTCATTGATTTAAAGTTTATCAAAATATATCAATAAGATTTCGGTTAATTTTAATGATATTATTGGAATCTGAATAAAATATATGAATGTTCTAAGAAAAGGTGTGATTCATGTAATTATTTGTATTTAAGTATTTATTTGATTTTATTTGAAATTTAATTTAATTAAAAATTAAAATTGTTTAAAAAATTTAAGTTACTTAAAGTTGTTATTGACAATTTTCTGAATAATTTAAGTATTTTTGATTATTTCCATTTTCTGTTTAATAACTCAATTTTTGCATCTTGTATCCTCTGGTCACTTTCTATTGTTTCTTAACTTTGTTGTTTTGATTCTTCTCAATAACGAAGCTGAGCCCAAAATTTATATTTGATGGGCGAGCCATTTGTTTTATTCTCTCGCTTTGTAGAGATATCTATCGTTTTTCACAATACTTTCCCTTTTCTCATTGTTGTCTCTCCGGAGTTCGGTAAAATATTGTCTCGACATTTCAATAAGAGATTTCTTGCTTCTTGTTTTTCCTTTCTTTTTTTTATCCCGGCTGAGGGTGCACTGACAAACTTCCTCCTATTTCTTAACTTGGCTGTGTGGGTCTTTCCAAATAAAGAAGCTTTCATTCCGACTGAGCCCCCAAATTTGTACTTGGTGGCTAGTTGTTTGTTTCCTTGACATATTCTCCTTAATTTGTAGTCGGGTTGTTCGTTTTCCATCGTTTATTGTTGGGTTCCATTCATTAATTACCCTTCTGGATCATTTGTCATTCGTTTCATCAACATATTTCTCGTTTTGTAGTCGGGTTTGTCGTTTTCCATCAATCGTTCTTGTTTATATGTCAACTCTCCGGGGTTCGGCAAAAATGTCGTCCCGACATTTTCTATTTAATTCTAAGATTTTTATTTCGGTTTCCTTTGGTCTTTTGCAAAAACAATCATTTTATCCCGGCTGAGCCCCCAAATTTGTATGGTGGGTTTCTGGGTGTTGATATTTTGAAACCATATGGTTGCTACACAGACAACCCCATACAAATATTTTTCGCTTACTACTAGGCACCCATTGCTAAGCGACGTTGGAACTGTGTTCGAGTGGGTAGATCGTCCGCAAAAACTGAGCGCTATTGCTAATGCTATAATTGACCGAACAATCCATGGGTCCAACGAGCTGCCGATAGAAAGCCTATGCTCGCTTTCGCTTTTTAGGTCCCATTATTCTCCTATCTCCTTCAAATGTTAATCCATGATGTTATCCCATTTATCCTTAAGTCTAATCCCATAGTCCTACTTATCGTTGTCCGTATTGATGATTTTCCTATGGCCTGTAAACCCTTTGTTATGTTAAATATCCATACAGTATCTCTCTTACCCTTATCCGTATTATAACTATTATGTTCCCTATTATTGATACTAGCATTTTCATTTTTACTATTATATGTATTACCTTTATTAATTGTTACTATTATTACATTTATTATTATTCTTATTACCATAATTACCATTATATTTATTATTATTACTACTATTATTATTACTATTATTATTATCATAATTATTGTCATTATCATTATAAGTACCATGATCATTATAATTATTATTATTATTATTATTATTATTATTATTATTATTATTATTATTATTATCATTATTATTATTATTATTATTATTATTATTATTATTATTATTATTATTATTATTATTATTATTATTATTATTATTATTATTATTATTACCATTATCCTTACTATTATCATTATTATTATCAAATTTTTGTGTAGGGATTCGTCCTTATTCCTCGGCTTAAAAAAATATGCTTTGCTTATATTAAAAATTTAGCCGTAATCCATCTTTATTTTTTCAGTTTTCGACAAAGTATTTTCCTTGAGTCGAAAATTTTTAGCAGCGTACCACCCTTGTTTTACAGTTTTATAAGGATATTATACTAACAATTGAACAACATTTTAATTTTACTTTACTATTTTCTATAAAGTATTTTAATTAATTCGGAAAATTTGAGCAGCGATCCGTCCTTATTTTGTGGTTCCAAGAGAATATTATACTAACAATTGAACAACATTCCACTTTTACTTTACTATTTTCTATAAGTATTTTAATTAATTCGGAAAATTTGAGCAGCATTCCGCCCTTATTTTACGGTCTTATCCAGATATTCTATCAATTATTGAGCCGTGTTCTACTTTTACTTTGCTATTTTTGATAAGTATTTTAATTGATTGGGAAAATTTTATCAGTGTTCCGCCCTGATTTTACAGTTTTATGATAAATGTTTTAACTATTTCTGAAAATTTGCGCAGCGTTCTGCCCATATTTTCCGTCTCAATCCAACATAATTTATTTAATTTTTATATATTATTCAAAACATTATGTTTCATGATTTTAGTCGTTCGGATTAATCTTTTTCCGATGGCTATTCCTTTTAACTGTTGCAACGATTTCGCAATTTTTCCCCACTACCATTTCCATCTCTTTGTCCTTAAGATCTATGTATGTTCATGTTATATTTAATGAGTGCCCACTGGACTACTCAGTGTTAGTGATTTTGAGCCGATTGTTGTTAAAGAATTTTGTCGATTTTATCAAAATTAAGTGCAAGAAAGTTGAGCCAAAAGACACACTCTCAAGCTACTCTCTTTCGCTATTTAATTCAATGATTTGACGTTTGGGTTCCTGCATTCTCACGCCGTAGCCTTCACGGGCACCAACTATTGGCGGACTTACACAGTTCGATAGGGTGTTTTATTTTTTTATCTTGCGTTAGGCTTTGGCTGTGGGCCAAAAAAGAAATAATAAATAAATTTTACCATATCAGCTGAGTAAAAGTTTCAATGCACAAAATGGTTGACTTTAAAATATTTATTTGGCATACATCGTCCATAAATTCATCCAGCAAATTGGCATAAAATCATCTTGATCACAATTCATGTCATTAATTCATTAACACTTCGTAAATTCACATAGTAGCAATCATATAAATCAATACCCGTACACTATCTGAGAGTTAACGTGTTCAGTCAAAACACTTGTCAGTGTTAATTGGCTCAATACACGGCTCTCAGTTAGTTATGCACACTAACTCGAATCAGACTTGAACTGCTGTTGAAAAATAAGACTACCAAATAAGACTGAAATTAAGTTTGCACCGAATTTAAGTTGAAGTTTTGTCAAAACACATCAGTATATATACCTATAATTTGACCCTAAACTTGCGTGTTATTTTTATTGCGATTAAACAAATTTGACCTTGAAATTATTTGTGTTATCTAAATTAAATTTTTTATTATTTTTTTAACTTAAATTGGTAATTTATTTTTAACATTTTTAATTAAATTTATTCATCCAAAAATATTTTATTTTTATTCATTTAATTCATTAATTTTTACTTTTGTATAAATTGTCATTTTACGGTCAAATTCCTTTGTTATGTTATTTTTCATGTAAATTTCGTGAGGTTCTTGATGCATTTTGTATTTATTTTATTTTGTTTTTATGTTTTTTGATGTTATATTTATTTATATTCTCATATTTTAAAGTGTTTAGTTGGTGTTGTATATTGTATTTTAAGTTATCTTGGTGCTGGGTTTTCGTGCTGTATTACTGATGCATTTAAACAATTTTCAAGGCCGTTTGTGTTCTGGCCCAACATAATTTACATAAATAAACGTAGTAGTAAATAAGAAATTTTAAACTTATGAAACTTAATAGTTGGTGAACCATAAACTTGATTTTAAAATTTCATAATATGTTTTCCTTTACAATGAAATTTCTGTGACTTCATTAGTAAGTCACATTCTGTAATTATAATAACGTGAATGATAATTTTTTATTTTGTTTCACGATAGTACGCGTTATCTTATTATCACTGCTTTCTTTCATTTTCACTTTGATAATATAAAAAGTTTCAATATAATTAATTAGTCGAAATATTATTCAACTAAAACTAATAATACATACATTTTTAAAACTTATGTTGTGAAATTTAATTAATTAATAATCTTAGAGTTTTAAGCTTAAAACTATTTTAAAATATGGTTCGGTGTTGGTTCGGTTTAATCTACTTATTTTAAAAATGGTTTGGTTTTGGTTCGGTTTAAGAACCGATTTGCATCTCTGTAAATAAATAAGCTATTCACACTGTTTAATAATTGAAAAACTTTCTATTTAAAGTATATCTAACTACAATACTATGTCAACTACAATACATAATTTAACTGATCTTTCTTTTACAACTTTCTCCTTTAGAGAATTTTCTCAAATATCCACTCAACATTTTATTCTGATTCAAGTTGCGTTTTCTTTTATTCTACAATGCAATGGAACTTACTGATATTGACTTTGGTTTAGATTTATTTTCCCCATACATTTCTTTGAGTCATCTGCAGTTTTTTCTATTATCTCATAGCTGTCGATATATATATATATATGCTATTACTCGGCTTTCCCGGTAATACCTTCTCTATAACTTGAACAAACTATTAACTTTAACAACTTGAATTTTAATCTTGTTTTCCCCCTTTTACATGTCTAATTAATAAGGAATGAACTTGTAGTATTTCTTTGTTTAAATTTATTGATTTTATAGTTCTCTTCTTAATTTTCATTTATTATCCTGAATTATTTATTTTTAGAGTTCCAAAACAATAAACTCTCTGATTTATACAGTTTCCCGATTATTTTATTTAATTTTTATTATTTAAGTATTTCTTGTTTCATTTCTAAATTTATTACCGAAATTCTGCATAAAACTAAATGAAACAAATGTTTCATAGAAGAATAATTGTCAATAGCCATCAATATCTTCTATTATTCTGTGAATTCACAGAATCAATTGAAATGAATTTATTTCCGCTCACATCGAAATCAACAAATCACAAATCAAAAAATAAAAATATTTTTAGTAAATTTAATTTAAAATAAAATAGTCGTTTTTTAGCCTTGATTAGAATCACTTCCTAACTTGACCAACAAAAAAGTAAAAGCATCAAATCGAAAACAATGGCCAACATGCCAAGTATCGATGAGTCGTGAAAAAACAGCAAAAAAACTGAATAAAAGTAAAATAGAGAGCATTGTTACATGCTTTATTTATTAAGCAGAAATGCATTTTAATACTGATTTCTTTGGCCACCATGTTAATTTCAGTAGTGGTGGGTTACTGGATGCTGATCCTTGTCTAAATTATGTTGTGGACACCCAGGCAACCCCATACAAATTTGCTTCGCTTACCACTCGGCACCCGTTGTTAGGCAACGTTGGAATTGTCTTCGAGTGGGTAGATCGTCCGCAAAAAGTGAGCGCTATTACTAATGCTGTAATTGACTGAACGATCTCTGGGTTCAACGAGCTGTCGATAGAAGACCTGTGCTCGCTTTTACGTTTTTGGGTCCCTTTATATCTTTAATTCCATTATTCATGTCTACAATTCCCACTAAAACCTCTCATTCGCACATTTTTATGTCTTCACATGATTTCCTGTCATTCACTACTTATCAGATACTCTAAATAATAGTCAAGTAACAACAAACATATATTTTATACCAGAAACAACACATTTAGGGATGTTTATCAGGGTTAACAGGGCCGATAACCGCTTGCCTTCGGTGTCGACTTTGGACCTGTTGTCATTGTCTCTCGGTATGCCAGTTGGGCAGGGGCAAAGACAAGGGGATATGTCACTGCCGCTCCTTCTTGGCAGGCTGACAATGCTACTTCGAGCCCCTTTATCTGGGTCCTTAGGCTTTGGTTTAACTGCCTCTCTTCCGTCCAGCTCTTTTGTGCTGCTGTGAGCCTTTGATAAAGCAGCTTTGCCTTCTTTGGTTTTATCCAGGCGGCCTTTGTTTGCTGGATTTCTGTTGTCAATTGGATAATTTGCTCGTAAAAGTTTTTATTGATTTTTCGTGCATGCTCCAATTCCTTCTGCATAATTTTCAGTGATTCCATCTCTGTAAACGACAAAAATTAATTCTTGTCTACAAATCTCAAGTTATTTAATTAATCATACAAATATTAATAGTATTGAACCGACAAACTGACAAGACAATAGAAAATCAACTAAACATTTATTGGGAATCTAAGTTTAACTTTACTAAATGTCATCGATTCATTATTGAAAATGCGGGGTTTGGTCATTCCCATCATCGCGTTCTTCTGAGGCCGGCCGAGCATAAGGGCGCTCCCGATATATGAATACTGGTCGCTTCGTGTTTCTTGTGCGGTTGTGGCGGGACCTCGGAGGAAGGGCAACGTGTGTGCTGGTAGAGATGACTCTCATCCGTTCATTAACCCAATTGCGGGTGGGGCTGTGCGGCGGCGTATAGTTATCAGTATCCGCGATCCTGCCGGCAGCGATATCTTCCTCTACATTTGCCAGATATTGCCTGGTCCTGACCACTTAGAAGTCGACCTGGCGCTGGTGGTCCTCGAGACGTAAAAGGAGAGATCGCGCCTGATCGCGAATTTCTTGGGCCGGATTTCGGCCCCAGTCTCGTCTGCCCGCTGTGAACGGTAGCCAATCATCCTCTATTGGTCGCGTGGTATTCCATCGGGGCTCTCTCTCTGTTGGGGCACCGTGAAGCCCGCATTCCGCATGACTTGCCGCCATTGATCCGCAACCTACGTGGGGACACGAAAAATGGCTCCGGGCTCCTCTAAATGAGATTTAATTAAATTGATCATTTCCATCCTTTGGTTAACAAATATTGTGTTCCCCACCTGGAATCTCTTATGGCTTGTATTTTCAATCATTTACAATAATTTGATAAATCCTGTGATGTAATAAGAATAATTCTATAACAAATTGTACACTCTTGATCGTAGAAAGGCTTCTTTTTTCCATCTTTAAAATTTATTGTTATGGAAATTAAAAATAAAAATGAAGTAGTTCAACAAAAAAAACAAGTTCGACTTGTCACTACGTCACGGTTGCCTTAAAAATAAAAATGCACCCACAGAACCATTCATTAAGGGATTTTCAATCATTAAGGTGCAAAAACAAAATTCCAAATATTCAGAATAGGATAATGCTTCGATTATTTTTCAAAAAAAAAATTAAAAATTAAAATAAAAATTTTGCAATTTGATAATAAAATAATTCCAAGTATTTAATATACCTAAAAATTCATTTAGATTAAATTAAAAATCATAAAATTAATAAAATAATATAATTTATAATCAAAAACCTAATGAGGTTTAGACACACTACCTGATGTTCTTAAATGGTTGAAATTCGGTTAACTAATTAGCTGAATTTGCGTGTCTTAGGTAACGAAATTACCGTCGCAAAAATTGAGTACAATTTCTCGCCTACCATTGATTACTTGATCATCCACTCTTATGGAAATTTCTAAACGTAAGTAATACTAATGAATCAAAAGTCATCTTTTCTTAATTTAATTATGGGGTTATTATCCAAGTATATTTTATATGGGTCGTCGTTCACCAAGGTTATCTAGTCAGGTTGCGATTTTATTTTATCAAGGAAACAATGTTTTAAAATTCTTACTTCAGTGACATCGGATCATTAAATTAACGGAAATATTTGGTTATTTTAAAGATAACGAACCTAATAATTATCAATTGCAAGTCGAAATGCTTTCCTAATTAATTATATTGACTTCAAAATCATTATCTAGCCATAAACGTAATAACATAAATAATTGAATAAAATAATAACAACAAAAATTAACATACTCATATAAATTCGATAAAGGTATTTGAAATTATTTACAGCGTGGGGCTAACGTACATTGTGACTACCTACTACTAACGCATCATTAGTTAAATAAGCACAAAAATTAAAATTAAAAGGTTTATTTGCGAAAAGGGATTCACGATAACTAAATTTCGAATATTTCATCTTATCTTCGTTATCAAGTTTAGTCATTTTGGCATGGTTTGGTTATTAACTTATCGATAACCTGGAATCTGGGAGAATGCATCAAACAATGGGATACTTCCTCGTTAGAAATGATTTGGTCTTCGGCATTCTCGTAATTATTTCAGGGGGAATATTTTGAATTGTTCAGATCGTTTTCTATGACTAGCGGATTACGCCATCAAAAAAATCACTGCGTAATTTTCGATCATCGACTACTTTAGTTATGAATGGATTCTGTAGCGTATATTTCCTTGAACTAGTTTACAGCATCGCGGTGGGTTGGGGTCTGGTACGTTATATATTTTTCTAATCCATAATGGTTGTCGATTTGCTTAACTCAGGAGGCACCGTTGGGATTGTCGTGGTAAGATTTTATCTAGGACTCGTACAGATCAATGACAAATTTATGAAAAATAACAATTTACTTGACGGTCGGGCTCTTGGATTTAGGACATTGTCATTGTCCGATATTCTGGTCGTTGTGTCTCCAGTTGTCTGATTCCTTTGGTGATACATTTCTAGTTTTTTCAATAATATTTTCTGTCCGTCAGGCTTGTCGATATTCCATATATAGCTCGGGCGTAATCGATGGAGTAAGTAGGTGTGCGACTACTAGAATTGTTAGATGGATTTCGGTCTACGCAGTGAATACTCGTAGTAAAGGTTATGCCGATTCGAAATATCATGGAAATCCCTTGCATGCCGAGTATGTGTGCCCTCCAAATTGTGTGCACATATCGCGTCCTGTATTGCAGTTGGTGCACACCATTATCGATTAATCTTAAAAGTAAATGTTAAACTAATGGTCTATATACCGATTGTTATTGGATCTATTCCTCGCGTCTTTCGTTATAATTTTTATCCAGCTATCACGGAGTCGATAGAGAATCATATGTCGTAATGTGTTACATAACCGGTATGGATATGATTGGATTTTATTGAATTATGGATTTGGATTTTTTCCCTTTTAGAGTATGATTTGATTTAATTTTATTAAATTATGGATTTGGATTCTTTGGAGCATTATTATCTGGAGGTTGGAAGGGGATTCCCGGTAACAAGATTTTCAACTGCAATTTCAATTTATTTTCTCTAATAAAATTTCGTAGGCTTATTGTTGGTTATTGGTTTTCCGACAATTTGGACATTAATGAATGGCTGGTTCGAATACTCGCTTGGCTTGGAACAGGCGGACTATTTGGGGGGAGAAACAAAATGATCACAGGTATCAGTGGATAATTAATTTCTTCTTAGTTTAATAATTTTTATCCTTTCAGGGTCGACTCGTAGTGGACATCGGTGGGTCAGAACAGAAATTTGTTGAAACAACGAGTTTATTTCCTAATAAATGATTGTAACTTGTTGTTGGTTAATTTTTGGGTTGGTACTAGTTAAGGAAATACTGGGTGGATAGGTTGTTTTATTCTATATGAGAAACTACTGTTTAACAATTGCTGGTAAGGGTTTTGGCGTCTATGCCTTTCGGTTTGTTATGCGTTTATTTTATCTAATACTTATAGCTTAGCCGAGTCTTTTAGTCGGGGAATACAGAGTTGCGATTATCGCTATGAGGTTTCGTCGTGCTGGGGAACATAGGTCTCTATTCATCTAATTGTTATCATCTCGCCGATTTTGACTAAAGCTAGTTTTTCCGCGTTTAGTTTATTAATGGAATTTAGGCTGTCGGGGATTTCTCTCTATTGATGTGGGGATCTTATCTTATCATCGGAAAATCTTGGTGATTCGGGGTTTGGTATACGAATTTTTAATGTTATAAACACTTATTTTTTCGTATTAAATATTTTGGTCGAATTTAATTGTTGTAGTTTATGCGCGTTGGTTATAGTTTCTCGCAAGCTCTTTTATCGATTTAAATGCTATATTAAGGTTCACATTCAGTTACTTTCTAGACTTCGAGTAACGTATTAGGAGCTTCTTATATTTGCATTTACTACTGCCTATTGGGAATTCGAACGTTTGCATTATTAATTCCTTACTCCTATATACTTAAATTTTAAGTTTTGTATGGTAAATCTATAACAGCTACTTTATTGATTTTTGTGCAACGTAAGCTCTCAAAATCTATAATTGTATTTCATTTAAATTTAGCTAAAATATACCTATTAGGTTCATAATTACTTTATTATCTTTAGTACAAAACAACCTCTCAAAGATCTTATCCCTATATTTCATTTAATTTAAAATATACATTTAAGTTTATAACAACGATTTCATTTTTCTATTTCCCCGTTACCTTTCCCTCGGTTGACCTTAGGCGCATTGTGTTCATATTATAGTTAATGATTGCCCACTGGACTAATCGTGTGATGATTTTGAGCCGTATGCGAATATGAACTTTAGGTCGAGTTTGTGGAAGTTGAGAGACGAGGAAACAGTCAAAGGACTACTTCCTTATCCCTCTCTTTCCTATACGGAATGATAATTGACGTTCCGGCTCCTGCTTTCCGCACACCGAGGGCTTCACGGGCACGAAGCATTGGCGATATTCCACGCACTTACACAATTTCGAATATATGTTGGAGTTTAATGACTTGTAGCGTGTTTCGGCTGTGGGCCGGAAAAACTTCGACAATATAAAACAAAGTTTTATGTTATTTAAAACTTTAAAAAACTCTCACTTACATCGTGAAAAAACTGTTTTACGAGTAAAACGATTTCAAGTTTTGAAAACTGATTAAAATTGTGTAAAAATGAATCGGTATATATACCTATTGTACGACCCTAACTTTGCGTGTTCTTTTTGATTTAATAAAACAAAATTTGACCTTGGAATTTTCTGGTATATTCTAATCTTTAATTTTATTATTTTGAGATTTTATTTGACAATTTTTTCGTTAGATTTTTAATTGAATTATTTCTAATTCAAATTATTTGATTTTTATTTCATTTTCATGAAATTTCGCATTTTTGATAAATTGTCAAATTTCGGCCAAAATCGTTGGGTTTTCGTGTTATGTTTATTTTTATTTCGTGCGGATCTTGTTGCACTTTGTTATTATTTTAATTTATTTTTGTGTTTATAATTTTTATATTTAATTGTTTTCTTTCTCGCATTTTGATAGGGTTAATTGGTGTTTGTGTTCTGGCCCAACAGTAGTAAGAACATTTCACAGCATTCGTAAAGAATTAATAACTGCTCATTCTTAGAAACTATTTAAAAATAAGGACTTTTTTGTGTGTCACCTCTGATTTCTTTATAACTGACATACTATTTAACAATAATATAGTTTAAATGTTATAAGTGTGATCAGTTAGTTGAAATAACGGTTTGTGTTAAATTTATTTCTTAAAACCTAGTTTATTTTATATTATATTATAATAAATCTCTCTCTCTCTCTCTCTATATATATATATATATATATATATATATATATATATATAAATGAATGTATGTCTGTCTGTTCTGTGTGCATTACTACACTGTTCATCCGATCGCCGAGAAACTTTAGGAAGTTGTTGAGTACACTCTTGCAAAGGTTTTAGGTTGCTGATTATGATTAGAGTTTTCATCGTAGTGTTGTTATTGGGAAAACGAACAAGTGATGCAAATTTCGCCGTGCATTAAAATTCAAGACTGAAACTCGATGAATGTGCTGCATAAGTAGAAAAGTGAAACAATCGAAACATTGTTTGGAAAATATTTGCAAGCACAATTCATGTTTCCAAATGATATAGTTCGGTGCAACAGAAATGATACGTGAAAATTACATGCTAACGTTCAAAGTCCAAGGGTAGATTTATCATCGCACTGGATCACTTCTACTACTGTCGGATTCAGATCATAAATTCCTCCAAATTTATTCCATGGGGACCACTGATGAGCAAATTGATCAACATTGTCGATTCAATAACAGCACTAATCGACAAATTAAAAAATATTTTTTATTAAATTTATAATAACTACAGTTTATTTGATTTTTTGTGAGCTAATTCGTAACTCAAGGAAATATTTCGTTATTTAATTTGTCACACTTTCAAATATCATATTAACTTGAAACCTCCCAATGACAATAATGTAATTAAATTTAATTTCGCGAAATAAATAATAAAATATTACATAGTTCTACAACTTACCCTATAACCCAAAAACACGGTAAATAGACAAAACAAATGGACTCAAAATGTCTTAAATTATATTATCGGTTTACTGCTTTAATTTAAGGCAATAGTTATTTTAGACTTTGAAACGACTACAAAAATAAAATTATATATCAAAGTATTTTTAAAACAAACTTTTATTAGAATGTAATTAAAAGGGAAAATAATTTTCATTAATTCCTAAACAAGAGATATTTGAACGTCATATGCTAATATTTCATGTCTTTTTCCACGGTAACATACAACAAAATAGACATTTATATTTAGTAAGGATTTTTTTTTTGATTTTCACCTCTGATTTATTTTCATTTATGACATTATATTTTCTACAAAATTTGACTATGTATCAGATTTATTTATGGTCAAGGAAAATTTCGTAATTTAATTTGTCACACTTTCAAATATATTATTAACTTGAAACTTTTCACTATTGATATAGTATAAGATAGCTAGGGCTCTTGATTCATTGTAATTAAAACTTTTGATTTCTAATGAATATAAGAGTCCAGGATTCATTTGAATTTGTTGATTTTATTACAAAACAAGCTATTGATTCCTCTTATTATTTGGTGTCTTTAGATATAACTAGTTTGTTTACAAATGTTTCATTAAATGAAAAGATTAATCTTTGCTGTGATTTATGGAAATATAATATGCTGGATGGTCAGGCAATAAATAAATTTCCATTTAGTAAATTGTTGATATTTGCCGCCTCTAATGTTGCGTTACTTTTCAATGATAATTGGTATCAACATGTTGATTATATGGCTATGGAACCACCTTCAGCGATAGCTTTTGCACCAAGTTTTCTTTCGAAATTAAAGAAAATATTTATAATTTTCCACTTGTTAAGTATAGAAAATATATATTTTATGTTGATGAAATTTGTTTAGTATTTTCCAATAGTGATGATGTTGGTCTATTTTAAAATTATATGAATGTGTCTCATTCTAATATTCAGTTTACAAGGGAAGATATTATTTATTTTCTAGTTTTAGATTTATTAGTGAAAAGAACTGTTAACACATTGTAATCGGATCACGTATTTATACGTTTTTGATAGATTGTTAGTGGAGCGCGGGTCACGTTAAAATGCGGGTTCCAATAATTTTTTTTAGTTTATTTCACTACTCTTTGGTGGTCGGACGTTGCTAAAAGCTAAATATCGAGTACATAGATATTATATATATATTACGTATATATAAAAATCACCCATTACCAGCACTAGTACGCGGTCGAAAACTGCCCGATCACAATGTGTTAAAAGTTTTGAAACAGAAATTTATTGAAAGCCAACAAATACAGGCCTATACACTACTTTTCTTGATTTTTAGATTTTGCTAATTATCATCTACGTTAGAAAAATCTAACAAAATTATCAACAAGGCCGTTTCTCTCTTGAATTAAAAAGGATACTTCAAGACTTTTATAAAAAGACTGACTAAGGAAACCACTGATCACCACTTGATTGCACCTGATGTAAATAATGGAAATTATAGTCCATTTAACTATAGATTTGGTTATTCAATATTAGGAAAGTAATAAAAAAATTAGGGTTCTCTCTTGAAATCATTGGAGAATTCCAATATTTTAAAAATACTATCAAAATTTACAAAAAGTGTTTATAGTAATCAATTTGAATACTCTATTAAAAGGCGCGAGTAGTATTATTTAACATAACCAACGTGATTAGGAACAAGCTGATTCCAATGTAAAGGAGGAAGTAGTCGATGAAGGAGAAATTTTACTGACATTCAGCAAGTTGAGCCAAAAGATGTCGTGGTAGCTGAATTCGAAGCTGAATCGAAATATTTTGACGAATTTAACGATATTGAAAATCAACGCTGCTGGAACCATCAAAGTAAATAGATTTCCCAATCCTCGTTTGCCAAGTGATAAAGAAATGAAGGCAAAAGGTCGAGGCGTGCAGCAGGGTTTCCAAAACTATGTTCCGCGGAGCCTAAATAGATATTTCACAAAAATGTGCAGTAAATTTAGAAAATTGAACATATTCTACTTCATAATGAAAGATGAGTGACGGTTAGACTTCATTGAGTTTTATGACGTCAAGAGCAGACGAAGATTTTTCGTACCTAAAATTTGGGTACTGCAATAAAATTCTTTAACAAGTACCAATATTTTTTAATGAGGGAGAAAGACTATCTCTTATCCTGAGTGAATGAAAGAGATGTAGTATATAGGATTGTTTTTACCTGATTCACCGAAGTCTTGTTAGTATGATCTTTGATGCTCAAAAGGACAGTTCGCTTTTTCGTGTTTACACATCAGACAGCCTCACGCAAATAGACTCGACGCCACAGCAGATATGAGAATACAAATGACCAATATTGTGCCTGATATAAAAAGAATTTGTAATTTAAGAACCCAAAATCATCAAAGTCATGAGGAGTTTTATTTATTTGTATTTTTATGTTTATTAAATAAATGATATTTCTTTAGTAACATTTTTTATTTTTATTTATACTATTATGAATTGCCCAACCTAAAAAATAAGCTAAGTGTTCCGCCAAAACTTTAGGATTTGCCAAGTGTTCCCTCGCTGAAAACGTTTGGTATCCTGATTTACAGGATAAGGCTAAACATTAGGACAACGGTAAAGAAATTTTCATCAACAGACCTCAAGTTGTAAGAATGTACAATGAAAGAATGGTGCGTTGATTTATTGGATCAAATGATTGAATATTATCGAATAAATATTTACACTCATATGGAAATTAGGTGTCATAATGCACTTTGTTGATGTGACTTTAACTGAGTCTAATTAGGTTCCGAAAAACCATTTTGGATTCAATGAATTTTCAAATTCAAGTAGCTGGGACAATGCTTACTATCAATCAAGACGAATGTATCTTGAAGATAAAAGACGAATTATCTTTGTATTAAAGTCAACAACAAATCGGATTGGTGATTTCACTAATTTCTTCAGTATTGTCGATTGTTGAATGTTTATCTGATATAAGAATTGGCTCTTTAAATATGGAATTCTTTTGAATGTTGTCTGTGACTAAGATTTTAAATTTTCTACTTTCTTGGTTGACATTGTTGAAAATTTCTATATAAAGATGATTTTCTAACAAGATCTAAACGGTTTAACTCTTTGGTTCCTGGGCTTTCTTCCAATGTATAATTCTTTGCATATATTGTGCATGACGCAGTAGAAAACGTCTTTTCAGAAATTGTGTTTTTTAGTTTTCTATTTGTAATGTTTGCCAGCGCTTGCGCCAGTGTTCATGATATAATAATTGGAAGGCTTCTTCCTCTTAATGATTTGATTGAGATTATACATATTGATGACGAAATGGGTAAATCTATTCGCCTAATAGGGTCGCAACAAGCATAGATATATGAGCTTCTAAATATAGATGTTTCGGCGTGCTAAATATTTTTTGTGTGTTTGTGTGCGCTTAGTTAAAATTGAAATGTAAATTGTGATTTATTTTTTGTTTGATCGAGCCGATGAGAAAATGATTTCGTTTTGTTGCATAGAAATTGTTTTGATATTTTTAGGATAATAATTGAATGTCAAGCGTTACTATGTTATACATGTTTTAGTATATTTAATAAAACATCCAGTAGATTTGAAAAGCCAGTCGCTATATACAGCTGAGACTTTAATTGATAATTTCTGAATTATAATTCATACTTTCTGAATTACAATTGATATTTTCTGAATTAATCTTGGAAAAGAGTAGGTAGTTAGGAGCACACTGCAACATAAAAAAACATAGAGGGAGGGGGGGGGTTTAATTACAGATTAAATTTCGGATTATCTTGATTACATAATGATGTAATCAACTTAATTAATTTTGTGTGTATTTTAATTAAATTTTTGTGTGTATTTTTTTTCGAGTTTTTGGCGCGATTTTTTTTTTAAATTCAAATTTTGGTGAATTTTTGAAATAAAATTGAAATATTTTTTTTGAATAAATTATTTTTTTCAATCACACTATAGTCAGGGGGTATTTTTAACTCGTAATAAAAAACAATGCAATATTTGGTCTCAATACTTTATATAGGTAAATATAGGCATAAAATAAAAATGGCTCAAATCGCCTAAGATGGTCAGAGTGGGTATTTTCATTCACAAAATTTTATTTTAATCACACTATAGTCAGGGGGGTATTTTTGAAAAAGACTAAAATAAATTGGCTTGAATCGCCTAACGATAAAAAAAGCATAAAATTAAAATTGGCTCAAATCGCCTAAGATGTGATATAGTCAGGGATATTTTTAATTCGTAATAAAAACTAATGCAATATTTGGTCTCAATACTTTCTATAGGTAAATATTGACATAAAATAAAAATGGCTTGAAACGCCTACTGATAAAAAAATTGACAGGGGTATTTTATAGGCTTGTTAAAAAAATCACTTGAAATATTTGTTCACACAATTTTCATAGGCAAATTTAGGCTCTAGATAAAAATAATTTAAAATACCTAAAGTAAATTAAAGTACATTAGAATACATTAGAGTATATTAAAGTAAATTAAGGTAAATTAAAGGGTCTAAAGTAAATTAAGATACATTAGAGTATATTAAAGTAAATTTAGATAAATTACAATAAATTAAAGTACATTAGAATACATTTAAGTATATTAGAGTAAATTAAGGTTCCTCTAGTAAATTAAGATACATTAGAGTACATTAAGGTAAATTAAAGGGTCGAAAGTCAATTTAAGTACATTGGGGTACATTTAAGTAAATTATGGTTCATAAAGTAAATTAAGGTACATCAGAGTAATTTAAAGTACGTTAGAATAAATTTAAGTAAATTAAGGTTCTTAAAGTAATCTAAGGTGCCTAGAGTAAAGTATGGTAGGTTAGGTAAGAATTTTTTAAAATTAAATAGAGAGTCAACAGTTAAGTTACATAAGGGTAATTTTTAAAGCTGAAAATTTTAAAAGCAGTTATAGTAGGCAAATTACATAAGGTAAGAATATTTTAAAAGTAAATAGAGGGTCAAAAGGTAAATTACATAAGGTAAGAATTTTTAAAGTTAAAGAGTCGACAATATTGCATGATAAAATTTATTAAATAAAATTTTTAGTATAGTTTTATCGATCAATTTTGATACATATTTTTAAATGATAAAATTTTTAACATAATTTTACAATGGAATTTTTTATACATGATTTTTAAAGATGAAATTTTTAGGATAATTTTACAATGAAATTTTTACACATGTTTTTAATTGAAAAAATTTTTTAATGTAATCTTACAATCAAATTTTTAGTATAATTTTTACTATTACTTTTTTATACATGTTGATAACGATCAAATTTTCAAAGAAATTTTTCAAAAACTTTTTTCAAAGAATTTTATTAAATTAAATTTTTGAGTTTCAGTGTTACATAGTATTGCCTAAGGTAGGTAGTAGTCATTCGCAAGAGCAACCCATCTCCTCCACTCTACAGCAACCCATCCTTAATAAAAAATAATAAAAAAATAATAATAATAATAATAAAAAAGAAATACATTTTGTTGAAAACTTGAATCAAATTAAAATTTCTTCAAATAATCGTAAAATAAAGTTTGATTCAATTCGATTAACTATAAATTATTCTTACGATGTCGAGTATAGGGATAAATTTGAAGAAAATTTAATCATTACTAATTTATCACAAATAAATTATCAATTAATGACTTTTTATCCGCATCCATTTAAATCTTGCGAAATTGAACAAGGAAGATTAGTCAAAATTGAATTGGAAGATGATATCAGTAAAGTTAAATTTAGTAAATTCCTGGCTCAAAGTTTGGGATCAAGTGAAGAATCATATTCAGAAAAAGTTATTGTTGGATTACGTTTACCAGAATTTTTGCAAAATAATCAACAAATGATGATCTATACAAATATCATTGAACCTATTCTTGTTGGTGATGTTTTGGTACCTCTATTGAAATGTGTATGGGTTGAAAAACATAAAATGGATGATCTATTTTAAATTATAGAGAAAAACCCAATGTATTTGTCTGTATCTTCAACATATATAAACAATATAGAAATCAATATTCGTGACGATAGTGGAAAGTATATATTTGGTAAAGAAGATAAAACTTTTCTTGCATTACATTTTCGTAAAATAAATGAGTAATCCTGATATTGTAAATTTTTATAGTAGTAGTCAATCTGGTGGAGAATTGCCATATTTTATAGGTAAACAATATGGAACCGGTTGCTTTGCACTACCTATTCTTAGACGTATAGGGAATTTCGGTATGAAAACGGCAAATGACGTAATAAATAATAACTCTGATTTTTTACCTGCTTTAAAATCAAATGCAATATCTGAAATTAAAGAATCTTTACCTAGTGTTATGCAAACTTTACCTAGTGTTATTAATAAAGTAAGTGATGTATTTAATCATGAAAATGAACAAAAAAGAGGGACACTTAAACGTAGAAAGATTATGAAGAAACATATAAACAAAAGAATGAGAGGATTCGGAACTATATTTGAAGAATGATTAGTGCAAAATCTGAATTATGTCTTTTTGATAGACCATCCCCTCAAGCCGTGATTGAACATGGTTCATTTGAAGATATTTTCCCAATGAATTCAATAACTGATGCTGGTACCTCTTCGATTCAATTTTACATTAACGGATCACAAACAGAATATTTAGATTTGAACGATACTTTGTTATATATTCAGTTGAAAGTTGTAAATAGCTTAGGTGAAAATATTACACAAGAAGCTGATGTAACAGCAAACAATTTCTTTTTTCAAACTCTTTTTAAAGACGCTGAATTAGTTTTTAATTCTACTAAAATTGAAGGAGCAAATGATAGTTTTGCACACAAAACCCTAATTGAAACTATAATAAATTATAATCAAGATACTAAAAATACATCTTTAGGGGGAATGGAATACACTGAACATGATCTTATGCGAAAAACATGGATTGCAAAATCAAAAGCATTTTCATTATATTCACCACTCCAATTTGATTTCTTTGATCAACCCAAATATTTGTTACCAGGTGTTAGTGTCCAAATTAAATTAACAAGAACAAATCCAGAAAAAAGTCTGACATGTACTAAATTTGTACCTAAAATAGTATTGCTAGATGCAAAATTAATGGTCAGAAGAGTACGTGTTGAACATTCTGTTTTAGCGGGTCATCAAATAGGTCTTGATACAAGAAAAGCAATTTATCCAATGCGAAGCAAAGAAGTTGTTGAATTTTCTTTACCTATTGGATTTTCTTCTTTATATAAGGAACAAATATTTGGTGATAGACGATTACCTAATTTTATCCTTGTAACTTTCCAGGGAAATAAAAGATTTAGTGGATCGTTTTTAGATACATTTACTATGTTTGATCACTTTAACGTCAAGTCAATAACTTTAAGTAAAGGAAGTGATTATCGTGAAAAATATAGTCAAGATTTTGAAAATGATAATTGTAGTACAAGTTATATGCAAAGTATTGTTAGGAATATGGGATATCTTCATAAAAATTTGAATTGTGGTATCAGTATGTCAGACTTTAGAAATAAGTATCCATTCTTTACATTCGTATTGGCTCCAGATTTCGATCTCAACCAAAGTCAGTTACCACAAAGTGAAAATTCAAGATTAGATATAAAGTTTGGATCACCCTTAACTGAATCTGTTACTGTAATTGTATATGGAGTTTTTGAAAAGGAAATTCAAATTACTTCCAATCGAACAGTATTAGTTTGAACTATAAACCAGATTGAGATTTTTTAATTGTCAAGTATGAAGTAAGAAATTTTATTAATTATATATTTTTAAATTATTATTAGTTCTATTCAGATTGATTCTATTGGTAGAAAATTATTGGGAAAAGATTTTCTTGGAGTTTCTCTCTAGATAAAATTCCATATATCGATGTTAACAAAGCTTTGATTGTAAATACTCAATCATCTAATCTCAGTGGCGAACATTGGCTTGCAATTTATGTGAAACCAAATAAAATAAATGTATTTGATCCAATGGGTTTTTATTATCCCCATATGTTAATTAATAAACTAGAATCAATGTTAATGCCAATTGAATACAATCGAATACGCTATCAAAATCCGATGACAAAAACATGTGGACAGCATTGCTTAGCTTGGTTAAAAACAATGAAAAATAAATGAGTTTATTGAATAAAGTTTCTTTTCAAAATTGTTTTTTAATTATAAATGTAATTAAAGATGAATTATGTAATAATCCTTTTAAAGGATTACGTTCAGAGGATTATATTTATTTAAATGTTTTTGATGTTATGTAATTAAGTGTGTTTTATAAACTAAATTTTAATTGGTCGATCATGTAACCACTTACATGTTTGTTAATATATAACTGAATGTATTTTTTAAAAAATTCACTTTTATCAAATACCAAACTTTAGTAAGTTTTTTATCATATTTTTAATAATTTTTATTTTTTAGAAAATGGAATCCATCAATAATATAATTCAAGAATTAAAATCTTTAATAAAAATTACCAACAATAATGTTAAAACTCCGAGTCACAAAACTAAAAGAGTTAAATGTAAGTATTATTAAATTTTTACTATTATAAAATGATAATTTTTTAATTAAATTTAATATTAACATTTTTTAATTTAATCACAAAAAATTAAAAATAATATGATAAAAAAACTAGGACGAATAAAGTTAAATAAATTTTATTTAAATACATTTCGCTTCAATAATTTTCCAAATTGGTCGAATAGTCTGGTTTCCTTCTTTATATCCTTGAATTTTTATTTTAATCATAAAATGTTCATTTTCTTTTTTATTTTCATAATTACATTCTTTTTCACAATTCATAAAAGTGAATTGTTCATTAAAGCTAATATCTTTGTTGATAGCTCGTAATAACTCTGTTATATTTTTTCTATCAATTTCACCAATTTCACCAACTTTCATATTATATAGGCTTTGTTTCAATGTTGTTGGTTCCTATTAAAATTTATTAATAATATTACTTTTAATAAAAATACTTACTCTAAATGAATAGATGATTGGAAATTTTAAATATTCCATTGAATATTGTAAATACATTACTGGTGAATTTCTGCTTAAACTGATAGCATTTATGGAATTTTCCTCAAGAATTAACTAGACAGCTTCTTTTCTAACCGAGGTTTCTATAAAAACAATTAATGTATAATTACATAATATGAAAACCATTTACTTTTATTCATTTTATGATTTAAACTATTTTAATCTACTTATATAAGATTTTCAAAATAAAATTAACCAATCAAATTCATTTATTCATTGTGTGTAAAATTAATTTAATGATTATATTTTAGTGATTTATTTTAATGTTTTTTAATGATTTATTTTAATGATTTTATGATTATATATTTAAATTTTTCTTTTATTATAACAGGTAACCTTTACCCAAATTTTTGCGATTCTCCACAACACGATGGAAATGTTGATACGATTATGGAGAATTATTATTCTCATATCTATAACCACATCACCTATTATATTTGTCCCACGTGTAAAACCACCCATAAAATGAATTATACCGACTTTTATTTAAACCATAAGGAACATTTAACACAGTTTAACTGTAAGCGAAAATATATTTTTAAATTATCATTGATTGATAATAATAATAATATTACAAAAAATAAACGAAAAACAAATAATAATATTAATCCACGTTCTTCGAAATTTCCTAAAATTATAGATACCATTATAATTTCTGACTCTGACGAATCAAAGATGGTTGATGATGTAAGATCTGATTCAGGTGATGTTTTTCCTGTTGATATTCCTTCTGTTAATCAATATGGTGGCTCGATAGCACCTATTGATAATTTTGATTTAAATCAATCACATGCCATTGTTAGAATGGATAATTCGAATTTAAATTTAAAGTTAATTATAGTACCCAAGTACCCACACAGTTAATTAATAAATTAAATAATGTTATCAATCAAATGGGATCCGTTAAGATTCAATTTTGTATTGATGTAGAGTTTGAAAAAGATGGAGAATTTCAATCTTTCATCATTTCAAACTACCAGAATAATGAGTGATTCATTTTTAGATGAAGGTGTTACTCTTCTTGATGAAAAAATAACATTAATTAATGATAAAGGTAGTAACTGAGTTATAAATAAAATAAAAGAAATTCATTTTGTTCTTACCAAGTTTTCACAAATAAATCGGTTGAGTGGTCATGAATTTATTCCAACACCATTATCATTATTAAATAAACATTGTACTGTAAATGTTGCTAATTCCGATAATTTATGCTTCATTTACAGTATTTTAGCTATTTTAAATCATTAAAATATAAGTAACCATGATAGAAATGAAACTTTTAGCTACAACACTTCTGAACTTGACTTTTCAGGTTTGGATTTACCTATGAAACTTTGTGACATTCCAAAATTTGAAGCTAAAAATATAAATCTTTCAATTAATGTCCTTACGTATGATGAAAATAATTTAATTAATGATTTTTCTAACCCTGAAGTTTTCAAACATCCTTATGTTGAAATAATCCATCGTTCTAAAGTTGTTGGGGGACAACCTATTAATTTAATTTTATTAGAAAGCCTTGATTTGTATCGTTATATCGCTGTTACTAAATTAGATAGACTTTTAAATTAAAGGAATAATTCTTTTACTAGATTTCAAAGTATATGGTGCCATCGATGTCTAAATGGTTTTCGCAATATAATTTCATTAAATAAACATAAAGGGTTGTGTGATAAAAATCAATTAGGCACAACTCTTTATACATTACCTTTAAATAAAAACTTGGAATTTAAGAATTGGGCTAAAACCGTTACTCCTCCTTTCGTCCTTTACGCTGATTTTGAGGCTATCTTACCTTCAGATGACATACATTTTCAAATACATATACCGATTTCGGCCGGTTTACTTTTAATTAACAATTTTACAGGTGAAAAATTATACAAGAGTTTCCTGGGTGATGATTGTGTAGTTAATTTTCTACAAGAAATAAATAATATTTCAATTAATACTGTTTTACTCTTTTATCGAAATAATTATAAAAAGAAAATATTATTAACAGACTCAGACATTCTTTCGTTTTCTTTGGCAACTTGTTGTTATTTGTGTAATAAGACTTTATCAGTACCGGTTAAGGACCATGATCACTTTACTGGAAAATATTTGGGAGCAACTTGTTCCAAATGTAATATTTCTCGGCAAATAAGGTTTGAATTTCCAGTTGTTTTTCATATTTTGAGAGGGTATGATCTTCACCATATCCTCAAGTATGGTATGAGTGATTTTAACACCTGGAAAATAAGTTGTATTCCTGTAACAAGTGAAAAATTTCTTTCTTTGTCGGCAAGAATCAGTGGATTAACTGTAAAATTCATTGATTCTTGTCAATTTAATAATAGTTCATTAAGTAATGCAGTTAAAACATTGACCACTCTTCCTTTAACTCGTTTGGAATTTGTAGGTAGTATTATCGATACTAAAGGCATTTTCCCTTATAACTTTGCAATTTCTCAAGAAGTTTAAGAAACTACATATGAACTTCCACCGATTTGGGAAGATGTGACTGAAGCCGAATATAGTAAGGCTCAATCTATTTGGGAAGAAACCAATTGTAACTCTTTACTAGATTATATGATGGTTTAACTCAAACTTGATGTTTTTCTTTTGGCTGACTTTTTTCAGCAATTTTGTTCAAAGTCCTTAACTCATAACCGATTGGAACCACTTAACTTTTATGGAATTCCCGGTATGTCTTGAGCATCGGCTCTTATGACTCTTGACGAACCAATTGAACTTCTCACTGATATGGAGATGCATAATTTTTTCGAAGGGGGAATCCGTGGTGGATTAACCTTTGTTAATAAACATCACGTAGTATCTGATGACAACACCGAACTGCTTTACATTGACATCAATAATCTCTACGGTTGGGCTTTAAGTCAACAATTACCATATGGAAATTTTGAATGGGTTACTGATACTAATCAATTAAATAATTTAATTAGTTTTTTGAATAAGGATCTTGAATCACTGTCATTTGCTGTCACATTTGAAGTAGATTTACAAATCCCAACATTTCTTCATGATAAATTTAATAATTTTCCAGTAGCTGCTGAAAAGATGTGCGCTCCGGGTTCAAAGGTTGAGAAGCTAATGCTAACGCATTATCCAAAGAAGAATTATGTTCTTCATTGGAGACTTTTCCAGCTTTTTGTTTCTTTACAAATTAAAATTACACATGTACATAGAGCCATTAAATATAATCAAAAATCAATATTTAAAAAGTATATAGACACTAACACACAACTTAGAGCGCAATCAACCAATGACTTAGATAAAAACTATTATAAACTTTTAAATAATAACCTCTACGGAAAAACCGTTGAAAATCTTAAAAAAAACGAATTAATTAAAGATTATATAATTCGGCAAACAAATTAATTAATTATTGCTCAAAACCAACTTTTCGGAAATCATTTAAAATCGACAATGATTTGGTCTCTGTGTTATTAAATAAGGAATCGGTGTGTTTAGATCGACTGAGTTACATTGGACAAACTGTACTCGATTTATCTAAACTTAGGATTTATCAATTACAATATATAGAGTTAGAAAAATATCGAAACGAATTCACTTGTGAAATTAATATAGTTGCTGGGGACACCGATTCCTTTTTTCTGGAAATTAAGAATTGTAAGTTAGACATTCTTTTATCTGCTATGGTTCGTGATAATCTCCTCGATACTTCTAATTATGACCCAAAACATCCCTTGTATAGTAAGAACCTTGATTCAGTCATTGGAAAGTTCAAAGACGAGAGGGTGTTCCTTCGTCCAAAATGTTATAGCCTCTTGCCTGAAGTTGAAAGTATCAAAGCTTAAGGTATAACATTGAAGGGTACTGACTTAAAACATAAGTCATACCTAGATTGTTATAACAAAAACTTAATTTTTTCTGTACCACAAACTCGTATTACTAGTAAAAAACATCAATTATTTACAATTAAAAACAGCAAAACTGCATTAACAAATAAGGATGATAAATGGGTTTGGGTGAGGAAAAATATAAGTGTAGCCTATGGTCATTATAGGGGAGGTGATATGGGTTTAGATCCAGAAGAACTTTTGGAATTTAATGAAGAATATGATGATTATGAAGAACTTTGAATGAATAAATTATTTGAAAATATTCTTTGTTTTTATATATATTTGTTGATGCTTATAATTTTTATGTTTTTAAGTTAGTATTATTTTTTATCAAGTATTAAAAAATGTCAAAAGGAAATCATGTATATTTAAATATGTATTTTATTTTATTATTTAGTTTATCTCTTTGAAGTAATTTTAAAGAAAATTCAGGAACTTTATCCAAGAATTAAAAATACTTTGGATTTTTGCGCACCAGAGTTTCTCGCAACAAAAATTTATCATTTCAAAGGGATTAACATTGAAGAACTTCTCGAGATTCACTATGACAACGTTCAGGGATCTGGTGACCGATGTGTTGCAAATTGCATTGTTTGTAAAGATAGTATGAGAGTAACATGTTCAAATGGATGTCCATGTTGCCATGATTTCAAACGTGACCAAACAATCCATATATATTGTTGGCCGAAATGCGTAAAGCATATTACTCGGATATTTTTGATTTGAAATAAAAATTAATCTTTATTGTCAATAAAAATATTTGTATGGATTGAAAGTTATTTTTACAATTCAAAAGTATTATTAGACTTACAATTAAATTTTAAAAATAATAATAATAATAATAATAAATAAAATAATAATAATAATATAAAAATAATAATAATATAAAAATAATAATAATATAAAAATAAATAATTAATTAAAAATAATAGTTATATTAAATAAATAATTATTTAATTCACTTCATCAAAACAAACAATTTAATTTATTAATAATTTAAAAATAAATAACTGACTAGATTAAAACAAACAATTTAATAATAATATAATTAAAATATAAATTAAATAATATTATTGATAATTAAAGTAAATAAAAAATAAAAATGATTGTTAATAAATATAATTTAGGCTTTTTAATCGACAGACGATTTGAGGATATTTTTATGGGATTTTTAATAGAGAAAAAATACTTAGACTTTTTTATCATGAATTTAAAAAATAGGCGATTAAAAACAATTTTATTTTTTAGGCTTTTTAATCGAGAAAAAATACTTGGACTTTTTTATAATGAATTGAAAATTTTTTAAAGATTTTAAATTTAAACATTTAAACAAAAAATTATTTAAAAAAAATTCATTCATTAAAACAAATAATTAAAAAAAATATTTCATTAACTAAAACAAATAATTAAAAAAAAATTTCATTCATTAAAACAAATAATAAAAAAAAATTTATGGGGGGGTTCTCGGATTTTTTCAAGCCAAATATCCACGAGCATAGTCCTCACATTCCCTTACTTTTATGCAAATTTCTCCGTGTATTTAAATTCAAGACTGAAACTCGATGAAACTACGTGAAAAGTACATGCTAACGTTCAAAGTCCAAGGGTGAATTTATCATCGCACTGGATCACTTCTACTACTGTCGGATTCAGATCATAAATTCCTCCAAATTTATTCCATGGGGACCACTGATGAGCAAATTGATTAACATTGTCGATTCAATAACAGCACCAATCGACAAATTAAAAAATATTTTTTATTAAATTTATAATTAGCACAGTTTATTTGATTTTTTATTTGAGCTAATTCGTAACTCAAGGAAATATTTCGTTATTTAATTTGTCACACTTTCAAATATCATATTAACTTGAAACCTCCCAATGACAATAATGTAATTAAATTTTATTTCGCGAAATAAATAATAAAATATTACATAGTTCTACAACTTACCCTATAACCCAAAAACACGGTAAATAGACAAAAAAAATAGACTCAAAAAGTCTTAAATTTTATTATCGGTTTACTGTTTTAATTTAAGGCAATAGTTATTTTAGACTTTGAAACGACTACAAAAATAAAATTATATATAAAAGTATTTTTAAAAGAAACTTTTATTAGAATGTAATTAAAAGGGAAAATAATTTTCCATATTTCCTAAACAAGAGATATTTGAACGTCATATGCTAATATTTCATGTCTTTTTCCACGGTAACATACAACAAAATAGACATTTATATTTAGTAAGGATTTTATTTTGATTTTCACCTCTGATTTATTTTCATTTATGACATTATATTTTCTACAAAATTTGACTATGTATCAGATTTATTTATGGTCAAGGGAAATTTCGTAATTTAATTTGTCACACTTTCAAATATCTTATTAACTTGAAACTTTCCACTATTGGTCCAATATAGTATAAGATAGCTAGGGCTCTTGATTCATTGTAATTAAAACTTTTGATTTCTAATGAATGAGAGTCCAGGATTCATTTGAATTTGTTGATTTTATTACAAAACAAGCTATTGATTCCTCTTATTATTTGGTGTCTTTAGATATAACTAGTTTGTTTACAAATGTTTCATTAAATGAAAAGATTAATCTTTGTTGTGATTTATGGAAATATAATATGCTGGATGGTCAGGCAATAAATAAATTTCCATTTAGTAAATTGTTGATATTTGCCGCCTCTAAAGTTGCGTTACTTTTCAATGATAATTGGTATCAACATGTTGATTATATGGCTATGGAACCACCTTCAGCGATAGCTTTTGCACCAAGTTTTCTTTCGAAATTAAAGAAAATATTTATAATTTTCCACTTGTTAAGTATAGAAAATATATATTTTATGTTGATGAAATTTGTTTAGTATTTTCCAATAGTGATGATGTTGGTCTATTTTAAAATTATATGAATGTGTCTCATTCTAATATTCAGTTTACAAGGGAAGATATTATTTATTTTCTAGTTTTAGATTTATTAGTGAAAAGAACTGTTAACACATTGTAATCGGATCACGTATTTATACGTTTTTGATAGATTGTTAGTGGAGCGCGGGTCACGTTAAAATGCGGGTTCCAATAATTTTTTTTAGTTTATTTCACTACTCTTTGGTGGTCGGACGTTGCTAAAAGCTAAATATCGAGTACATAGATATTATATATATATTACCTATATATAAAAATCACCCGTTACCAGCACTAGTACGCGGTCGATGATCAGAAAATATATATTTTATGTTGATGAAATTTATTTAGTATTTTCAAATAGTGATGATGTTGGTCTATTTTAAAATTATATGAATGTTTCTCATTCTAATATTCAGTTTACAAGGGAAGATATTATTTATTTTCTAGTTTTAGATTTATTAGTGAAAAGAACTGTTAACACATTGTAATCGGATCACGTATTTATACGTTTTTGATAGATTGTTAGTGGAGCGCGGGTCACGTTAAAATGCGGGTTCCAATAATTTTTTTTAGTTTATTTCACTACTCTTTGGTGGTCGGACGTTGCTAAAAGCTAAATATCGAGTACATAGATATTATATATATATTACCTATATATAAAAATCACCCGTTACCAGCACTAGTACGCGGTCGAAAACTGCCCGATCACAATGTGTTAAAAGTTTTGAAACAGAAATATATTGAAAGCCAACAAATACAGGCCTATACACTACTTTTCTTGATTTTTAGATTTTGCTAATTATCATCTACGTTAGAAAAATCTAACAAAATTATCAACAAGGCCGTTTCTCTCTTGAATTAAAAAGGATACTTCAAGACTTTTATAAAAAGACAGACTAAGGAAACCACTGATCACCACTTGATTGCACCTGATGTAAATAATGGAAATTATAGTCCATTTAACTATAGATTTGGTTATTCAATATTAGGAAAGTAATAAAAAAATTAGGGTTCTCTCTTGAAATCATTGGAGAATTCCAATATTTTAAAAATACTATCGAAATTTCAAAATGTGTTTATAGTAATAAATTTGAATACTCTATTAAAAGGCGCGAGTAGTATTATTTAACATAACCAACGTGATTAGGAACAAGCTGATTCCAATGTAAAGGAGGAAGTAGTCGATGAAGGAGAAATTTTACTGACATTCAGCAAGTTGAGCCAAAAGATGTCGTGGTAGCTGAATTCGAAGCTGAATCGAAAAATTTTGACGAATTTAACGATATTGAAAATCAACGCTGCTGGAACCATCAAAGTAAATAGATTTCCCAATCCTCGTTTGCCAAGTGATAAAGAAATAAAGGCAAGAGGTCGAGGCGTGCAGCAGGGTTTCCAAAACTATGTTCCGCGGAGCCTAAATAGATATTTCACAAAAATGTGCAGTAAATTTAGAAAATTGAACATATTCTACTTCATAATGAAAGATGAGTGACGGTTAGACTTCATTGAGTTTTATGACGTCAAGAGCAGACGAAGATTTTTCGTACCTAAAATTTGGGTACTGCAATAAAATTCTTTAACAAGTACCAATATTTTTTAATGAGGGAGAAAGACTATCTCTTATCCTGAGTGAATGAAAGACATGTGGTATATGGGATTGTTTTTACCTGATTCATCGAAGTCTTGTTAGTATGATCTTTGATGCGCAAAAGGACAGTTCGCTTTTTCGTGTTTACACATCAGGCAGCCTCACGCAAATAGACTCGACGCCACAGCAGATATGAGAATACAAGTGACCAATATTGTGCCTGATATAAAAAGAATTTGTAATTTAAGAACCCAAAATCATCAAAGTCATGAGGAGTTTTATTTATTTGTATTTTTATGTTTATTAAATAAATGATATTTCTTTAATAACATTTTTTATTTTTATTTATACTATTATGAATTGCCCAACCTAAAAAATAAGCTAAGTGTTCCGCCAAAACTTTAGGATTTGCCAAGTGTTCCCTCGCTGAAAACGTTTGGTATCCTGATTTACAGGATAAGGCTAAACATTAGGACAACGGTAAAGAAATTTTCATCAACAGACCTCAAGTTGTAAGAATGTACAATGAAAGAATGGTGCGTTGATTTATTGGATCAAATGATTGAATATTATCGAATAAATATTTACACTGTCATATGGAAATTAGGTGTCATAATGCACTTTGTTGATGTGACTTTAACTGAGTCTAATTAGGTTCCGAAAAACCATTTTGGATTCAATGAATTTTCAAATTCAAGTAGCTGGGACAATGCTTACTATCAATCAAGACGAATGTATCTTGAAGATAAAAGACGAATTATCTTTGTATTAAAGTCAACAACAAATCGGATTGGTGATTTCACTAATTTCTTCAGTATTGTCGATTGTTGAATGTTTATCTGATATAAGAATTGGCTCTTTAAATATGGAATTCTTTTGAATGTTGTCTGTGGCTAAGATTTTAAATTTTCTTCGTTCTTGGTTGACATTGTTGAAAATTTCTATATAAAGATGATTTTCTAACAAGATCTAAACGGTTTTTAACTCTTTGGTTCCTGGGCTTTCTTGTAATGTATAATTCTTTGCATATATTGTGCATGATGCAGTAGAAAACGTCTTTTCAGAAATTGTGTTTTTTAGTTTTCTATTTGTAATGTTTGCCAGCGCTTGCGCCAGTGTTCATGATATAATAATTGGAAGGCTTCTTCCTCTGCATAGATATATGAGCTTCTAAATATAGATGTTTCGGCGTGCTAAATATTTTTTGTGTGTTTGTGTGCGCTTAGTTAAAATTGAAATGTAAATTGTGATTTATTTTTTGTTTGATCGAGTCGATGAGAAAATGATTTAGTTTTGTTGCATAGAAATTGTTTTGATATTTTTAGGATAATAATTGAATGTCAAGCGTTACTATGTTATACATGTTTTAGTATATTTAATAAAACATCCAGTATATTTGAAAAGCCACTCGCTATATACAGCTGAGACTTTAATTGATAATTTCTGAATTATAATTCATACTTTCTGAATTACAATTGATATTTTCTGAATTAATCTTGGAAAAGGTGTAATATATTAGTGACTAAAAGTTTTTTCTCATATCCAGAATGTGAATAACCTCATTTAAAATTTCGTAAATAATTTTTCTATCCTCTAATTCCGAAAATATTCAATACATTAACCAAGAATCCTACTTAACGGAAATTCACTTATCGCAGTAGAGTCTGGAACGAATTAACTGCAATAAATTAGGGATTACTGTATACCTGTCATCAACTTTAATCGAATTCAGTAGAAGCCTAAAAAGCTGGAGAATTCTCGCAGTTATTACTATTATTTAAATTATTATTATTATTATTATTATTTTTATTGGTATTATCATTATCTCATAGGACATTTTTTCCAATTTTTTAGTAATGTTTTGATATTTCTTATCATATAATAAAAATGGAAAGTGAACATTTTATGGCAATAAAAAAATAAAATATTTCTCCTTCGACTTTTCAGCCTGTTGGGATTTATTGGTATCTTTAAAGTTCATTTTTTTGCATAAGTTCTTCGAAATTAAAAAGAAATGGAATACAGCATAATTCATTTTGATACTTTCTTAATTTCTTATAATACCAATTAATTTCAATACTTTTCTACGTTTTTAATATGAATTATATAATTTATTAAAGTTTTGTTTCCATTAATATTAATTTATAATATAAAATGAAAATAAATACTATTTTAATAAATAAAAATTTCTAATAATTATCAAATTAAATTGTTTCTATTACTTCAAAACGGATTTTGTGTAATGGATAGAGATCACATAAAAGAAACCGCATAAAAACCTTTCAAACTTCACTAGTAGCTATAAAAAATATATTTTTGTACACCGCGTAAATAAAATCGCATACACTAAACTGCACTGAGATAAATTCTCTACAATATAATATAAAATCAATAACCTTATTATATAAATACATTCCATCTCACTTTCATGTTGTTATTTGGAAGTGCACTGAGATACACTCTACACCAGGCTTGCAAACTCAACCCATGTCTTGGGCCGCATTAACAATGTCTAAGTTTAAAACATTTATTATTAATAAAAATGCGTATATGCATTAGCAAATTAATATAAATATACATGAATATATACAGTGGCTTGTGTATTTTTTGTGTAGTGATCAATCTTTGCTTTTTGTTGTTCTTATGAATGGATGTTAAAGATTTTACAATAATTATAGAAATAAATAAATGTATATGTTTACGTATGTACATAGAAAAATATCTTTCTTAAATTATATTGAATATTTATTTTGAATTTTAGCTTTTACTCAATATTTTAATAATCATTATATTTATTGTCTTGGACGCGAGTTAGATATGCCTGGTCTAAACTATAGAAATTTAAAAAGTGGTAAAAAATAGTAAATCCTGCAGACAATCAGAACACATTCTAAAATTTCTACAAAATTAGTATTTTTATGTAGGTACACTCAAACATTTTGCATGATTTTTAAAATCTACCTTAAAAGTAAGAACCCGCTGGCTCAAAGTATGTGACACACACTATATAGTTTTAATAAATCGACTTTCATAGCGACATTAAATTATGATATAATATCTAATTTTAAGCGAAAATATCTTTATCGAAAGTTTAACCAGCTTATTTTAAACCGGCAATTCTGCCAGGTTGAAACAGTTAACATGATAATATTTACATATACATTGAGTCATTCTCAAAAGCTAAATAGTTCTTGATCTACTTTTTGAAATATTCCTAATGGAGATAATATACATTCATTATATGTATTCTCCATGGCAATTTCTAATTCGATATTTAAGTCAACAAAATTTTTAATAATATTTTAACTGGACTCGTCAGTTACATTTATGACAATCAATATAATCAGACATAAAAAATAATATCTGCTAATTCCTTTTTGTGCTTTGTTATTTAAGATGTAGAAGAATCATAAATATCTTAAATCGGAAAAATCTTTAAAGGTACAGAATAGACATATCTTTACTAAGTATTTATGATTGAAAATAAATCAAAACCCAGTGTAAATGAATTTTGGAGCGAAAGATGAACGGCATATACGCAAAAGGCGAAGTCAAATTGGCCAGGAAAGCGAAATCAGAAGTATAAAATATTAATATGTCATCAATGTTGATATGAATATCAAGCGCAGACTACTCGATTACTTTCGATCTTGAACAACCGATTGAGGAGAATGATATTGAAATTATAAAAAACTAACGAGTATACAAAGGCAAATCAAAGGTAATGAAATTACTGTAAATGATTATCTTCACAACAGCCGAAGTTCACCGTACAGTGCATATAGATTTATTTAGATAAAAAAGTGGTATTTTTATAAATATGGCAAAGATTTTCAGATATCTTCGATTCAAAAGAATAAAATAGAAAATAATTTCAGTTCTACTTTTTGAATAATATTGAATTAATTTTAATTGTGTTGGAATTTAGTTTCACTTTAACACATTTTAGTGTAACAATTAAAAATTCAATTTGGAATTAAAGTAAAATTTGTTTAAAGATGGATAAATTCATATGATAATAAAAATTGACAATGTCAAACACATATACAAAAGTAATAATTATTTAAAGTAATGATAATTATAAGAATTATAATCATAATACTAATGAAAATATTAACCCCATGAATTCAATAATATTACCGATAAGGATTTTAACAGTATAACAATAATAATCATAATAAAAACTACTTATTACAGTATGAAATTATTACTTATAGTTAGGATTTATAGTGTGCAAATACATTAAAATAGTGTGCATTTAAATTGTAGCGGAATAATAATAATAATAATAATAATAATAATAATAATAATAATAATAATAATAATAATAATAATAATAATAATAATTATAATAATAACTATAATAATTATAATAATAATTATAATAATTATAATAATATTTATAATAATTATAATAATAATAATCTGTTGAATTCGTTTAAAAATTACAGAGGAATTTTAAATATTTGTGAACATGATAAATTAACTAATTACTAATTAACTATGAAAATATTCTTTAAATTTGTATCAAGTTTCAATCTATTCAAGATTTATTAGTAACTTAAATTATTTTTTCTAAATGTTTTCTAATAGATTTGATTTTTAATATTACAATTTTTTATTTTTGTTCTAATATTTATAAAATCCAATATCATAAAAGGATTTGATAAACATAAATTTAATCACAATTTAATCACAATTTCTTCAGCTTCTGAGCATCAGTTTTATATTTTAAAAATTAATTTCAACATATTTTTCGAGGTTTTAGCAGATTTCTGACATTCAAGTATTAATATTGGATTACATTACAATTGGATGATTTAAAATGTAGATGTAATACAAGTGCATGGTTTAGAAAGACATTTCAATACAAGATTAACAAAGATATGACTAATGATGATAATAAAATCCCTTAAAGTATGACAAGATTTCTATTTCCAAGTGGGTAGTGCACAAGATTTATGGAGCACCATTAAAATTTAGGCAACACACCAAATTTGCACAGAGCATTTAGGCACAGCTTGAAGAATAGATGCATTTATTCTACAAATTAATCATCAACTTGAAGAAAAAGCATTTCTATGATTTGGCTCAGATTAAGAATATTGATGAGACCCCCATGACATTTGATCTGTCTGAAACAGAACTGTTAATGCAACTGGGGATAAAACTATATTAGTAAAATCAACTTATATTATAGAGAATTTACCTCATTGCAGTGTGGAGTAGAAAATAATCACCCAAAAAAGGGCCTCACAAATAATGGTTTAAGTGTAAGTTATAGTTAAACAGTAACATATTTCCACTAACTTTAAAGTATTTTACATATTATTTATATTTGCATATTATTTATTTTACATTTTTTATATGTTATACATTACTTGATATACACAATATATTTTAAACACTTCAGATAAGTAACGGTGACAAAATAAAAGTGTAAATATACAGCTACCACAATCTTATAATAAAAATAAGACACTTGAGACATGGAAAAGTAGGCTAAGGAAAAATCCTTTATGGAAATTTAACAAATATGGGAAACAAATTAAATCAAATAAATAACGCAAAATTAAATTTATCTATTTTGATATTTTCTAAAACAATGCAATTTATATTTTAAAACTTGTTTTATTTAAGAAATACTTTTTTTCAAATTGTAATGTTTCGTGAGACATGTGAATTAGTTTTCTGTATTTTTACATTATTACTTAATTTTAATAGAATTCATTGTCAACATTTGATCACAGTTTTATGTCTACCCAATATTTACTACATAGATACATAATAGTTCATTCTCCCGACAAATCTCCAACACACTAAAATATAGTTTATTGGTTTATTAATTATTGATAAAGAATACCTATAGACACACAAACATATCAACATTCAAATAACATCTGATCTTGAAATTCGTTTTTTTTTGTTACGTAAAAAGTCAATTTAATTAATTGTCATTTGTCGACTTTCTTTACTGACTGAATGTCACTCTTTTCAGAGGAGTTTCTTTAAATTTATTCGACATTTCCCAAAGCTATAATTAAGGTTTCAAAACAGACACTAGCTCTATTTCAAATGATTGTAATAACAAAAAAGAACCCTTCTTAGTAAAATCACTCATTAAAACAATATATTCAACAGTTTGTAGTCACAAATGTAACAAGTTACAATTTTATTAGAAATAAATTAGGTAAAAATTAATCTGAAACAAGGTAAAAATTATGCTTACAAAATTTCACCATGTGAAAGAAATTATTTTGTTACATTTTTACATTCTTATCAAATACAAAAACATGTTAAAATACTGGTACCAGATGTTTCGTATTTTATCAATGACAAAACATTTCTGTTCGAATTTCTAGTTTAATAATTAGTTAAAATCGCAAGAAAATTTGTAAAAGTTTAAAAAAATTTTTAAAAAAATAATGAAAGTGTTTTACTAAGGTATGGGTTTTGGGAGATCTGAAAATGAAGAAATCTTGAATGTATATTTATAGTTTTGCTGTGTTCTATGCTTTCCTTTTAAATGATTCCCAACGGTAGCAGCCGAAAGAAAACAATTAATTAATTAATTAATTAAATTTCAATTTTAATTATGAATTACCATAAACTGTCAAATATAATGCATACATCTGTTTGACTTTTTCGACGAAAAATAAACCGACTTCGTCCAATATTCGAGGGATTAAAATTATTTTATGTAAATATGATCCATATGTTTATGAATATAGACCAGTGGTTTTTAACCTTGAGTAAAAGAAGAGTTTCTAAATTTTCGACGGAAACTATTTCCAGTAAAAAACTGGCGAACGCTACGTCAACCTTTCAGATCTACATTCTCTTCATTTGCCTTTGGTGATTCTCACTTACCAGCATATGCAGAACAATAAGAAACTGATTGATACCCACATAGTCAGAAATAGCTAAAATGCAATTGATGTCTTACGCCTGACTCTTTTTTAATTACGAATAAACAACAACGTAGCCATTAACAATTTAGAATTAGTCTTGTTTATTATTGCATAGAAAATTATCAAGAAATAGATGTAATTTCTAAAATAAAGAAATCTAAATACGTTTTCAAGGGGTTTCAGAACTCTTTTTTAGTTTTGAGAAGGGGTTCGAGTAACAGTAATATCAGACAGAAATTGAATAAAAAATATTTAGCTTTGATTTTTTTATATAATAAATAAAACCCTACCGCACATTATATATAGATGCGTAATATTAACCTTTTTAAAAATTGTAAAAATCATGATAGATTACCAGAAATTATGTAAAATGTAGAAGATAAGCTTTCATAAGCATACTTTTAAATTGAAATTTTATTTTTAATGTAAAATATTTTTAGGTATTCAGAAATTGATATACATAATAATTGATTGAAGTCACGGAACAGGGAGAAAATTACT
This sequence comes from Schmidtea mediterranea, assembly GCA_022537955.1. NCBI lineage: Eukaryota > Metazoa > Platyhelminthes > Tricladida > Dugesiidae > Schmidtea > Schmidtea mediterranea. Next base: position 74,361,036 of record CM039681.1, read on the forward strand.
ACAATTATAAAAAATAACTTACCTGAATTATTTTTCAATGATACATGTAACGCATGCACAACAAAACAATTTCAATCGCACTAGAGAAGTTCGAATTCAAAGTACTCACAGATCACAAACCATGAGTGAATGTAATGAACAAACTTTCCTCACCAAGAGAAATCCGACAATTAAATTACATATCACAATTTAATTGCCAGATGTAAACATATATATTTGAATTTGTTTTTCCACTTGGCATTCAACCATACCCATTGTCTCCTCTCAATATTGATTTTAAATGTTTTTATTATTTTTAATTAATTTTTTGTACTTATGTTATTTTGTGCATTTTATTGATTTTAATAATATTTCCCAGCTCTTTTTATTTTTATGATTTTTCTACTAACCCCAACAAAATTTAAAACATTTCAGTAATAAATATATTAAAAACATTACAAACCCCTTATACGGTCCCGATACCTTTTTCAAGGAGACTCGACTGGTTCCTAACAATATTTTTTCATTTACTATATATTCTCAAATAAGTAAGTTAAAACAAAAAATATACTATTAAAAGAATCTTATGAAGCAGTAATTGATCTTGCTGAAGATATGTAAATAGAAGTAGCGAAACCATATCAATAACCAAGGAGAATATTTTAAAGAATCAGAAAGGAAAAAATTTTTTTGCACATATAATGATTACACAAAAGTCACCCATGTTTCTGGAAGTTTGGTCAAGCAAATTGCAAATTGGTAGGTTTTACAACTGGAAAATAAAAAAGCTGTCAAAATAAAATTTGAAATTATAATACAGCAAAAAAGTCAAAAAAATAATAAATGTAACAATTTTGTTTAAATGATGGAAAGCCAGAAAAATATGCACCTGGTGAAAATCGATTGGAAAATTTTTGCTTGGTCAACAAAAACTGATTTTTTTGGTAAAAACTAATGAAATTTGCAAGCAATCATAAAATATACTTTATTTCCATCTTCTAAATAAACAATTTTAATTGATACTTGTCAAAGTTCTGTCATGAATTTGAGTCGATTCTTCAATTGAGACAAATTGAAAACTTTCTTTTCAAAGTTTCAACTCAATCAAACTCTGAAAATAATAATTTTACGAAAAAGTTTTGATTATATACTAAACTGTGATGGGGGGGGGGGTTATAACGCATATACTTTCTTTACTTAGATTTAAATGATAAGGGTAATAACTCTAAATGCTAGAAGTATAAAGTGTTATGGAGTATCTAAAACAAATCAAATTTTGTTTTCGCATTAGCTGTTGTCCATTTGTTCAATGAAGAGGATAACTCCAAGACGTTAATAATAATGATATTCTTTCTTTAGGGTTGCAATAAGAACTCAATAATTTTTGCTCCAAAATCCAATCATAATTTGCCGTTGCAAATTGTAATTAAACATTTGGTTAATCAATAAAAGTTTATATTGTATGGGATTCGTTATTTAAAACAAATTTTGTAGACAGATTAATAATTGTTAAGTTTCACATTTCATCGACAAACCCAACAAAATAATGCAGTCAAGTGAAAAGATCTTTGATAGTGTTTAGTAGTAATGAATCGAGAATGTGAAATGCCTGCATCGAAATTAGAAAACAAAAGATAATGTTCTCAGATTCAACTTTTGACAGAAAATTAATTTAACTACATTATTAAAATTACACGACGTGTCAATATAATTTTTAATTTAATTTTTATTTTCCTGTGCCACTATTAATTGATTTGGTTGAATAAAATTTATATTAATTATTACAAATATATATATATATATATATTATAGTATATGAACATGTGTAAGTTTATGTCTAACCTTTGTCAGTTTGCCTTGTTCTTGAAAGATATCAGGCCATATACCCTTTTTTTGGAAAAAGAATATCAGTCTGCTTCATTTTCAGATTTATTGTTTAATATTATTATTATAATAAATTTGTTCAAACTATTTCTGAAAAAATCTTCAAACTCCGGAAAGTTCATTTTATTTGTCCCAATTAGAATTTTTTCGGTTTATGATGAAAAATAAATAAAAATGGACATACAAAAAAGTTACAAATCTCATTCATGATTCTCTATATCTTTATTTACAAATGTATTTTACTTTATAGGATAGACAATAAATTGGTACACCAATCCTTTGATTTACGCGAAGGATAGGTTCCATGTTAAAGCAAAACCGCGTCAATTGAAACCAATGAAATAATTTGCAAATCAAAGAAAAATTAAAGATACGTAAAATTATTGATATCAAATTTATATTCACGCAATTTTTCGTGACACATACATTATTATTCCTATAAAAAAGTTTTTAAATCAAACTATTCTTAGAGGATTATCTTTTTTAGAAATTTTAGACAATTCAATATTTGAAATAAAAAGTTTGGCATCCGCTGTACACATCTTTAAATACTTTTAAGGTTTTGTTGTTTATTCCTATTTCAACAAGTGTGTGCCACATTCATTCATGTGGGATGCTGCCAAAAGCGTCAATAAGATCAAGCCAAGCAATATTAATATTAGTATTATTGCGCACTGCTCTTTCTTTGATTAGATAAATAAGTGTTCGGATGACTTTTTAATTTATAACTTCTCTTCAATTGAAACTTGCTTGTCAAGGCTTTTTAAATAGATTAATGAAATGTCTAACTATTATTTAATATTGAAACTTCTAACAAATCTTCTCTTTCATTGAGTAAAGATTTTACATCTCACTTTGGAATGACTTGCTTGAAGGTCTCTATCATTTTTCAAAGAAAACCTTTAAAAGTCTCAGAGACCTTCGCACTATAGTGCAACGAATCATAACTTTAAAAATCATGTTTTTCATATTGTTTACCAGATTCCAATGAAAATTTGAAAAGTTCGTGGTCAACAAAAATAATGAAATAATGAATATTAAAGGTATATTCGCGAAACAGAAGAAATATATATTTTTCCACGTCAAATCAAAATGCGCAAAGCAAAGGATGGGTGTATAAACAGGAATTACAATGTTTTATAAATTTGATTTCCGACTATATTAAAACAAAATATCATATATAATTGTATTATTATAAAAAGGAAAAATTATTTTAGTAGAAAATTGATAATATTATTTCATGGTTAATCTTTGCTGATAAAGAATTATTATCACTTCCTTGCATTTTGCGGAATAATTCCCAGAGTTAATTCTTATTGATAATGATTAATGCGTTTATTTGAGCACATTTATTTCTCAATTTTCAGATATATATATATATATATATATATATATGAATATTTGTACGCCCTGATTTATTACTAATGTTACATATGCCAATTAATTTCTTTCATTTAATATTTTTTGTTTAAATACACAGTGTAAATGATGTATCCCATATTATCATAAAAAATAAAAGAAACGATGACAATACTTATAAAAACATTTGAAAGTTCAAAAACACGAAAACTATCCTAAAACTTCCATATCCTTATATTTTATATCCTTATATTTTAATCATTACTTTATCTAATTATTGCAAATAACTGTAATTAATATTTAAAATACATAAAAATAAAATAAAATATTTTTTAAACCTATGATATCTACATAAATGTTTTAAAAAAATTTCTTTAATAAAATAAATAATTTTTAATAAGAAAATATTTATTCAGTAAAAATAATTAAAATTCAGTAATTAAATCATTAAATAATTAATAAAAAAAAATAACAATAAATTTACTAATTGAAATAAGAGTCAAGGCTTGTTAAATAGATTAATGACATGTCTTACTATTATTTAATATTGAAACTTCTAACAAATCTTCTCTTTTATTGAATAAAAGTTTTCCATCTCACTTTGGAATGACTTGCTTGAAGGTCTCTATCATTTTTCAAAGAAAACTTTTAAAAGTCTCAGAGATCTTCGTTCTATAGTGCAACGAATCATAACTTCAAAAATTTTTTTATAATTTATATTAGTTCAAGAGTTTCTCATCTATCTGCTCTCTATTATTTTATTTTAAATTACATATTAAAACAAAAGTCAATTTATCCTCACACAATAGTAGACCACAAGGTTTAAAGTGGTCAACACAAAACTCGATAACCGATAATGGTCCAGTGAACTCACATTAGCCTGCTGAGCTTTAAAACAAAAATTACTACAAAAGATTACTAAAAATTTAATTTCCAATTTTATTTGTCCACATATTCTTAATAAACTTGAACCAGTTTTAAATAATAAAATTATTCCAAATTATTTAAATTTAATAAGATATTTGCAGACAAAATCTATCAGTTTTTTTGTAAAATTTTGGTTTCCTGAAAAATGTAATTTTGGGTGTAGAAGAGCATATTTAATTTAGGGATTTAATAAGGAATTCCCTTTGAAATATTTATGGTAGATTTTCAATTAAATTGCAACATATGATTTCAAACAGTCGTGAATTCAATTTAAATTAAAATAATTTTTAAGGAAATTTAATTTAAAAATTATTTATAAGAATAATAACAATAATTAATTAATACTATAATTAATTAATATAATAATAATTATATAAGGATAAACAAATTAATAAATAAAGTAATTAAATTGCAACATATGATTTCAAACAGTCGTGAATTCAATTTAAATTAAAATAATTTTTATGGAAATTTAATTTAAATATTATTTATAACGATAATAACAATAATTAATTAATACTATAATTAATCAATATAATAATAACTATATAAGGATAAACAAATTAATACATAAAGTAATTAATTAAATAAATTATTATTATGATTATTAAAATACTAATAATGAAATAATTAATTTATTTAAAAATTATAAGTATATTAATAACCGTTGTATGTCCATACATTTAATATTTGCATAATTTTTTAAGTCAATACCGGTAAAGCTAATTTGCAAACCAACATTTTCATGACAACTGATATTATAATTTATGTAAGTAAATCACGTGGTTTTTCATGTGTTAAATCTGGTTATTACAAAAATGTTATGATATTTAAGTAACTAAATAGAATTTTATCTTGATTTTATATTCATAAAACCTTAGCTGTTTCAAAAAAGTTCTACATGCTGGAGCATTGCAAACATAAACCGAATTTATATTATGCATTTTATTCTAATCTCAATTTAATTGTTCTCTCAATTCTGACCGTCCAGAACATTTATAAGGAAATATTTCTGATGCTATGTGCCCGTTGGAATCAGTCACTGACATTAAGACATCAGTGGAAAATGCACTGTTGACAAGTGTAGTAAAAAGACAAATTAGCTGAAACATAGCATTTCTGCCAAATTTCACCATGAGAAAAATCAAAGCAAATGTACTCAGACTTATTGGAATCAAGTTGAAATAGTCACTCACAGAGTTCATAGATAAACAAATTGAAGTATCAAGTTTGATTGTAAAGTGTCTCTTTTCAGTTGAGTGATCGACTTCATTAATCAAACAGAAAATTGGAAAAATGATTTGACAATTTGGAATTTAAAATCATTTTTCTCTCGAAGAAATTATTTTCAAACATTACTCAAAATAAAACTAAAATTCCTTAAGAAAGACGTAAAATATGTTTTATTTATTAATTTGTTTCATTTGCACTCATTACGTCATTATCTATAGTTTATCAAAATACTTCAAAAAATAATATTTTTTTGTTTAGAACATATACTAATGCAAGCCGAAAACCAACCAAAATAATTTTGCGATCCATTGTTATATTAAAAACAAGTGACAAATTTTCAGTAACCTAATTCAATCTAACCTAACCTAGCCAGTTCTAACTCAATTGTACTTCTTATTTTTCATTTATTAAATCATTTATAATCTTATTTACAAATTAGAAATTGTGATTTATCATTACTTGTTAAAGCTTGGAAACTAAAATTTTCTTGCATAAATTCATCTAATTCATTATCAGCGTGATTGTCTTAGAATTGTTACTTTGTGGAATTCAGTATTATCTTCGCTATAACTGAGACAAAACGATTTTATTATATATATATAAATTATACAATATAAATTAAATTAAATTTTTTGCCATCTTTATTTCAAGAGGTAGTAATGTTTTCTCGACGTACAAGGAAATTTTACTAATTTAAAGTGACGAATATTACTATTAAAAACAATATGGGCTTCTTATTTATAAGTGTTAGTTTCATTTTGGCGTTCTTGATATGAAAACACCGGGAAAATTCACTTCAATTATCAATATTCTTATATATGATGGAAATCTCTTGACATGGCAGCCATTGAGTTGATTTTAGTTACACATATATTTTTATCGAATTTTTCATGTAATTTTTTGTTATTATCGTCGCAAATTTATCCGAAAACAACTTAAAATACATAAATATATGCAATATTTATCATTTTAAAATATATTCTTCATATCTAAAAATACTTAGTATACCTTCAGTAAGTACCATGGTAAGTAAAATTAAATTATCATCAATATAAAGTATTATAGTTACCAGTTTTTCGGAACTCCTAGTATTTAAAACGTCGATAACTTTAGATAATAACAATTTCAAATAATTCGCAAACATAAAAATATATTTTTAAAATAACAACGTTAGATAAAATAAAATCTTTCTAAGTATATTTTCTGATATATAAATAGGCTCAGCATTCCACAACATTCCACAATCATACTAATAATTAATTTATTTTTGAATTTTAATTTTAAATTTATTTAATTTAAAATATTATCTCACAAAAACATAGTAGATATTTCTCAATGTATCGCACGTATAAGTCGTATATTTGGTAGAAAACCTTCGAAAAAGTGGCCATCTTGTTATTTTAAATCGATAATTTTATTTTTTCGAATTATCTATTTAAGAACATATATTTTACAATTTTATTTTATAAATATATTTATCATTTAAAAATAAACCAATAAAGATGATTAATTACAAAGTTTTCTATAAATTAGAATTAGTAAAATTCAAAATTTTAAAAAGTATCTAAATTGGAAATTTTAAAAGTCATTTTATAAATTGATTTTTACAATTTTTTTAATTTATTAATTTTTAAATTAATTAAATTAATTTGTTAAAAAACTTAAAATAATATTTATTAATCACAATATTAAAAATAAAGTCTCCTTCGTTTTACTCTTTATGGTATTTTTGACAATATTTTGATAATTTGTCGAATAAGCGATCATTTCTTGCCCGTTGATCGGAGTTTTTGATTGCGATTGGAAACAGCAGGGCAAAACGATGAGAATTTGCATTTCAAGATCCAATTAATAAACATTGTGGAAAAGTTTTTGTTTATTTGAATTAAGTTTTATTATGAAACATTAAAATTGATAGAAATCATTAGATATTTTAAAAATTATTTTTCACAATTTTTGTTTAATTTAATATTATTGACATTCAGTTCGCAGTTCGCATTCAAACAAAAATGTTGTTTTAGTCAAACATTTACAAATCAAATTTAATGATAAAAATATTATTAGAATTGTAAATACCAAATTATTTATTAAAAAACTGAAAAGGAATGAAAAATACTTTTAAAAATATAAATTAAAGCAACAAAGAATCGACAAAAGTCTCAAGTCTAGACCTTGCGTATATTCAAAAATTGGTTTTTGAGAAATTCTTTTGCAATTCCCATTTCTTATTTTTATCTTTAGTAAACAAACAATTAATAAACATGTCATATTCTCTTTCGGAAATGATTAAAAATATTTTATTAATAAAGTAAAATTAAAATTATTAACAACAACAATAACAACAATAATAATAATAAAAAAACTAATAATAGTAATAATAATATAATAATAATCATAACCATAATAATAAATATAATAATAAATATAATAATAATGATAAGTAAGTAAAAGAAAAGATAAACTTTTGCAGCGAATAATGTATTTAATCAAATAAGAAAATTTTCGAAAATTTATCTTCATTTTCTGCCTTTCATATGTTTGAATTTTATTAGATAAAATTTAATATCTCAAAAAAATATTAATTTAAAACAAAAATGTAAAATTATAAATTTTTGAAGTATAAAAAAATATTAAGCTAAATTTTTTTGAAGGTCAGGAAAATTTTTATGTAGGTTACAAAGTAATTATTAGATATAATATATAATTTTAATGAGGGGGTGCTCAATTAGATATGACATAGAATCTCTTATTACATTTCATAATTTATTTTATTAATAACAAGATGTACCCGGCATGCGTTGCAATGCCACTCAAAGAAAGAAAAAGCATTTGTTTTAATTTAATTCAGTTTATTGAAGTTTATTTTGATATGATATGTATTATGCATGCAATGTAGTTTGACATTTGAACGTCACAATCAATACCTGTCATGTCGCACACGAACTAGATAAATGGTATAAGAACGCATATAAAACAACTAAACAATTTGTTTTTAAAAACAGACAAACATTCATTTTTATATATATATATAGAAGATTAGAATTAATTATTTAATTAATCAATTATTATAAACAAAGTTCAAAGAGAAAATATAATATGATTCAATATCGACTTTCTTTTCATTAGTCAATTTCCCGATTAAATTATAATATTATAACAAGAATATTCAATATAACCGTTAGTAAAACAATAAATATTTAAAGAGACATATGTCAGTAAAATAATAATAACCAATTGACAAATTTAAAACATAAAATCAAAGTAAAGTATCCCCATGAATAATTTACATTCAAAAATGGCCAGAAAATATATTGAGACTCGATAGAAAATTTCCAGCGTCTCCATAGAATCGTTGGATGTGCATTTATAAGGCATAATATAGTAAAAATATTTTCTATTTGTTTTAACGAAATCCTATTGGTTAAAATTTATCAACAAATAGAATCCAATATTGAGATTAACAGCAAATTATTTCAAAAGACAAAAGAAATAAAATTAAATCTGAAAATCATTTTTGAAAACTTTACTTCAATGAGAACCAAAAAAAAATCCAATAAAAAATAAAAAAAATATTATTTTATTATTTTTATCGATAGAAAAAATCCCAAGTCATGAATGAAACAAATGAAGAAATCGAAGTAATGTTGTTTAATAAAGTCGAATTTATTCTCCAAGTTTATGGGGGTCTACTAATATTTGCCGGTATTCCAGCGAATGTCATCTGTGGAATTGTTATGGGGACTGACAAAACAAACCATTTTACAACAAGATTGCTTATGGTACTTTTAGCAGCAGCAGACTGTGTTGTTCTCCTCACAGCTTTATTAAGATACTGGGTTATTGAAGCTTTTAAAGTGGACATTCGATCCATTAATTCGTTGACCTGTTTATTGCATACGTTTCTTGTTGCTGTATCAACTGACGCAGCAATCGCAACTTTATGCGCTTTAGCTATTGAAAGATTCATTGTCGTTGGGTTTCCTTACAAGTCAATCCGTTGCGTAACAATGAAAAACTCAATCATATCCATTACAATGGTGTATTTGATCTTGATTTTGAAAAACTCTTTCAACATCTGGTCCATGGAAATTCAGTCGTCGAACTATACGCTTAACCAACAAAACACAATAATCAAACCCAAGTGTATACCAAAGCGGCATCTATTAAATTATGTGCGAGTATTTTCGAAAATCGACTTCATCACCTATTCGGTTTTACCGTACTTCATTTTATTTTCTACAAATATGTATATATTTATTATTTTGCGTCGACAAAGCCGAATTTTAAAGTCTCATTTAAACCCAAAAAACACCAACAACAAGAATCAGAGAACAGTTAGTCGGAAGAAAACGAATCGAGGTAGACAATCGCAAAACATCATCAAAATCCTCACCGCTCTGACTGTTGTCCACATGATTACTTCGATTCCAGGAACGATATTCAACATCATCACCCAATTCTTTCCTGAAAACCTGAAATATATCAGCTACTTAAAACGGAGACTGATTTCAGACGGACTAATGATGTTGATGTTCACAAACAACGCAACAAACTTTCTTGCCTATCTCATATCATCGAATTCGTTTCGGAAACGAATTCTCATCGTTTTGCCCTGCTGTTTCCAATCGCATTCGGAAACTCCGATCAACGGGCAAGAAATGATCACTCATCCGACAAATTATCAAAAAATTTTCAATTCAAAATAAATCATAAATACAACATTTAATTTTATTCAAAAATTTCATAAAGATTAAAACAAAAAACAAAAAAATTCTTCTTAATATTGTGATTAATAAATATGGTTTTCACATTTATTATCATTACATGTCCAATAAAATAATATTCACAAAATATTTTTATTTTTTTTGTTTTAACTTTCAAACCGGAAATTTGTGAATAAAATGAAAATAGAATTCAAATTCAAATTAATAAACTGATAAAAGCACCTTGAAATTGTCTTTCTCCGTTCAATCTTACGAATTTTTTTGTTTAAATTTCGCTACATTTTATTTAATATTATAATTTATTTTAGTTTTGTTGGTAACAAAATGCTTTCATTTGTTATTAATTTAGCCAGCTATGAAGTTCCATTTTTTTGGTAAAACATTTTAATTTATTTAAAATATGATAGAAATAAAATTAATTTTAATAAAAATAATTTCACCAATAAAATTTGTTTTTTTTATCACAAGAAAAATTTCGATGAAATTATTTATTGTTTTTATATGATTTTGATTGGAGTCTTGTTTTAATAAACTATTTGTAATTTTATTAATTAATTTCGTATCGAAAAATTGTAGATTTCTATTATATTAATTCAGAATCAATTAATTACATTTTATTGAGGTGATAAAAAAATATTTTACAGTAAACAAAAATATTTATTGTTAAATTAGAAACATATTTTATCCTTTTCCAACAATGTAGATTCCTTCATTTTCAAACAATAATTAATTTATAATTAACAAAATATTTATCCATTGGTAATGGCATTCAACATATTTAGAGTTGACAAACTCTTGACAATTCCAAGTTCAAATCTTCATCTATAGAAAAGAAATCTTCCAGTTTAAAAGTGAAATAATTTTGAGATTTAACCTTGTGGTAACCCAAATAGAAAGAGGGATAAAGGAGCCATATGACCCGGAATCCGAATTTCAACCTCTAATAATTCACATTTTCTATTTTGAGGCTTTCGTTATTTTTTCCTAATTTTTGGACATGTCAAAAATAAATAATAAATTTAAAAAAGACAAAATCAAAAAATATTTAAAAAAAAGATAAATCCAAGGATCACTACACCTGCGTTGTTATTCTGGATAACATCAAAAATAGGGGATCTTTTTTGATTTTTTAACTAAAATAATACAAGGAAGTTATAATAAACTTACATGTTCAAAACAAGTTCAAGGATACTATGGAATTTATTAGAAATTCCAGAAACGTTGTGCAACCATAGCCTTATTGAGGTTCTCTAAGGGCCTGGTTGTATTTAATTAATTATTTTAAAATGGCAATTAAATACGTTGTCAAATCCTAAAAATCTTTTATTAGTTGTCACCAGTAAAATTCCTTATTAAAAGTGAACCTGTAGAAATTAAAAAGTACCAAAAACAAAATATATACTATTTTCAAGTAAAAAAGCTTCAAGGTCAACTAACAAAACTAAAAAATAAAGAGTGGTATTTAATTAATTTTTATCACACAATCATTTATGTTTACTTAAAGGATCTTTTCTTGAATGAAAAACTGTATTTTAGTTTCAATATTATATAGTTATAATGTAAATTTTAGTTTTGGTTTTAATATTAAATAATTACAGTTAAACAAAAATTAAAAAATTAATGAAACATTGCTAAATTAAAAATATTATTTTAAATATTTAATTATATTAAAACGATAATAATAAAATTAATGATTTTAATTATATTATTTTTATTATATTATCTTATTCCAAATCCAAAACGACACTCCTTATTGCTTTTTATGTTTAGTTTTCAGATATATTTTTATATTTTTTTTTGCTTTATTATGGGTGGGGTTAAGGCCGCCAAAAGTCACTGGAAACAGTAAACAAGATTTGATAATCAGGGAAGAAGAAAAATGTAAATATAGTTCTAATTAATTTTTCAGAACAACTTCAACGTAAAAATTCTATTGGAATTAATTTTTTTTGGCAAAATGAATAGAACCCAAATTTTCGATTTTACCTCCCGTTTTCCCTGTAGCTAAAATCAAGAAAATAAAATTTTCAATTTTCAATAATTTAGACTTTGAAATTATTTGTTTAAATGAATTTTATTAAATTTAATTCTCACAAGATTTTTAAATTAGAAAATAATAAAAAGTATAAAAAAGTCAGCAATATCGTATTAATTTCATTGCTATTTTATGTATATTTTATATATTTTTAAGGAGCATAATATTCCACTTGCTAACATTAATAGGATTATTGAGACATTAAATTTCATGCTGAATTCACTTAAAAAAAATTCAACTGAATTACAATATTAAGAAAATTATTAACATAAATTATGCACTTTTCCATAAATGCTTTAGTCCCAGGTCTTGATTTAGTAAAAATATAATTAATAAAGACATATCATCATTCCCTTCAGAGTGAGTGATTTTAGCAATCATTTTTATATTATAAACACATTTTCTGTCTTAAAATCTCAATTTATATACAAATATTATAAGAACGTTTTTTGATTTTCAACTCTGCTTTCTTTTCATTTATAAATGACATTATATTTTCTACAAAACTTAACTATGAATCAGATTTATTTATGGTATTCATATTTAAATTGTGTATAGAAAATATTTTGTCATTTATATACAAATGTTCATCGGTTTCATTCAAAAAACACCATCTTAATGTTACAAATTTTACGCTTCACTAATTCTGATTATCAAAATCATGTCACATATAATGGAAAAAATTTATATGATTATCACCTCGGATTTCTTTTCATTTATAAATGACATTACATACAAATGTTCATCGGTTTCATTCAAAAAATACCATCTCTGTTCCAAATTTTACGCTTCACTAATTATCATTATCAAAATCATGTCACATATAATAGAAAAAATGAAACAAATCTAACTCAAATTCATATAAAAAACATAAAAATTAAATTTCAGAAACCCAAAAAAATATCCAGATAAACAAAATTATTAATAAAATTAATAAAAGTTTAAGTTCACTTTTCAGCGTTACCGTTAAGTATTTCTGTGATACTTAGTACAAGCAATTAATTTATTGTTTGTGTCTTAATTTTGATAAAATATTTATTACAGATTTATATATGAACTACTTCTTTTCCCTGATTGTAATCTTTGTTTTGATCAACTACAATTTTAACAACAATAGAATGGCCCGGAGAGTTTACTCAGTCATTTAAACAATAATAATAATTTATAATTCCGCCTCATGATATCTGATGAAAAAAGTAATTATTTTATAATCCTATTCAGCTTCATTTAGAATATAAAAATGAAAACTGATAAAAGGTGAAAAAGGATAAATGCTTTTACTGAAACTAATGAATTATATGTTTTTATATTTTCGCGTTCAGATTTTAAGACTATGAAAATCTAAGAAATAGTTTAAAGCCCTTTTTGAAATTAATTCAGACTTCCTGTAGTTTTTAGACAAAACCGGAGGAACATAGCAATTTGAGAGATTTCAATTTTTGTTTTAACTACAAGAGAAGTTGTAAATAAATAACAAATTTAAAAGATTTTTAAATGTCGTGAAGGAGTACCAAACAAACTGATATACTCTTTAACCGTCATCATATTATTTCCAATGTCTTTGACTGCTTTCATCATTATTAGACGCAATTACATTTCAATTTTATGAATTCTCAATCGTATTCATTTCTGTTTTAAATTCAATGCTATTCAAACAAATATTCTGGAGACATCTTTAAATAGTTTTCATCCTATTAATTTTAATTATAAAGTTTAAAAAATATTTTTTCAGCTTCACAATTTCACAATTAAAAATATCAACTTTAAAATTATTGGATTTAAAATTAAATTAATATATTTCAAATAAATTTCAAAAGAACCATAATAAAAATATACAATGAATAGAAAATAATAAATATCACCTATCAAATGAAATACTTTAACGAACTATTAATTTTCGACTTATTAAGTAAAATAAAAATAAATATTTTTAAAATATTTAATTCCAAAATTTTTAATTTATGAAAATAATATTTTCTTGAGAGTCGATGAGAGCCACTTACATGATGCTCGAGAGCCACAGTTTGGTCATGTTACGATTTAAAAATTATAATCGTTACCGGTTCCCAATCTATTTATTTTTTCTGTTGTTCTTATATTCATAGCATTTTGCCATTAAGACCTTCATTGGGGTCCAAACTAATAAAAAGATTATAAAGGTTTTGAATAAATTATAAGTCAATCTTTAATTCAATCTTTATAATAATAATAATAAATAATAATACTATTAATAATAATAATAATAATAATAATAATAATAATAATAAGAAAAATAACAATAAGAAAACTACCAATCCAACATATAAATTCTACTACTACAATATATTTTGACAGAATCACTGTTATCGTCAGGTAACTATGAACTTTAAACTATTTAGAATAACTTAATGTTATTTAAACAAATCTCTTCTTTAATATTCTAAAAATATTAAAAATTTAAGATCACAAATTCTATAAAATTTTTAAAATTTTACAAAACCAAGACTTTAACAAAATTTCAAAATAATTCTCAAAAAACATTTAAAAATTTTTAACAATACTATTTTACATTTAGTTTCATCCTGCATCACAAAATTGCATTTATCAATATAAATCAATTCACTAAATCGACTGTGATCAAATCTTTGAGAGCGAAATGACGGGTAGTCATTCCAATGTATGTGGCTTTGCACCCATGATATATATTGATAACTACGATCTAAACACAATCTAAGTAATAATAATAGTAATAATAATAATAATAAAATTATTAATAATAATAATAATAATAATAATATAAAGACTTTTTTGTTTTTCACCTCTGATTCATTATAAGTTACATAATATTTTCTACAAAATTTGACTATGAATCAGATTTATTTAAGGTATTCATAGTCAAATTTTGTAGAAAATATAATAATAATAATAATAATAATAATAATAATAATAATAATAAATTTTAAATATCATTTTTCAGCTCTTCATAATTTGTACACTAATTTATTTATAATAAGTCGTCGTATTTTGCAAATTAAGGGAATATTTTTGTTATATTTATTATTCTATCAGTTCAAACAATTCATTAATTCAACTATAAAACACAGCGAAGGATTGAATAATGAATTAGTCTGGTATATTTTTATACAAATGAAAAGTTAAATATTTATTTAAAAAAAAAATATACTGAACAAATTTAATCATCATGTCATCTGTATAGGTTGCATGGCGAGAATTCACGGGCATTTCATGCAGTTAAACGCAGAAAAATATATAAAACATATAATTATATATGTTTTCAATAATTAGAGAAATGAAATAATTGTAATATTATTAAGATATATAAAAAGCAAATGTTAAATCAAGGAAATAAAAAAAGTTTATAAAGGTCAATTGCATTACCGGGACAATCTGAAGTAGGGTAAAAGGAACATTTTTCCTATTGGGACAATATGATCCACAAGCAGAGTATAACATACCAACATTTGTGATTTGATTATATTTTCATCAATCACCGCATATAATTAACCTAACTCTAACACGTAAACAAGTTCATACCGCTTACCGTTTTTTGTGTCAGTAGTGACGTATTTATACGGTTCTAGGACGTTTCATCGGGGGACTATTCATCGGCGGACGGTTTATCAGAGGACGGTCCATCGGGAGTACGGTTCATATGTAGGACGAATCATAGGAGGACGGTCACCGGAATTAAAAATATATATATCATACATATAAAATATAAATCTATAAATATGTACTAAATATAAATAAATAAATAAACATGTAATATATATAAATATATATCACTGAATATATAGTTTTATATGTGCCAAATCTGCCAAAGCCGGTCGTAAGTCCTAAGCCCGGTTGCAAAAATGAGGAAGGGTTTCATATACTAAACGGGTTTCTATAATAAAACTCCTGTGAACACCGATGAATCGTCCACTGATGAATCGTCCGGATACCATTTATATAATACATCAAATTGAAATTCAGGGAAGCTCAACATAATAATAAAATATTATATTAAATAAATTGTTACGTAGCAAGTCCTACAACCTTGAATAGTCATTTATTATTTATATTCGCTAACATGTTAAAATTATAATATAACCAACTGTACCAACTGCTGGAAGTAATTTTTATATTTTTAAAAATATTTAATATTTGTTTCATGAACATGAATGTCACCTTGATACGTGACCACCTCGTACTTTCATCGAATAAGTAATAAAGTTCATTTTTGAACGTGTAGTTCTTGTCAATTATATTGTTAAGAGTGAAAATCTGCGAGAAGTCAAATAAATATGATTGGATCTCTACATCTGATACTAAAATATTTATATAATTTATGATGTAATCATTGGACACTATACCGTTTAGTAATTTGATAATAAAGCCTTACTATGCCATTCATTCATCAATCTCAACTTCACTAACCACACTGAAAAAAGCAATCTAATCAAGTTATGTATGTAACTAGTTTTATTATAACTGTTCCATATAAACCAGCGACAGTATTTCGTAAGCATCACATGTTGCAACGCGCAGGTCACTATATCCCAGTATCAGAACCTATTCCGAGATATTTAAAAAACACCATTTATGAGCACATGAAACTTTAATTAAAATAAAATTATTATTTATAAAAAATCAATTGTGCAAACCGTACAAATCCACATTTTTACGGAGATAAACAAAAGAGTTTTATAAAAAATGTAGAATTTTTGATAATTGAATTTCAAATTTTATGTCACTAAATATTTTATTTATTAAATAATTAATTAATTATTTATCAAATTCATGAAAGACTTCCAGAATATCCAAAAACTCAATAAATAAAAAAAAAATAAAATTTTATTTAAAGATTTTTTTAAAAACGTAATTTTTTTGGAAACGTTTTCAAAAACAGTGATTGGCCAGATATTCGAAAAAATGTTGAAAAATGTAGAAATAGATTAATTATAATTTAATTTTTAGACGGCTAAATTCGGGTTATCAAACTATTAATTATTAATTTATTAATATGATTATTTGAAAGGCTATTAAAAATTCCAATGAAAGTATAATCAGAGAATATTTTTGTTTAAATTGATGCCAGGGATTGAAATTAACTCTTTACAAACACCAAAAAAAGAACCCCAAAATGATTGATTGGATTAATATCGGAAATACTGTCATAAAAATTTAGTTTTAACCGATAATTCAAACAATGGGAAATTATTTTCACCATCTGCAAGAGTGTATTTAGTTGGGAAATTTTGTTGGCATAGTTTTATGAAAATTATTCCAGTGATTCCTTATTACAACAGGATTTCAAATTTAAATTGAATAACATTTCATTGTAACAATTATTATTGTCAAGTTTAGTAAAACAAACTTAATAGATTTTCACAAATTAACAAATGACAGTAAAACAATAATCTCATTTACTAAAATAAATTGCATTATATAAAACTATCAGTAAAAGCTTTAACCTGATTTTCATATTGACCATTGATATCGGATGATATCAGTTGCTCATAATCCTAGTTTGTCATATATTAAATGTATTTATACACGTTTCATAAGTGCGGTATAAAAAAAATTATGATATTTCATGCAGCATATGATGAAGTAGTCAAATTATGGGACCAATGCTAAAAGTAAATGGTTCTTATTTCGGTCGAGTTTCTTATATGGTATCAATGGGAGCTAAATAAGGTCAAAACTTGCATGAGATAATAGATATTTGGAAAGTCTTATGAATTTACCAAAACTATCTTTTATAGCGGTTATTTGCTATTTCCTTGAAAAGATACCAGTAAAGAATTGTTTAAGCATAGCATAAAATAAGAAACGGTAGAAGATAGTTTTTCTTAAAAAAATATAAATCAAAAATATAATTAGATATAATTGAAACTAATTAATCAATGTACGGAAGAAAATGACGTTGTCATATGAATTTAAAAACTTTGATTTAAAATATTATTTCTGTAAAATATTAAAATATTACCTAGTCGACCTTCAGTTCTACTGATACAAAACAGATCGGATTTTTCAAATTCTTATGAGCATTCAAATAGAAGATACGGACAACTACGATCTAAGCAATACTGGGGATGCAAAAAAGTAGGACATATAAAATCCCAATGTCCGAACATAAAATGTTCTTATTGCAAGAAGGCAGGCCATCTAAAATTCCATTACTTCGATCTAAGAGGAACTCAGAGTTACAGATATCAACAGAATATGGCAGCATCATGTTCTCATCATCTCCTTGATCTCTAATTGCTGCCATATTCTGTTCATATCTGTAACTCTGAGTTCCTCTTAGATTGAAGTATTGGAATTTTAGATGGCCTGCTTTCTTGCAATGAGAACATTTTATGTTCGGACATTGGGATTTTATATTTCCTACTTTTTTGCATCTCCAGCATTGCTTTGATCGTAGTTGTTCATATCTTCTATTTGACCACTCATAAGAATTTGAAAAATCCGAACGGTTTTTTGTCAGTAGAACTGAAGGTCGACTAGGTAAACTCCTTTGATCTAGAAATCTATTATTATTTCTAAATGGTTCTCTTCGTGGTAGGGTACATTCTCGAAATCTTTGATGTTGTGCAAACATGGATGAATAAACCGGAATTTAATAGTTCTCATTCATAATATATTGACAGAGATGTGGAAACTAAAGAAACAATCTCAGTCAATAAGCTACCGAAATATTTGACAGATAATAGTCAAGTGGAAATGAAAAAAGGAAAAGAAAACCTCATTTCGAATAACCGCCCAAAGAAATATAATAAAGTTTCTAATTCAGCAAAACAAGAGGCCGTTCAAATGAGAAAGAACGGAATGACATTTGTAGCAATTGCTATAATGTTAAATGTCAATCCGAAAACCGTGAAAACATGGATGAATAAACCAGAATTTAATAATTCACATTCACAGTTCATTGACAGAGATGTGGAAACTAAAGGAACAATCTCATTCAATAAGCTACCGAAATATTTAACAGAAAATAATCGAATAAAAATGAATTCGGAGAGTGAAGAAATCTCAGAAATTGAATTCACTGAGGAAGAAATCGAGAGAATGGAATCCATCTCGTTTAGTGAGCTACCGAATCATTTATTGGAAAAAGGTCATAATAAAATAATATAATGAATAAGTATAACATTGTATTTAAAATAACAAATTTTTATAATATCTCACTTTTATTTTTATGACAAATAATAAAATTTTATAATTAATTAATTAAAATTATTTGTATTTAAAAAACATGCGTTTTACTTTGTAAAATTAAATAAAAGTTAGTTAAGTATAGTATTAGCATTATTTGCCTTTTAAAATTCGAACAGCTAATATATCAGTCAAACCTGGGGGGAGTAGACTGGATTGTGTAAACCTAAAAATACATAATGTTAATAATATTAACATGTTGATTGAAATTTAAAATTTATTTATCCTTTTATAAAATGATAGAGTAATGTGTATTATAAATTTTTATTTTTATTAATATTATTATTGTTATCATTATTATTTCCTATTTATTAAAATTATTATTATTATTATATTTACTGTTAATATTATTAATATTTTTATTATTAATATATTACTATTATTTACATAGTTAGATGGTTTCTTAACCTAAATTTCCATGGGTCCAAAAATGGTTTAGGACAGTGGATGAAAAACCCATGTTAATATTTTTAAAAGTGAAACTGTAATGTTCTCTGGATATTTTTGATCAAACAGTATTATATGCTCTCGATCTAAAACATATGTTTAAATTTTAAAAAGAGGTAAATAAGTAAATCAAACTCCCTAAAGTAAATTAAGTGAGAAATTTTTTGTTAGATTACATAAGAAAACATAAGTAAAGTAAACTAAAAGTATATGTAAATAATAATAATAATAATAATAATAATAATAATAATAATAATAATAATAATAATAATAATAATAATAATAATAATAATAATAATAATAATAATAATAATAATAATAATAATAATAGTAGTAATAATAATAATAATAATAATAATAATAATAATAATAAAAATAATAATGATAATAATGATAATGATAAATGTTAATTCATAATATTTTTAGTTGGTTTTGAGTACCTGAAGAGGATACCTATGGTA
The DNA here is from genome assembly GCA_022537955.1 of Schmidtea mediterranea. Taxonomy (NCBI): domain Eukaryota; kingdom Metazoa; phylum Platyhelminthes; order Tricladida; family Dugesiidae; genus Schmidtea; species Schmidtea mediterranea. The sequence continues at coordinate 74,381,288 of CM039681.1, forward strand.
TCAAAATATATGGTACGAAAAGTTTTTTATTGGCGTTATCTTTTAATTAAATCGTTGCCAAATTTATTTAATTATTTATTTATAAATCATGCTGCAGCTGTTCCAATATTCAAAAGGGTTATGAAGGTTTATAACTCCCTCAAAAGAAAGGAACTAGACATTATTTTTCTTGAGACTTGTTTAGAAGAAAAGATGATTGCTTCTTTCATTTTTAAAATGAAACTAAGTGATTGTCTTTCCAGTAAAGATGTCCAATTAATACATAGAAAAACGTTAAGAAGAATGTTGGAATCAGAGAAAATAAGGAGAACTTCCATTGATAAAAAAAACTAACAAATATTGGATTAATGTTAAATAATGCTACGAATGAGTTTTGTTTACAAGTATGTGTAGAATGATGTATCAAAAATTCGATTGTGCAAATAAAATCTAAAGGGGATGCTCATATTAAAAAATTGATTAATTTAAGAAAAATATTTGGGATTTCCTAATTTAGTGTGGGAATACTGTGACAAATTTGAGTAAAATAGTTTTGAATGATGATGAAGAGCGTGTTTTAAAATTTGGTCCAAATCACTGTATTAAGAATCGCTTGGATGAAACAAAATTGTGTGCAAAAATTGAAAGTTTATATTTTGCATATAGCCCAATCGATAAAAGGCATTAATGGTAATTATGTGAAGAGTTCGTTAAGTGCAAGTACGTTGGAGTATATCGATAAAAACAAAAAGCAGAATATTAGGGATTTTATGACTTTAAAAAACTTAGCTAAAAAAATATAAATAACTGTAAGTTTGACAAAGGAAATGGGATAGTTATTCTTGACCATGATGTGTATGTAAATAAGTTGAGTGATTTTTTAAATTCTCCTCAGTTTGTGAAATTGCCAAAGGGTCGGAAGAATGGAAAATTGCCTCCTCTTAAGGATGAAGAGTTTGTGCAAAAAATGTTAAATGGTTTTATTGAGAAGAAGTTTATTGATGAAAAGGTAGGTAAGTCTATTCGTCCAATAGGATCGCAGCCAGCAAAACTATATGGGCTACCATAAATCCATAAAGATGCTGTACCTATGAGACTAGTTTTGTCGATGGTTGTACTGCCTAGTATAAAATATTAAAGTTTTTAGATGGATTATTAAAACTGTTAATGCGATCAGAGTTTGAATGTAAGGATAGCTTTGAGTTTGTGTCTTGTGTTGCAAAGCTACAAAAACGAAGTATGAATAATGTTATGGTTTCGTTTGATGTTTGTAGTGTTTTTACGAATTTACCACTGGTTGAGACGATTAACTTATGCTGTGCGTTGTGGGATGAAAATGATTCGGAACATCACATTTTGGATAGAAGGGCATTTCGTCAACTTCTTGAATTTGCTACTTCAAATGTCAATTTTGTTTTCAATAATGAATGGTATCAACAAATAGATGGAGTCTCTATGGGTTCCTCTTTAGCACCAACGATGGTATCAATATTTTTGGCTAGTTTGGAAAAGAAAATTGCTTCTTTCCAATTTGAAAAACCCTTTGTTTATAAAAGGTATGTGGATGATATTTTTCTTGTATTTGAAAACCAGAAACATGTAGAACCGTTTTTGCATTTTATGAACAGTTTACATAAAAACATTGTATTCACATGTAAAACGGAGAGAAAGTCATCAATTGCGTTTTTAGATTTGTTAATTCAACGCAAAGACAAATAGTATGAGACAGAGATTTATAGAAAACTAACTGATACTGGTCTTTATACTTCTCCAGAAAGCTTTTGTGAATTTAAGTATAAGAGAAATATGGTGAAAGGATTGATTTATCATTCATGGTCTTTATCTTCTAATTTTGCTAACTCGGTAAAAAGTGTTGATAAATTGGTTGAGTTGTTGATAAAAAATGGATATTCTAAATCATTTTTATTGTTACTGATAAAAGAGACTGATGATAAATTGAATAAAAATCCTAAGGATCCATATTTTGGAAAGTCTGAATGTAATTTTATCAAATGGGTGTGAATTGAGTGTTGATTTAAATAATAGTAAAAATGGATATAAAAAAATTGAGCCTAAATATGGATTAGTATTGCCGTACTCTGAAGGCTTTACAAATTATAAGAGGAAGTTAAGTAAACAGATGGGAAATTTAGAGTATAAGATCGTCTCTAATTCGTGTAAGGTACGCAATATGTTTATTAATAAATCAAAAACTCCGGTTGGATTGTGTTCTGATCTCGTTTATCCATTTACATGTAATGGGTGTAATACCACATACATTGGAGAGACTTCCCGTCATCTCTGTACTCGAGTTCTAGAGCATTGTCGATTGAAGGGTTTGACCAATATTAGTGAACACAATAGAGGCTGTAAAAGTGAAATAGGAATGTCGGATTTTAGAATTTTGTTGAGAAGTTTTAATAATTATTGGGAACGCGTGATATGTGAAGCATTACTGATAAGGTCATTGGATCCAAAGATTAATGTGCAAAGTGCTGTGACTATGAATGTTTTGAATGTTTTTAAATAGTTTACGTATGTTAAATCATGTTTGTTTTTTTAATATTATTAAAATAATTGAAAATTTTAAATTACATTAATTTTTTAAAAATTAGAATATAAGTGAAAATTTTAAATTAATTAAAAGTGAATTGAATATATTTTATAAATATTCATTTATTACAAAATTAAATTAATAAAAAATAATTTGTTTAAATTAAATGTTAATTCATAATATTTTTAGTTGGTTTTGAGTACCTGAAGATGATAGCTATGCTATCGAAATATATCGTACGAAAAGTTTTTATTGACGTTATTTTTAATTAAATCGTTGCCAAATTTATTTAATTATTTATTTATAATAATAATAATAATAATAATAATAATAATAATAATAATAATAATAATAATAATAATAATAATAATAATAATAATAATAATAATAATAATAATAATAATAATAATAATAATAATAATAATAAGCATGTACTAACAACTAAATTACTGACCAACAACATTTTAAATTAAAGCAGAAAAAACGCAAACTAAAAGTGATTTTCAGGGAGACTTACACTGACTTATTATTCCGTTTTCTCCCATATTCTTAAGATTTTTTTAAATTTTCTCAATTAAATGAAATGGCTGGCGCCTAGGATTAATAACAATAGGTTCATTTTTGGTTCACTAAATTGGTTTTGACTACATCCTATTTATGTTTCATAAATATGTTTTCATAGTCTTTTATTATTTTATTCAAAGTGATATCTCGATTAATTTGATCATTTTTAAAATTTATTGGTTTTGCTTCATCTAACAATAAAATTTTCCTTTAGCGGGTTCAATACAAGTTTAATGTTAAATTTATCTAACAAATTAATTCCTCCTATTAGACTTGGTGAAATTTCATTTGCAATGAAGAAATCAACATTATTTTCTTGATTTATAATTTTTATTTTTAACGAAACTTTGCCTAATATATCTAAGAAGCTCTCATTTGCACACTTTACCAATAAATTAATATTTTCAACTTTTACATTTTCGAGCGCATTTGTTATTACTTTACTGATGACACTTATTTTAGCTCCTGTATCCAAAAGGCAATTAAATTTCTTATTATTGATCAAGATATTAATACTGGGTCTACCCCTTTCCCATTCTATGATATTTTATTACACTATCATAACCACTATTTAAAGTAGCTAATTTATTGTCCATCCCTTTATCTATGTTATCTACAGTAACTATAGATATAACTTCAATCATACCAACATTATTATACGAAATATTATCATAAAATTCAATTTCATGCAAACAATTACAAACATTATCACACATACAATCATTGATCAAGATATTACATTCAGTTTATCGCTCCAATCATTTCGTCCTGTGTTGGAGCGTTGCCATTTGGGTATTCGCTGTCGGACATCATGTTCTCATCATATCCTTGATCTGTAATTGCTGCCATGTTCTGTTCATATCTGTAACTCTGAGTTCCTCTTAGATCGAAGTATTGGAATTTTAGATGGCCTGCTTTCTTGCAATGAGAACATTTTATGTTCGGACATTGGGATTTTATATGTCCTACTTTTTTGCATCTCCAGCATTGCTTTGATCGTAGTTGTTCATATCTTCTATTTGACCGCTCATAAGAATTTGAAAAATCCGAACGGTTTTTTGTCAGTAGAACTGAAGGTCGACTAGGTAAACTCCTTTGATCTAGAAATCTATTATTATTTCTAAATGGTTCTCTTCGTGGTAGGGTACATTCTCGAAATCTTTGATGTTGTGCAAACATGGATGAATAAACCGGAATTTAATAGTTCTCATTCATAATATATTGACAGAGATGTGGAAACTAAAGAAACAATCTCAGTCAATAAGCTACCGAAATATTTGACAGATAATAGTCAAGTGGAAATGAAAAAAGGAAAAGAAAACCTCATTTCGAATAACCGCCCAAAGAAATATAATAAAGTTTCTAATTCAGCAAAACAAGAGGCCGTTCAAATGAGAAAGAACGGAATGACATTTGTAGCAATTGCTATAATGTTAAATGTCAATCCGAAAACCGTGAAAACATGGATGAATAAACCAGAATTTAATAATTCACATTCACAGTTCATTGACAGAGATGTGGAAACTAAAGGAACAATCTCATTCAATAAGCTACCGAAATATTTAACAGAAAATAATCGAATAAAAATGAATTCGGAGAGTGAAGAAATCTCAGAAATTGAATTCACTGAGGAAGAAATCGAGAGAATGGAATCCATCTCGTTTAGTGAGCTACCGAATCATTTATTGGAAAAAGGTCATAATAAAATAATATAATGAATAAGTATAACATTGTATTTAAAATAACAAATTTTTATAATATCTCACTTTTATTTTTATGACAAATAATAAAATTTTATAATTAATTAATTAAAATTATTTGTATTTAAAAAACATGCGTTTTTACTTTGTAAAATTAAATAAAAGTTAGTTAAGTATAGTATTAGCATTATTTGCCTTTTAAAATTCGAACAGCTAATATATCAGTCAAACCTGGGGGAGTAGACTGGATTGTGTAAACCTAAAAATACATAATGTTAATAATATTAACATGTTGATTGAAATTTAAAATTTATTTATCCTTTTATAAAATGATAGAGTAATGTGTATTATAAATTTTATTTTTATTAATATTATTATTGTTATCATTATTATTTCCTATTTATTAAAATTATTATTATTATTATATTTACTGTTAATATTATTAATATTTTTATTATTAATATATTACTATTATTTACATAGTTAGATGGTTTCTTAACCTAAATTTCCATGGGTCCAAAAATGGTTTAGGACAGTGGATGAAAAACCCATGTTAATATTTTTAAAAGTGAAACTGTAATGTTCTCTGGATATTTTTGATCAAACAGTATTATATGCTCTCGATCTAAAACATATGTTTAAATTTTAAAAAGAGGTAAATAAGTAAATCAAACTCCCTAAAGTAAATTAAGTGAGAAATTTTTTGTTAGATTACATAAGAAAACATAAGTAAAGTAAACTAAAAGTATATGTAAATAATAATAATAATAATAATAATAATAATAATAATAATAATAATAATAATAATAATAATAATAATAATAATAATAATAATAATAATAATAATAATAATAATAATAATAGTAATAATAATAATAATAATAATAATAATAATAATAATAATAATAATAAAAATAATAATGATAATAATGATAATGATAAATGTTAATTCATAATATTTTTAGTTGGTTTTGAGTACCTGAAGAGGATACCTATGGTATCAAAATATATGGTACGAAAAGTTTTTTATTGGCGTTATCTTTTAATTAAATCGTTGCCAAATTTATTTAATTATTTATTTATAAATCATGCTGCAGCTGTTCCAATATTCAAAAGGGTTATGAAGGTTTATAACTCCCTCAAAAGAAAGGAACTAGACATTATTTTTCTTGAGACTTGTTTAGAAGAAAAGATGATTGCTTCTTTCATTTTTAAAATGAAACTAAGTGATTGTCTTTCCAGTAAAGATGTCCAATTAATACATAGAAAAACGTTAAGAAGAATGTTGGAATCAGAGAAAATAAGGAGAACTTCCATTGATAAAAAAAACTAACAAATATTGGATTAATGTTAAATAATGCTACGAATGAGTTTTGTTTACAAGTATGTGTAGAATGATGTATCAAAAATTCGATTGTGCAAATAAAATCTAAAGGGGATGCTCATATTAAAAAATTGATTAATTTAAGAAAAATATTTGGGATTTCCTAATTTAGTGTGGGAATACTGTGACAAATTTGAGTAAAATAGTTTTGAATGATGATGAAGAGCGTGTTTTAAAATTTGGTCCAAATCACTGTATTAAGAATCGCTTGGATGAAACAAAATTGTGTGCAAAAATTGAAAGTTTATATTTTGCATATAGCCCAATCGATAAAAGGCATTAATGGTAATTATGTGAAGAGTTCGTTAAGTGCAAGTACGTTGGAGTATATCGATAAAAACAAAAAGCAGAATATTAGGGATTTTATGACTTTAAAAAACTTAGCTAAAAAAATATAAATAACTGTAAGTTTGACAAAGGAAATGGGATAGTTATTCTTGACCATGATGTGTATGTAAATAAGTTGAGTGATTTTTTAAATTCTCCTCAGTTTGTGAAATTGCCAAAGGGTCGGAAGAATGGAAAATTGCCTCCTCTTAAGGATGAAGAGTTTGTGCAAAAAATGTTAAATGGTTTTATTGAGAAGAAGTTTATTGATGAAAAGGTAGGTAAGTCTATTCGTCCAATAGGATCGCAGCCAGCAAAACTATATGGGCTACCATAAATCCATAAAGATGCTGTACCTATGAGACTAGTTTTGTCGATGGTTGTACTGCCTAGTATAAAATATTAAAGTTTTTAGATGGATTATTAAAACTGTTAATGCGATCAGAGTTTGAATGTAAGGATAGCTTTGAGTTTGTGTCTTGTGTTGCAAAGCTACAAAAACGAAGTATGAATAATGTTATGGTTTCGTTTGATGTTTGTAGTGTTTTTACGAATTTACCACTGGTTGAGACGATTAACTTATGCTGTGCGTTGTGGGATGAAAATGATTCGGAACATCACATTTTGGATAGAAGGGCATTTCGTCAACTTCTTGAATTTGCTACTTCAAATGTCAATTTTGTTTTCAATAATGAATGGTATCAACAAATAGATGGAGTCTCTATGGGTTCCTCTTTAGCACCAACGATGGTATCAATATTTTTGGCTAGTTTGGAAAAGAAAATTGCTTCTTTCCAATTTGAAAAACCCTTTGTTTATAAAAGGTATGTGGATGATATTTTTCTTGTATTTGAAAACCAGAAACATGTAGAACCGTTTTTGCATTTTATGAACAGTTTACATAAAAACATTGTATTCACATGTAAAACGGAGAGAAAGTCATCAATTGCGTTTTTAGATTTGTTAATTCAACGCAAAGACAAATAGTATGAGACAGAGATTTATAGAAAACTAACTGATACTGGTCTTTATACTTCTCCAGAAAGCTTTTGTGAATTTAAGTATAAGAGAAATATGGTGAAAGGATTGATTTATCATTCATGGTCTTTATCTTCTAATTTTGCTAACTCGGTAAAAAGTGTTGATAAATTGGTTGAGTTGTTGATAAAAAATGGATATTCTAAATCATTTTTATTGTTACTGATAAAAGAGACTGATGATAAATTGAATAAAAATCCTAAGGATCCATATTTTGGAAAGTCTGAATGTAATTTTATCAAATGGGTGTGAATTGAGTGTTGATTTAAATAATAGTAAAAATGGATATAAAAAAATTGAGCCTAAATATGGATTAGTATTGCCGTACTCTGAAGGCTTTACAAATTATAAGAGGAAGTTAAGTAAACAGATGGGAAATTTAGAGTATAAGATCGTCTCTAATTCGTGTAAGGTACGCAATATGTTTATTAATAAATCAAAAACTCCGGTTGGATTGTGTTCTGATCTCGTTTATCCATTTACATGTAATGGGTGTAATACCACATACATTGGAGAGACTTCCCGTCATCTCTGTACTCGAGTTCTAGAGCATTGTCGATTGAAGGGTTTGACCAATATTAGTGAACACAATAGAGGCTGTAAAAGTGAAATAGGAATGTCGGATTTTAGAATTTTGTTGAGAAGTTTTAATAATTATTGGGAACGCGTGATATGTGAAGCATTACTGATAAGGTCATTGGATCCAAAGATTAATGTGCAAAGTGCTGTGACTATGAATGTTTTGAATGTTTTTAAATAGTTTACGTATGTTAAATCATGTTTGTTTTTTTAATATTATTAAAATAATTGAAAATTTTAAATTACATTAATTTTTTAAAAATTAGAATATAAGTGAAAATTTTAAATTAATTAAAAGTGAATTGAATATATTTTATAAATATTCATTTATTACAAAATTAAATTAATAAAAAATAATTTGTTTAAATTAAATGTTAATTCATAATATTTTTAGTTGGTTTTGAGTACCTGAAGATGATAGCTATGCTATCGAAATATATCGTACGAAAAGTTTTTATTGACGTTATTTTTTAATTAAATCGTTGCCAAATTTATTTAATTATTTATTATATAATAATAATAATAATAATAATAATAATAATAATAATAATAATAATAATAATAATAATAATAATAATAATAATAATAATAATAATAATAATAATAATAATAAGCATGTACTAACAACTAAATTACTGACCAACAACATTTTAAATTAAAGCAGAAAAAACGCAAACTAAAAGTGATTTTCAGGGAGACTTACACTGACTTATTATTCCGTTTTCTCCCATATTCTTAAGATTTTTTTAAATTTTCTCAATTAAATGAAATGGCTGGCGCCTAGGATTAATAACAATAGGTTCATTTTTGGTTCACTAAATTGGTTTTGACTACATCCTATTTATGTTTCATAAATATGTTTTCATAGTCTTTTATTATTTTATTCAAAGTGATATCTCGATTAATTTGATCATTTTTAAAATTTATTGGTTTTGCTTCATCTAACAATAAAATTTTCCTTTAGCGGGTTCAATACAAGTTTAATGTTAAATTTATCTAACAAATTAATTCCTCCTATTAGACTTGGTGAAATTTCATTTGCAATGAAGAAATCAACATTATTTTCTTGATTTATAATTTTTATTTTTAACGAAACTTTGCCTAATATATCTAAGAAGCTCTCATTTGCACACTTTACCAATAAATTAATATTTTCAACTTTTACATTTTCGAGCGCATTTGTTATTACTTTACTGATGACACTTATTTTAGCTCCTGTATCCAAAAGGCAATTAAATTTCTTATTATTGATCAAGATATTAATACTGGGTCTACCCCTTTCCCATTCTATGATATTTTATTACACTATCATAACCACTATTTAAAGTAGCTAATTTATTGTCCATCCCTTTATCTATGTTATCTACAGTAACTATAGATATAACTTCAATCATACCAACATTATTATACGAAATATTATCATAAAATTCAATTTCATGCAAACAATTACAAACATTATCACACATACAATCATTGATCAAGATATTACATTCAGTTTATCGCTCCAATCATTTCGTCCTGTGTTGGAGCGTTGCCATTTGGGTATTCGCTGTCGGACATCATGTTCTCATCATATCCTTGATCTGTAATTGCTGCCATGTTCTGTTCATATCTGTAACTCTGAGTTCCTCTTAGATCGAAGTATTGGAATTTTAGATGGCCTGCTTTCTTGCAATGAGAACATTTTATGTTCGGACATTGGGATTTTATATGTCCTACTTTTTTGCATCTCCAGCATTGCTTTGATCGTAGTTGTTCATATCTTCTATTTGACCGCTCATAAGAATTTGAAAAATCCGAACGGTTTTTTGTCAGTAGAACTGAAGGTCGACTAGGTAAACTCCTTTGATCTAGAAATCTATTATTATTTCTAAATGGTTCTCTTCGTGGTAGGGTACATTCTCGAAATCTTTGATGTTGTGCAAACATGGATGAATAAACCGGAATTTAATAGTTCTCATTCATAATATATTGACAGAGATGTGGAAACTAAAGAAACAATCTCAGTCAATAAGCTACCGAAATATTTGACAGATAATAGTCAAGTGGAAATGAAAAAAGGAAAAGAAAACCTCATTTCGAATAACCGCCCAAAGAAATATAATAAAGTTTCTAATTCAGCAAAACAAGAGGCCGTTCAAATGAGAAAGAACGGAATGACATTTGTAGCAATTGCTATAATGTTAAATGTCAATCCGAAAACCGTGAAAACATGGATGAATAAACCAGAATTTAATAATTCACATTCACAGTTCATTGACAGAGATGTGGAAACTAAAGGAACAATCTCATTCAATAAGCTACCGAAATATTTAACAGAAAATAATCGAATAAAAATGAATTCGGAGAGTGAAGAAATCTCAGAAATTGAATTCACTGAGGAAGAAATCGAGAGAATGGAATCCATCTCGTTTAGTGAGCTACCGAATCATTTATTGGAAAAAGGTCATAATAAAATAATATAATGAATAAGTATAACATTGTATTTAAAATAACAAATTTTTATAATATCTCACTTTTATTTTTATGACAAATAATAAAATTTTATAATTAATTAATTAAAATTATTTGTATTTAAAAAACATGCGTTTTTACTTTGTAAAATTAAATAAAAGTTAGTTAAGTATAGTATTAGCATTATTTGCCTTTTAAAATTCGAACAGCTAATATATCAGTCAAACCTGGGGGGAGTAGACTGGATTGTGTAAACCTAAAAATACATAATGTTAATAATATTAACATGTTGATTGAAATTTAAAATTTATTTATCCTTTTATAAAATGATAGAGTAATGTGTATTATAAATTTTTATTTTTATTAATATTATTATTGTTATCATTATTATTTCCTATTTATTAAAATTATTATTATTATTATATTTACTGTTAATATTATTAATATTTTTATTATTAATATATTACTATTATTTACATAGTTAGATGGTTTCTTAACCTAAATTTCCATGGGTCCAAAAATGGTTTAGGACAGTGGATGAAAAACCCATGTTAATATTTTTAAAAGTGAAACTGTAATGTTCTCTGGATATTTTTGATCAAACAGTATTATATGCTCTCGATCTAAAACATATGTTTAAATTTTAAAAAGAGGTAAATAAGTAAATCAAACTCCCTAAAGTAAATTAAGTGAGAAATTTTTTGTTAGATTACATAAGAAAACATAAGTAAAGTAAACTAAAAGTATATGTAAATAATAATAATAATAATAATAATAATAATAATAATAATAATAATAATAATAATAATAATAATAATAATAATAATAATAATAATAATAATAATAATAATAATAATAGTAGTAATAATAATAATAATAATAATAATAATAATAATAATAATAATAAAAATAATAATGATAATAATGATAATGATAAATGTTAATTCATAATATTTTTAGTTGGTTTTGAGTACCTGAAGAGGATACCTATGGTATCAAAATATATGGTACGAAAAGTTTTTTATTGGCGTTATCTTTTAATTAAATCGTTGCCAAATTTATTTAATTATTTATTTATAAATCATGCTGCAGCTGTTCCAATATTCAAAAGGGTTATGAAGGTTTATAACTCCCTCAAAAGAAAGGAACTAGACATTATTTTTCTTGAGACTTGTTTAGAAGAAAAGATGATTGCTTCTTTCATTTTTAAAATGAAACTAAGTGATTGTCTTTCCAGTAAAGATGTCCAATTAATACATAGAAAAACGTTAAGAAGAATGTTGGAATCAGAGAAAATAAGGAGAACTTCCATTGATAAAAAAAACTAACAAATATTGGATTAATGTTAAATAATGCTACGAATGAGTTTTGTTTACAAGTATGTGTAGAATGATGTATCAAAAATTCGATTGTGCAAATAAAATCTAAAGGGGATGCTCATATTAAAAAATTGATTAATTTAAGAAAAATATTTGGGATTTCCTAATTTAGTGTGGGGAATACTGTGACAAATTTGAGTAAAATAGTTTTGAATGATGATGAAGAGCGTGTTTTAAAATTTGGTCCAAATCACTGTATTAAGAATCGCTTGGATGAAACAAAATTGTGTGCAAAAATTGAAAGTTTATATTTTGCATATAGCCCAATCGATAAAAGGCATTAATGGTAATTATGTGAAGAGTTCGTTAAGTGCAAGTACGTTGGAGTATATCGATAAAAACAAAAAGCAGAATATTAGGGATTTTATGACTTTAAAAAACTTAGCTAAAAAAATATAAATAACTGTAAGTTTGACAAAGGAAATGGGATAGTTATTCTTGACCATGATGTGTATGTAAATAAGTTGAGTGATTTTTTAAATTCTCCTCAGTTTGTGAAATTGCCAAAGGGTCGGAAGAATGGAAAATTGCCTCCTCTTAAGGATGAAGAGTTTGTGCAAAAAATGTTAAATGGTTTTATTGAGAAGAAGTTTATTGATGAAAAGGTAGGTAAGTCTATTCGTCCAATAGGATCGCAGCCAGCAAAACTATATGGGCTACCATAAATCCATAAAGATGCTGTACCTATGAGACTAGTTTTGTCGATGGTTGTACTGCCTAGTATAAAATATTAAAGTTTTTAGATGGATTATTAAAACTGTTAATGCGATCAGAGTTTGAATGTAAGGATAGCTTTGAGTTTGTGTCTTGTGTTGCAAAGCTACAAAAACGAAGTATGAATAATGTTATGGTTTCGTTTGATGTTTGTAGTGTTTTTACGAATTTACCACTGGTTGAGACGATTAACTTATGCTGTGCGTTGTGGGATGAAAATGATTCGGAACATCACATTTTGGATAGAAGGGCATTTCGTCAACTTCTTGAATTTGCTACTTCAAATGTCAATTTTGTTTTCAATAATGAATGGTATCAACAAATAGATGGAGTCTCTATGGGTTCCTCTTTAGCACCAACGATGGTATCAATATTTTTGGCTAGTTTGGAAAAGAAAATTGCTTCTTTCCAATTTGAAAAACCCTTTGTTTATAAAAGGTATGTGGATGATATTTTTCTTGTATTTGAAAACCAGAAACATGTAGAACCGTTTTTGCATTTTATGAACAGTTTACATAAAAACATTGTATTCACATGTAAAACGGAGAGAAAGTCATCAATTGCGTTTTTAGATTTGTTAATTCAACGCAAAGACAAATAGTATGAGACAGAGATTTATAGAAAACTAACTGATACTGGTCTTTATACTTCTCCAGAAAGCTTTTGTGAATTTAAGTATAAGAGAAATATGGTGAAAGGATTGATTTATCATTCATGGTCTTTATCTTCTAATTTTGCTAACTCGGTAAAAAGTGTTGATAAATTGGTTGAGTTGTTGATAAAAAATGGATATTCTAAATCATTTTTATTGTTACTGATAAAAGAGACTGATGATAAATTGAATAAAAATCCTAAGGATCCATATTTTGGAAAGTCTGAATGTAATTTTATCAAATGGGTGTGAATTGAGTGTTGATTTAAATAATAGTAAAAATGGATATAAAAAAATTGAGCCTAAATATGGATTAGTATTGCCGTACTCTGAAGGCTTTACAAATTATAAGAGGAAGTTAAGTAAACAGATGGGAAATTTAGAGTATAAGATCGTCTCTAATTCGTGTAAGGTACGCAATATGTTTATTAATAAATCAAAAACTCCGGTTGGATTGTGTTCTGATCTCGTTTATCCATTTACATGTAATGGGTGTAATACCACATACATTGGAGAGACTTCCCGTCATCTCTGTACTCGAGTTCTAGAGCATTGTCGATTGAAGGGTTTGACCAATATTAGTGAACACAATAGAGGCTGTAAAAGTGAAATAGGAATGTCGGATTTTAGAATTTTGTTGAGAAGTTTTAATAATTATTGGGAACGCGTGATATGTGAAGCATTACTGATAAGGTCATTGGATCCAAAGATTAATGTGCAAAGTGCTGTGACTATGAATGTTTTGAATGTTTTTAAATAGTTTACGTATGTTAAATCATGTTTGTTTTTTTAATATTATTAAAATAATTGAAAATTTTAAATTACATTAATTTTTTAAAAATTAGAATATAAGTGAAAATTTTAAATTAATTAAAAGTGAATTGAATATATTTTATAAATATTCATTTATTACAAAATTAAATTAATAAAAAATAATTTGTTTAAATTAAATGTTAATTCATAATATTTTTAGTTGGTTTTGAGTACCTGAAGATGATAGCTATGCTATCGAAATATATCGTACGAAAAGTTTTTATTGACGTTATTTTTTAATTAAATCGTTGCCAAATTTATTTAATTATTTATTTATAATAATAATAATAATAATAATAATAATAATAATAATAATAATAATAATAATAATAATAATAATAATAATAATAATAATAATAATAATAATAATAATAATAAGCATGTACTAACAACTAAATTACTGACCAACAACATTTTAAATTAAAGCAGAAAAAACGCAAACTAAAAGTGATTTTCAGGGAGACTTACACTGACTTATTATTCCGTTTTCTCCCATATTCTTAAGATTTTTTTAAATTTTCTCAATTAAATGAAATGGCTGGCGCCTAGGATTAATAACAATAGGTTCATTTTTGGTTCACTAAATTGGTTTTGACTACATCCTATTTATGTTTCATAAATATGTTTTCATAGTCTTTTATTATTTTATTCAAAGTGATATCTCGATTAATTTGATCATTTTTAAAATTTATTGGTTTTGCTTCATCTAACAATAAAATTTTCCTTTAGCGGGTTCAATACAAGTTTAATGTTAAATTTATCTAACAAATTAATTCCTCCTATTAGACTTGGTGAAATTTCATTTGCAATGAAGAAATCAACATTATTTTCTTGATTTATAATTTTTATTTTTAACGAAACTTTGCCTAATATATCTAAGAAGCTCTCATTTGCACACTTTACCAATAAATTAATATTTTCAACTTTTACATTTTCGAGCGCATTTGTTATTACTTTACTGATGACACTTATTTTAGCTCCTGTATCCAAAAGGCAATTAAATTTCTTATTATTGATCAAGATATTAATACTGGGTCTACCCCTTTCCCATTCTATGATATTTTATTACACTATCATAACCACTATTTAAAGTAGCTAATTTATTGTCCATCCCTTTATCTATGTTATCTACAGTAACTATAGATATAACTTCAATCATACCAACATTATTATACGAAATATTATCATAAAATTCAATTTCATGCAAACAATTACAAACATTATCACACATACAATCATTGATCAAGATATTACATTCAGTTTATCGCTCCAATCATTTCGTCCTGTGTTGGAGCGTTGCCATTTGGGTATTCGCTGTCGGACATCATGTTCTCATCATATCCTTGATCTGTAATTGCTGCCATATTCTGTTCATATCTGTAACTCTGAGTTCCTCTTAGATCGAAGTATTGGAATTTTAGATGGCCTGCTTTCTTGCAATGAGAACATTTTATGTTCGGACATTGGGATTTTATATGTCCTACTTTTTTGCATCTCCAGCATTGCTTTGATCGTAGTTGTTCATATCTTCTATTTGACCGCTCATAAGAATTTGAAAAATCCGAACGGTTTTTTGTCAGTAGAACTGAAGGTCGACTAGGTAAACTCCTTTGATTTAGAAATCTATTATTATTTCTAAATGGTTCTCTTCGTGGTAGGGTACATTCTCGAAATCTTTGATGTTGTTGTCTTGGTTGTGATTTTCGATATTGTTGAGCTAAATATTGATTTTGATTTTGAACCACATTTGTATAACTTCTTTTGAATGGTTTCATAGCAGCAATATCTTCGTTTTTCCTTTCTTTATTAATTTCTTCAATCTTTGTAATAATCTCCGTAATATCTTTGACATTGGAAATATCTCTCATCTTTATTTCTCATTTATATCTTTATCTTCTATTACACTTTTGCAATAAAAGGCAGTTAATTTATCTTTCGATAATTCGTGTCTTAAGATATTTTCTGCCAATCTATCAATTGTTCTAAAGAGGTCTTGAATCAATTCATTTCCTTTTTGTATCAAATAGCTTCATTTAAATCTCTTCCTAAATTTGAAGGCTCTTCGAAGACTTTTCTGCATCTTTCTTCATAACTGTTAATTTCTTCATTTACTCCTATATATAATTTAGTCACTTCCGTTGACATGAATGCTCTTATGAACGATTTTTGTAATTGTGTTAGGGTTTGAGTTAAATCACAAAATCTTTTAATTTCTTCTAAGAAAATTTCCAGATTGTCTCCAAAGAAAACCGAATAGGAGGACAAACACAAGAACTAAAAGAACACGACATTAAATATCCAACAAACAGAAACGATCTAAATCGCACACTGGTTATAAACGATAACTTCATCGAAAACATTTTATTATTAAAAGGTTCATTATAATAATTTTATTTTTAACCAATCAAACTTAATAAAAATAAATTAAATATTAATTTTGTTATTATTTAAAAATGGCTCACAGAGAAAAGTATAAACCAAAAATGACAACTAGTAAATCACGAATAGATATTAATATAAAATTAGAAGCCATCAGATTGTATAATAACAACACGGATCTCCGTGACATCAGTGCGTTGCTTGCAATCAAGCGTGAAACTATCAGGTATTGGATAAAGAAAGACAAAGAAAATCTCATTTCGAACAGTTGTTTAAAGAAATATAATAAAGTTTCCAATTCAGCAAAACGAGAGGCCGTTCAAATGAGAAAGAACGGGATGACATTTGTAGCAATTGGTGCAATGTTCGATGTCAATCCGAAAACCGTGCAAACATGGATGAATAAACCGGAATTTAATAGTTCTCATTCACAGTTCATTGACAGAGATGTGGAAACTAAAGAAACAATCTCATTCAATAAGCTACCGAAATATTTGACAGATAATAGTCAAGTGGAAATGAAACAAGGAAAAGAAAATCTCATTTCGAATAACCGCCCAAAGAAATATAATAAAGTTTCTAATTCAGCAAAACAAGAGGCCGTTCAAATGAGAGAGAACGGAATGACATTTGTAGCAATTGCTATAATGTTAAATGTCAATCCGAAAACCGTGAAAACATGGATGAATAAACCAGAATTTAATAATTCTCATTCACAATTCATTGACAGAGATTTGGAAACTAAACAAACAATCTCATTCAATAAGCTACCGAAATATTTAACAGAAAATAATCGAATAGAAATGAATTCGGAGAGTGAAGAAATCTCAGAAATTGAATTCACTGAGGAAGAAATCGAGAGAATGGAATCCATCTCGTTTAGTGAGCTGCCGAATTATTTAATGCAAATAAATCTAATGTAAAGTAAAGCTATGAATATTAAAATGATTTATTTAATAAGTATTATTTAGTATTTTTTGTTTAAATTTAATTCACAAATTGTTTTATTTACAATGTTTTTTGTGTCAAAGAATTAGAAATTTTAACAAAAAAATATTTAAACAAATTTTCACGATTAATTATAATATGAAATTTTATTGCCTTTTAAATTTAAAATCATTATTATTGATATCAATTGTGCCTGATGTAGGGGGGTGGGGTCATCACTTTGATGTGGTAGGTATATTAAAAATTTTCATAATAAATTGTGAAGTCAATTTGATTGGAATATAAAATTTATTATATTTCTTTATTATATTTCGATTTCTTTATAAATTCATATATAATTTTTTTTCATGATACAGAAGAATCTCAATTATCATGACTAACCGGAGATTGAAATGGATAATAAATAATCGACACAAGAAAAAAAAATTAATTACAATAAATATTTGTATTGTATGTTCAAATATTTAAGAAATTCAAGTTTTGTTGACTCATATTCTTTAAGTCTCCAAAGAACTTCATAGATATATCTAAACATTCTAACTCTTTTCCCCATCAGCAGTTACAACTTCAAATATCTCTTCGACACGTCGAAATTGCAATTTTATCACTCATTGACATATTCATATTCTATTTCATTTGGTTCCATGAATGTTTCAGTTTTGTCAGACTCTTTCATACTGTGCAGCATTTGTATACATCAATCTTTTTCTGGTACCTTATTAGTGATTCTTTATTATTTTCGTCTGCAAACAATAATCGTAAAAGGATCTTTTTCGATAGTCTTTTTGGACTCTGATTCATTGGTTACATTAGAGGCGTGAGGTTTAGTGGAATAAATTTTACTATAAACATATCAACATTTGAAACCTTGAGTTTAGGGGTAAAACAGTGCATTGCTTATGTAGCATCATTCAAGTCTACCTTTTCTGGAAGACTACTTATATTTTTAAAACATCCGACATTCTTCAATTTCCAAATGAGAACTGTGCCTGCTTGTTGAATTAACAAACACCGCGGTAGTTGCTTGTTATTTCATGTTTTGACTCTAAAGACTTAATGGGAAGTTTTCTTTCAATTATAACATGCCTCATCAGGATTATATATAATTTCAAGAAAATACACTCTTTGACTTCTTCATTTCAAGATTTTTTTCATAACTTGACGCTCATGGTGGTCATTATCAGACAATAAACAAATAGTATATGGTGTAATATTTTCATATTTTATTATTTCCAATATTGTTGAGGTCCCCATATTATATTCTTTAGACATAAAATGTTCCGAAACATCTCTTTTTAAGACATTCATAAAATCCAACTGGCCTTTTAATGATGGCACAAATTTTTTCCTTTTGTTGACATATAAGTAATATTAAAAATAAATATCTATGTCACTACTGAGAATGGCTTTACAGAAGTATAACAACGGCTTTTGAACCATTATGCAACACTGACTTTACAAGCATATATGTACATTAGTTACCAGGACTCAATACAACTTTGTTAAACACATTGTAAGGCGCTTGATATACAATTAAATTCTGTATTTTTATATGTTAATCATTTTTCTATATGTTACAGTATATGGTACAGCATGTGTATTATTACATTTCCAAATTAACAGACACACCTGCACACATGTTATACTTAAAGATATTTCGATACATTTACTGACATTATCAGGCGAATTGCAAATCAAAAAATAGTATAGATTTATTAATTTTTAAATTCAAACAAATTATGAATAATATATTAATATACTTTTATAAAAAATAATTTAATTCATTTAAATTTACTTTTAAAATTATACTTTAATTGTTAAATCAAATAATATATTAAAGTTTTTAATATTTAAATTTTAAAAATTTAAAACCAACAATATTTTTATTTATCCAAAATTTTTTAATTAAACTATTCAAGCACATTCACTCATACTCAGAGCATTGTGAACATCAAATGACCTTATCCACAAAGTTTCACTAATAACACGTTCCTAATAACTATTAAAATGAGACATCCTTATTTTACTCATATGTACTTTTTTATTGTGTTTACTGATATTGGTCTTTGGAGTACATAGATGATGTGAAGTCTCTCCAATACATTTTGCATCAAACCCATTATATGTAAATTGATAAACTAGATCCGAACCGAAATCTACCAGAGCTTTTGACTTATAATAAATGTATTTATTATAAATTCCCGGAAATAAATTATTTTCTATGATTTGTCGGTGTTGAAAGGGGATCCACGTAAACAATTAAAAAAATATAATTTATTATTTAAAGAATTAATATCATTTTAGGATTCTTCTCTGCCCAAAGTTTAAAAAATTATCTTAAGTCCATTTCAAAAATGTAATATAGTGATCTTGGAAAAAAATATAAGATTACCTATTTTAATTAAGAGCTCTAATTGACGGCGCCCTTTTGTGGGCGCCATTATTAAGGTAAACTTAAAAATATTAAATAATAAATTAATATTTATATTTCTTATTTTAAAACGATTAAATTCATATAATACATATTATTTTAAAATATGTAATAAATTCCTTACAAAATTTCATTAATTATTTAAATAATATTTTAAATAAATAAAATCAGTTAATTTTCTTTGACAAATTTAAAATTATAATAAATAATTCAAAGTTCCAGTGATATCTACAAATTGCTTGGAATTATTAAATTTTGCTGTAATTAACAATAATTAAAATACAATTCAAATCAGTTTTGTTTTAAGTAGAAATTTCTGTTCAGAAAATTTGGCAATTAAAAAATAAGTTGAAAAGCTCAATTTCCAGGACAAACTATAAAATATTAATTGAAAATATTTCAATTGAAATTCCACCAAGTCTAATTAGAGTAGAGTAGAAGACATTTATGACAGAAATGTCTACGAAACGAATGAAAATGGCGGATTTTACAACAATTTCAAATGAAACTCAAAACAGAGTTTTTGGAAAACAATAAAAATTAACCAAAAAGAGGTCCAAAGCAGTCATTAAAAATTCTTTGTTTAAATTTAGGAATAAATTTATTTGAAGGCATCAAAATGTCGAGGTCTTTGTTTTGATTATATAATTTTGGTAAAAATGTGTAATAAATATGAATAATAAAATATTTTGTTTAATAATAAGATAATTTTATAAAAAAACATTAATTAAAACGAATAATGCAAGAGGAAATAACATCACTGAAATAGGAGCCCGTTGGTTTGTTATACAATATATGTACAAATTGTAACAATAAATGTTCAAAATATATACAGGCCCGGCTCGGTTTTTTTGTGTCTGTGAGGAATGTTTGGCGCCTTTGATTTTTTTTTCAATAAGTTACTAAAAACCTATATTATAAACAAAAACCAGCCACTATTTTCTATGGTTTTATATTATTATCGTTTAAAAGTAAAGCAAAGCCATTGTCAATATTTTTTGATGTTTGATAATTTATAATTGTCAATTTATTCGGTTTGTAGTCTATAAGCGGTGTAAGTGCATCCTTTTCCAATTCTACGACTAAATTTGTTAGTCGTCTATCACCAAATATTTGTTCCTTACAAAATGAAGAATAACCCATAGGCATTGAAAATTGAACAACTTCCTTGCTTTTCATTGGATAAATTGCATTTCTAGTAGCAAGCCCAATTTAATGACCCGCTAAAACTGACGGTTTAACACGAACTTTTCTAACCATGAATTTTGCATCTAATAATATTATTTGTGGAATAATTTTTGTACATGTTAAACTATTTTCACTATTGGATCTTGTCAATTTAATTTGAACACTAACACCAGGTAATAAATATTTTGCTTGATCAAAGAAATCTAATTGAAGAGGGGAACAAACAATGATTGGTTTTGATTTTGAAATCCAAATTTTTCTTTTTGCATCATTTTCGTCGTAACCCTTTCCACCTAAACAAGTATGTTTTGTATCGTGATTGTAACTAATAATAGTTTCAATCATTCCCTTGTGTGCGAATGCATAGTTACTTCCTTCAATCTTGGTAGAATTAAAATTTACTTCAACATCCTTAAAAAGAGTTTGGAAAAAGGAATTGTTTGCAGTAACATCTGATTCATTAGATAAATTTTCACCATTACTATTTACAATTTTCATTTGAATGTAGAGTAATGTATCATTCAAATCCGAGTATTCGGTTTGAGAGCTGTTGATGTAAAATTTAATTGAAGTGTTTCCTGGAACTGTAATTGAATTCACCGGATAAATATCTTCAAAAAAAACATTTTCAATTACAGCTTGAGATTGTCTATCAAAGATGCATAATTCAGATTTTGCACTAATCATGACTGGAATATAGTTCAGTATCCTTTCATTCGTTTGTTTATATGTTTCTTGATAATTTCTCGACGTTTAATTGTTCTTCTTTTTTGTTCTTTATTAAATACATCAGATACTTTATTAATAACAGATGGCAAGTGTTGCATTACAGTAGGTATAGAATCTTTGATTTCATATATTGCATTGGATTTTAAAGCAGGCAAGATTTGAGCATTATTTTTTATTACGTCATTAGCAGTTTCATACCAAAATTTCCAATACGTTAAAGAATAGATAAAGCAAATCGTCTAATTGTTTTTAACCAACCAGATCCGTACTGTTTATCTACAAATACGGTAAATCCCCATCATTTTGATGGGTGCTATAAAAGTTTACAATATCTGGATTACTCATTTATTTTACGAAAATGTAATGCCAAGTAAGTTTTATCTTGTTTACCAAATATATATTTTACACTGTCGTCACGAATATTGATTTCTATATTGTTTATATATGAGGATGATACTGACAAACACATTGGATTTTTCTCAATGAATTGAACTAGATCGTCTTTTTTATGTTTTTCTATCCAAACACACTTAAGAAGAGGAACACTTAATTCACTCACAAGAACCGGTTCGATAATATTTGCATAAATCTTCATTTGTATATTTCTTTGCATTAAATTCGGTAAACCGAATCCAACAATGACGTTTTCACTATATGATTCTTCATTTAATCCCAAACTAAGAGCCAAAAGTTTACTAAATTTAGCACTACTGACATCATCTTCCAATGTTTAATTTCACAAGATTTGAATGGATGGGGATAAAATGTCATTAACTGATCAGTAACTTGTGAAAACTCAGTAATGGATAAATTTTCTTTAAATGTATCAGTATACTCGACATCATAATAATAAGTTATAGTTAATCGAATCGTATCAAATTTTGTTTTCTTATTTGATATACGTATCTGATTCATATTATCATTAAAATTCATTTTTTATTTATTAAATCCCAAGCATGTAGCTTCTTCAATACTGTCAAATGTAACTTTGAAGGGAAAATATTTACAATTAATATTTAAAATTTTATTGTCAATATATATCAGAAAAAACGTAGAGTCGTGAGTAGGTAGTTAGTGACTTTCTGCGACAACACTCCTACCCAACTTTGCGACAGATTAAAATACGTAATTACATAATCAATCTTTAATTATCTTGATTACATAATTATGAAATCAAGATAATTCATTTTTGTGTGCGCACATTTTTTTGGATAATATTTTTGAAATTATTTTTCGAATTAAATTTTTGGCGCATTTTTTTAAATTCAAATGATGGATTTTTAAGGAATAGAGTCGATTAAATAAATTTCTAATGAAATTTTATCTTCTAGGTTTTTACAAAAAAATATGTATATTGTTAATGCAGTGGGGAAAAAGTTATTTCAATGAAAATGATTGGTTAAGAGTAAATTTTATGATATTTTAATGGGAAATAATCGATTAAGAACAAGTTTGTTGTCATTTATAAGGGGTTGAGTTGGTTGAATGTCTGTGTTCAAAGGGTAAATATTTTCTAAATGGAGAATATAAAGGAGGAATTTATAATATTTATAAGGGATTTGTTCAGATAGATATCAATATGTGTAAATCTTTTGAGAGAATGGAAATAATGTCATTTAAAGAGAAATGATTGGTTAAGAAGAGAATTTATGATCTTTTAAAGGGATGTGATTGGTCAAGAGATGAATTTTATTTTATGGGGATTTCAAGAAATTTATTCTGTTGAATATCGATATGTCGGTGATTTTTATGAAAATAATGAATATAGCCGGGATTATTGTCATTTAAAGAGAAATGATTGGTTGAGAGTAAATTTTATATTATTTTAGGGGAAAACGATCGGTTAAGAGTGGGAATTTATGATATATTTAGGGGAATTTTTGCGGTTGGATATCGATGTCAAAAGATAGATACTTTGTGAAATCGATACATTTTCATTGATTTAAAGGTTATCAAAATATAATAATATGATTTTACTTAATTTTAATGATATTATTAAGTCCAAATTGTGTTTAAATAGATAGTTTTCGGGTAAAAGCAAAAATTCCAAATGATCGACGATCAAGAAGCATACGTATTCGCAGCAACTTTGATGAAGATGGAAAGCTCTTTCCGAATATGAAGAACAAACTATCGTATTGTGCTCCTGAATTTTTGGCAACACGTGTCTATCAAATGACAGGAATCAACATTGAAGAAATTGTACGGATGCATTACGAATCGGTTCAGGTGACAGGTTTGAAATGTTTAGATGATTGTATTGTCTGTGCTGATCCCTCAATGTTGACTAGTCCATTTAGATGGAGATTTTGCAGTGTGACTACAAGAGGAAGGAAATTGTACATATTTTGTTGGCAAAACTAAGAAGAGCTTATTATAAGCAGATTTGCGACGATGTAAATTAAATAAAATTTTTAATTTGATCTTTATCTTTTTACGAGTTTATTTTTATGTGTTTATTTGTGGATTATCAATTTTTATTAAGTATTTACTAGGTTGAATTAATGTAAATATCATGGATCTTTTAATTTGATTGTTATTGAAATTATTATTATTATTATTATTATTATTATTATTATTATTATTATTATTATTATTATTATTATTATTATTATTATTACTACTACTATTATTACTATTACTAGTATTATTATTATTAATATTTACTTTAAAATTTAATAACATGTATAAAATATAATAATGTTAAAATAAATTTCAATCTTAAAGTGACATTAAAAATTAAATTACAATTAAAAATTAATACCACATAAATATTTTGAAGAATTTAAAATCATGTATAAAAAATTTCAATCTTAAATTCAAAAACTAAAATAAATTTCAAACATAAAATGATATTAAAAATTAAATTAAAAATAAAATTACATATAAAAAATTAATATCAAATTATTATTTTGAAAAAATTTAAAATCAATAAAAATAAATTCAAAAATTCGCCTAAAATTTGAATTTAAGTAAAAGTGCCACAAATTTGAATTTTAAAAAATGCGCCAAAAATTTCTAAAATAAATTCAAAAAAATCAATTATCTTAATTATGTAATTATGTAATTAAGATTTATTACATCATTATGCAATTGAATCCGTTGCCAACCCATCTCCCTATTGTATTATGCAATTATTTTATGGTGCAGTGTGCTCCTAACTACCTAGTTAATTTAATTTTTAATTAAAATATTTGAGTAACCTTTTAGTTTTCCTGAAATTTAATATAAAAGCTTTCAAATGGTAGCAAAATGAAAAAAAATATTCATAATTATGATTAAAGAATTAATGCTATATTTAATACTACTAATGCCTTTTTTAATTCCCTTAAAAATACGGTGTTAAATTCAGAGGGTTGATTATATAAATTACATAATTTGTATTAAATTATATTAATGTATTATTAATATATAAAAAAATATTTTAAATTAATTTTATATAATTATTGAAATCAACACGACAATGATTTCATTATTAGAAAGTGCAACTCAAATATCGCGTCTACTATGAATTTCAAATGTTTACTGTATGTTAAAATTTGAAAAATTATAAATATAATAAATATTTCAAAAAAATTATAAACTAGTGAAAATAATGTTATAATTTGTTTGAAATACATATTATATAGTTAAATAATTAAATAAATTTGGTAACAATTTAATTAAAAGATAACGCCAATAAAAAACTTTTTGTATGATATATTTCGATAGCATAGCTATCATCTTCAGGTACTCAAAACCAACTAAAAATATTATGAATTAACATTTAATTTAAACAAATTATTTTTTATTAATTTAATTTTGTAATAAATAAATATTTATAAAATATATTCAAATCACTTTTAAATAATTTAAAATTTTAAAATTTCACCTATATTCTAATTTTTAAAAATTAATGTAATTTAAAATTTTCAATTATTTTAATAATATTAAAAGAAACAAACATGATTTAACATACGTAAACTATTTAAAAACATTCAAAACATTCGTAGTCACAGCACTTTGCACATTAATCTTTGGATCCAATGACCTTATCACCAATGCTTCACATATCACGCGTTCCCAATAATTATTAAAACTTCTCAACAAAATTCTAAAATCAGACATTCCTATTTTACTTTTACAGCCTCTATTGTGTTCACTAATATTGGTCAAACCCTTCAATTATTCAAATTAAAAGTGAATTGAATATATTTTATAAATATTTATTTATTACAAAATTAAATTAATAAAAAATAATTTGTTTAAATTAAATGCTAATTCATAATATTTTTAGTTGGTTTTGAGTACCTGAAGATGATAGCTATGCTATCGAAATATATCGTACGAAAAGTTTTTTATTGGCGTTTTCTTTTAATATTATATAGTGTTTTTCTAACCTATCTGATGATGACAGGGAAACTGTCAAAATACATTAAAAACGGATGTTTGAGCAGTATTTATTAATAATTTACTTTATCTTCATTATATTTCAGACTGTAGATCCATTTTGTTTTATATTCTTTAAAAATTATCTGCAATAATTATTGTAAATGTTTTAGACATGAAATCTAAAAATCGCATAAATGAAACATATTACCAAACTGGCAATATTTATTATTAACTCTATTCCTATGATCATTTTTTATAGACAGGACCCCCAACAGAAATAATCAAACACAAGAAAAATTTCATTCAAAAAGGAAATGAGAAACAATTATGTTTTTAATTAATTTTTTAGAAAAGATATTTAATTTATAAAAATTATGAACGCAATATAATTTTTCAAGCTTAAACATACTAATTTATTTGCAATTATGTAATTATATGATGAAAAATTGAATTGAAATTATCCAGCTGTAGAGAGCATTTCCTGCAAACGTTTTTGTGAACAATTTAAAATATTGTCATGAGAAAATTTGGGCCTAGAAAAGGGAATTTTTAGTAATATTGACTGTGGACCCATATTGGTTTGCCTTGAACACAATTAACATATTACCAATAAACATTTTAATATTTTCAATGGGTTTTAGTGTATTCAAATTTATTTTAACTCCAAATTTTTAGTAAAAATCACTTGTTAAATTTAAGTAAAGCACCAATTTATAAGATTCTGGAATCTGACCAAATCTACGGGTTACCTAACAATTCCTTAGCGCAACTGAAATAATACAGAGAGTTGAGACAAATCGTTTTTACAAGATATACTAATGTTTTGTCTTTGAATAAAATAAAAATAAAATATTTTTAAATTAATTTGAAAACGAATTTAAATTAAATATCCAAAAGTAGTGCAAAATATTAATTAAAATTTAAAAACGAAAAATTATGATTTTCTGATAAAAAATAATAGTGAAATCACAGAAAATCACGATTTTTAAAAGATATTTTAAGGGTGGAGGTCAAAACTATTTTAAAATACAATTTTTTGTTTAAAGAAAGTTTAAAGGATTCTTCTATCCTTATAACGGTAAAATTGAACATTTTAAATGTGAGTAGCTTTGGTGTACCGTAATCCTGTAATTTATTTTAAAATTCTTTGATGAAGATATTGAATCTCCTATAAAAGATAAAATAAAAATAATTGCTTTACGTTTCGACATTATTTTAAAAAAATTAAAATTATTTATTATTTAATTAAACGAATTGCATTACATAAACATTAAAGATTAATTTTATCGTTAGTAAACACTAAAAGCTGTGGTCTGGTGGTAAATATAATATATAAACAAAGTGGTAGGTTTTTGGTGGCAAAATTCCAATCAGCAGGTCTTGTTTAATTTTTAACAATATATAACGATCTGAAATTTTATTTAATATATATCAAAAAACAATATTGCTAAGGCTTAATTTCAGTGTTAGGACTACAATATATTTTTTTTAAAAAAAATTGTGTTAGGGCTCAATTTTGGGAGCGGACTTAATTTCGGAGAAACACGGTACTATCTATAATAATTGCTTTTTGTACATTAACTTCCTAATGTTTGTCAATAGTAGATTACCGGATAAGCATAATTTAGATATCATTGTTTTAACATTTTGTTATAATATAATAAAGGAGAATATAATAACTTTATCTTTAATTTTTTTATTATACTTTTTTCTCGTTCCGATTTGAATAGAGAAATTCTTCCTAAAAATTTAAGCTTTATATTACTTTCTAGAGACTAGAAACTAGCCCCATAATTTCATACAAAATAAAGTTCAGATTGCGCGCTGATTTGCTAGAATCTATCTAGTGCAAACTTCAAAGGATTACTAGTAGTATACTACTAGCTTACTGAACCACTAGCCCATTCAAGGTCTAAGTCAAATTCATATAAAGTAAGAGATCAAGGTCATATTTTGTAAGACGTCAGGTGCATTTTAAGTCAAAGTCATATTACAAAATCGCCATTTTGAATTTTGGTCGGTTTTCAGTCAATCTGCAACATGTTTAGATTAATTTTGGATAAAAAAACCCGATTTCGACTCAAAGGCCATAAATTGTTATACTTTAAACGTACTTTTGGCTGTTTTGTTGTTGCGAGGGATAAACGTGT
Organism: Schmidtea mediterranea; assembly: GCA_022537955.1. NCBI lineage: Eukaryota > Metazoa > Platyhelminthes > Tricladida > Dugesiidae > Schmidtea > Schmidtea mediterranea. The sequence continues at coordinate 74,409,621 of CM039681.1, forward strand.
TGTCGTATTTTGATCGAACAACAATGTTAGGCTAATGACTAGTTTCAAGAACCCAAATATTTATCGATGAAATTAATCATTACACTACAAATGCAACTAATATAAAGATCATTTTTTAATAATTATCAAACATAGTGATGAACGTTTTCATTGATTGATATATCAAACATTACAGTAATTTTCAAATAAAACCTAAATTTTGATGACTGGTCCAACAATTAGTAATTATTCGAGAATGTTTTACTTCGAACAGTTCTTAACAAAAACTGTAATATCCAAATGAAATATTCAAATATATCCATATTTTCATATCAAACACACATAACATTAATTGAGTAAGATTGGTAAATATATCCTGGTAGCATTGGCCTTGAATTATGTGATAAATAGACCACAATGATTTATATTGTTTAAAGTTTATTTCATGATTGCCACAATGTAACTTAAATACCGCTTTGAATGTATGATCATCGTGTTTTCATATGTGATAAGTCGATTGGATCTAATATCATCATTTATCATATTTATAATATATTTTTCTTGAGTTAGTTGCTTAATGTATTTAACAATATTTTTAATTCCTCATACACTATTCAAATGTAATAATAATTCATGATCTTAATTGTTAGATGTTTGCATGTTAAGTCATGATATAAATATTGCATATATGTGTGCCAACTTTGTATACAAATTTGCATAAATGTGTAATATTTCAAATTACATGACCCATTTCAAATAAAACTGACACTAGAATTGGCTTTTTCATCTAAAATTAACTTAAAAATGATGTTGTTTGACTAAAACCTAACATTTGTTCGAAATTCGAACCAAACCCCTTTTACCAACTAGTACCCAATAGACGCCATCTGACGCTTAGTTCATAGGTTTTGACACTAGTGGAAGCGGTTCAGTAAACTCATAGTTATCTTCTATTACTGTATTTGAAAATCAAAAACCTTTACTATTTGAACTTTAAATAATTTCAAATTTATTTTTTAAACAAATTAAAAAAAAATTAAAACACAAATAGTTTTAAATTTTTTTAATTAATTTTAGAATAATTTTAAAAATTTATTCCACATCCAAACCTCTTAACTCAATATGAAGCAAATTGATTCGACTCCAGAAAAAGCAAATTCTAAATTTTTTAAACGAATTAATTAATTGTTTTCGTGACATTTTCAATTTAATTTTTGTAAATACTTGATAACATTGGCCGGGAAATATTTGAAGTTGAATAGAAATTTGTTTTACTAATGAATTTTAATTTAAGATGTACAATTTACACATAAATTTTATAACTATAATTTACTATAAATTTTAGAACAGGCCAGTTGTCAGCCAGGTATTAAGACGAAAGAGTTAAGCCTGCTCCGAACAACAATTAAAAAATTATTTGACTAACGGTCATCCTAAATGCCGAATAGTGGCAACTCGACATATTTACATGGCATTGGTCTGACATTTTTCGGTTGACTGTGCTATTTTCAACTTTCAATTTTATTTAACTAAAAGTCAGAAGATTGAATTTGAGAAGACCCGACAACATTGATTCCCATCTTCATTGATCAATAAAAGACTAAAACTATTGTATACAGACAAGTATTGAAATAAATTTGTAATAACAGGATACGTAAAATTAATTATAATAAATAATGAGTTTGAATTCTTGCAAGTTGAAGCCAGGTAATAAATCTGGTATTTTATAAATAAGTAAAACTCAAAATAACTTTATAACAAAATATTAATTATATGATGAAGGAGAATGACACAAAGACCCAAACATGGCTTGTGATATCGACTACTCCAAGAAACTCCTGGAAGCTTTACAAAAATATAATTAAATCCCCTTGAACTTTTCACATCTAATTATTTATTCATTATCATTTCTACTTTTAGATACTTGTTCTTATTGTCCTTCCTGAGTCTTCTTTACGGGATTTCAATATATTTTCTATTGTCAAATTGTTTCTTGTTAATGTTGTTTGAAAATATTTTCATGGATATTTCTCATGAATCACAAATAGTTTTGAGCTCTCTGCCTTAAAATAATTGATATGCCAATTCCATGATATTAGAGAGCTAGCCTTGCTATTGATACATTTACTAGTAATACTACTGATACGCTAGAAATGTACATTAATAAAAGATCACAACTTGTCTTTCCATTTAAATAACTCCTTGAGAACCTCCAAATTGTTAGTTACATTCTTCACCTCAAGAAGTTTAACCAATTTTACATTAGGTTTTAAACAATCAAATTCATGTGCCTTCAAGTCTTCCATAAGTTTGTTTTGTTCGATTCCAATATTTCTCTACGAATTTTGTAATTTAAAGTCTTTGGCAGCATTGGTTGTTTGTAATATAACCATTCCTGAGTGGTAGAGCAAAGGGTTAGCTTTAACCGTTCTTGTTTCATTTGCAAAAATAACGGAATTTCTCATAGACTCACTTTAGTCTCTCTTTTTATATTACAGAAAATTACATTTCTTTCTAAAGTTTTGACATAACCCATTCTTTTTGACATATTTGTTTGAATTAATGATGTTTTAAATACTATTTTGACACTTGAGGGATTCCAAAGTGCATAAGGCTTTATTTTCAGGTCTAAATTACACTAGTATTTCTATAAAAATTAAAGTATTGGAAACTCTATCTAGTGCAGAATATTGAGGGAAACTATTTGTCTTGGTACGTAACCTTTTTCATCTTGATTTTAAAATAAAATTCTTCGTTTCCCTTTATAAAGTGAAATTATGGTACTAAATTCTAAAGGATTTAGTATGAATTCCAAAGTATTATGATTCCAAGGCTGCGGTAAAGTTGACCGAACATTTATATGTTTGTCTTTTATTGATAAACCTTTTAACCTTTGTTTCTTAAGCACAAATTGGATAGCAAATATCAACTTTATACCAGTGCATTATGTAGAAAAAAGGTCACTGGAAGAAAATTAAAATCAAAAATCCTAATTTGTCATTCATTATTTCCACAGTAGAAATGAGATTCCATGAACACCACGTCCCATAGCAGTGACTTTGAAATAGGAAAATTTTCAAATATTTAAAAGATACATTTTTGAAACCGGAAAGTAAAAGTGAGTTTTTATTCGTTTAAGTGGTCGGTACTTATTAGGTACTGCAGCTTTTGTATTTATAACTTCTATTAATAAAATAATTTATTTCACTAAATTCAAATAAAATGCTATTTTTCAAGATTATTCAAACACAAATTTTTTTTGAGAAGTTTTTCTTAAAGGTAAACTATTGATATTTTCAGAAGGACAGATTTCATAATTCTTACATTCAATTCACATTAATAGACTTAATTTATTATTTCATATTTACAAAACATTATGTTAATTTGAAAATACTATTTAAATACACAAAATATACTTGCAGTACCCAAAAAAAAATATAGTTTAAAAAATTGTATTTTTTACTAAACAATTCATTAAATGAAAAAAATACATATATTTTATTTTTGAAAATGTTTTTCATAAAAATCCAAATAATTCCAATATTTATTTTGTTATTATTATTAAGTGAATGAGATAAACAGAGACAAAAGAAAACAATTCTCATAAAACCTTTTGATAGTCTAGGTTTGAGTGGTGTTACTTAATATTGTCGTTGGCATTTGTTAAAAGTTTATTTGTTTAAATGAAGTTTTCGTTTGAATTTGAAGATAATTTATATATGATTTAAATATGAAAAAGATTTATTTGGTTTTTTTAAAAATTTTGTCAGTTAAAGTCTTGAAGATTTTAATTTTGGACAAATTTCCTATAATAATAAAGCACAACTGTTAAATAATATTCAATAAGCCACATGAAACATTTGCCAATGTTTATTTAAACAAATATGCGCTAAAATTAGCTATAAAATTGACAGTTGAACTGATTGTTTGAAATATAAAATGATTTTTAAATCAAATAAATATTTCATTTTAATTTATGCTCAAATTTAATAAATTTTAGTATTTAATGATTTTAATAGTGTAATAATTAACTTTATTAAAGTGTAAAATTAAAAATATCATATTAGTATCGAGATTGCACTAATAATTAATTAAATGCTTAAAATAGCAATTATTAATTTCAAAAATAAATTTTTTAACATTTTGTAGAATTTGTGATTTAAAAAAAGCAAAATTTTTAATTTTTGATAAAATTTTTTGAGAATTTAATAGCAGATTTTTCTTTAAATAATAATGGTTTATTCTAAATAGTTTAAAGTTCAAGACTACCTGACGATCACTGTTATTCAGTCGAAATACATTGTAGCTGAATATAAATTTTGGATTGGTCTTTTCTTTAATACGAATATATAATAATATATTTAATACATCTTGCTAATATATTTTTTCCAAATAATTAAAATTGTAAAACAGAAAGATTTGTTTCCTAAATATAACAACCGAAGTAATCACGATTTGTACATTCTTTTATCGTCATTAGTAAGTAGTACAAATATGTATTTATTTAAATATTGCCAAAGATCATGCATTAATATCTCTTATTGTTTGTTTAAATAAATAGTAATTGGTTGTTGCTTTTCTAGTATATATTTATTTTGCCACAAATATTGCTATTTTAAATTATGTTTATATCTCCTAACATATCATATAACAATAACACAATATATAACACACAGATATAAATTGAAAAATTATTTAAATATATTAAATATAGAAAATTTACTTTTGAATTTCCAATTATATTATACGTTTATTTTCAAAAATAAATAAATAATTTTTTAAGTAATTTTTATCCGACCGGTCTTTTTCAACCGCTAATCAATCATTCAGTGCACAATCATATTTGTGAATGAAAAGTGACTATATTATATTTTAAATTAATTTTATATTAAATTATTATTCTTACAATATTTAAATTATTCAAAGATGTAAAAAAAAATTATTATAAAAATGTATAATAATGTACTTAAAATAAATTATTTGTAGAAAAAAATTTTTAAAAAATTTCTTGAAAAAATATATTTGTTTTTTGTGAAATTCATTAGGTGTTTTATGTGAATGTTTTTGATGAATTAGTCAAATGGATTTAGAGTTGTATAATAACAAGTAAAAAAGTTGAAACTGATTCTGCTTTTTTATTAATTATGTTCTTTTTTATTCAAACGTATCGAATAATTTGCATAATTATGATTTTTTTACTAAACTAGAAATTTGGCTGAATATCTAGGCAATCATTTGCGATGTGCTCAGTGATATACGAAGTGAGCGCCTCTCTTCGGACGTAGATTAATTATTGGAATTACTGTCTATCCATTCTGTTTGGGGAATCCTTTTGAAGTTATTTGTTGAAAGAAAATAAAAGTGATCACTTCAAATTAGCTTCAACTCTCTTATTGTGATAATGATAAAAAAATTGTAAAAAATTTCAGCAAAAAATATTATTATTTTATTAAAATCAACCCAACAAACATTTATTTCTTTTAGAATCTTTTAAAAAATATATAATTTGTTTAAGATGTTTTTATAATGAAATCCGAGTGCTTTTCTTATTGTAACAAAATAAAAACTTGAAACTTAATTTTGCTAACAGCTTTTTATCTTTAAGAAGATTCTAAAAATTTAATTATTGTTATTATTATTTTTATTATTAATTTTTATTTTCAGTTAAAATATCATTGATATTATAAATTTCGCAATCCATGACAAATTGATAAAACAAAATGTATTTCATTATCACGGAAAATTCATATCATCAACAATTTTCAGTATTCAAACAAATTCAAGCGACTTATTTCAATATTATAAAAACTACATAGTCTTTTAGATTTTCACTAAACTTTTTTCTAAATCTCTTGAAAAATTTGTAATTTTCCTAAATATTCTGATTTTTTGATGTAGAAATTATTATATAATAGAGGTTTTGATTACAAATTTATTTAAAATAGTATCAATATCGTTAAAATTAATAAATATGTTTAGTAATAAATCTCAAAACCCTAATAAATTTAGTTTCTGATTTAATGTATAAATATTCATTTAATGGATGCAATGCCACATAAATTGGAAAGACTTCCCGTCATTTTCGCTACGGGTCCAGGAACATAGCCAATCGAGAAGTGTGAATAATATTATTGAACATAGAAAACTGTAGGAATGAAATTTAGGAAAAAAAGATACAACTGATTATAAAAGATTTTAAAATTTTATATAAAAATTTCAGTAATAAGTGGAAAAGAATTTTATTTTAGGTTTTGGTCAATAAATCACAATTCCTTAAAATAAACTTTCAATAAAGATTATTTAATTAAATCATTAAATCGTAACTATTACGTCATCACTGTTTCCGTATGTAAAATTTGACAAAGATTATGATGGCAGACTGCATATGAGAATAATTTCCTCGAAATATATTTCTTTTATTTGGCTTTCTCGAGTTTATAAATATATATATTCCATTAAAATATCTCAATTAATATTTTACAAACATTCATATTACATGGTAATAACTAATTTTAAAAATTAATTATAAAAATTTATAAATTAACAACTTTAGCAAACACAAATATTTAAAACAATTAAAATTTTATCCATCAAATTTAAATTTAAACAAAATATCTTTAAATTTCTTTCTCAGAAATAATAATAAATATAATATTTTTTTAACAAATAAATAGTTATACATTTGGTAAGTTTTTGGATGTTTTAAGAATACCATATGAGTAAAATTTGAGAATGTATAAAAAACTAATGTGATACATATATTATTATAAAGTCTTTGAAAAACTAAACTAGAAGACCCTTGTCTTTATTTATCTCTATATACCACAATAGCGTTTATTACCAATAGTTCAAAAGAGGTTTTGTGCCAAAATTTAATAATAAAAAACTATTTGACATAAAATCGAAAATCACCAACATAAAAAATATATAAATAAATGCAAACGTTGATAGGAATCTCCAAAGTTCTAGAAATAAACTTCATTGATGCATGCATTAATTTCTATTTAATTGAATATTCCCATTAAACAAAGTCACAGGCGAAATATTTTAAAATTTATGTGAAATTCTTGACAATTTTAATTAATTCCTATTTCAGAATTTATGTGATGCCAATTCCTAATTTGGAATCATTGAAAGAGGATGACGCGTTTCGGTTTTTTGTTTGTTAAATCTTGAATCTTAAATCATCTTGGTGTCTAAAGAAAAAAATTAAAGAACGAAAATCTTATTTATTCTATATGGCTTTCTGTCTCACTACCTCTTAATTTGTTTAAAAATAAAAATAGAAGTAATATCTCGGCTTAATCGTCAGACCACTGATATCAACAGAAAGTGAAGCAAATGTTGAAAGAAAGTTTTTTCAAACCTTTCAAGTAAAGATTCCAATTTGAGAGACCATTGTTATAAGAATTTAAAATGACTTTTTAAAAAAATTACAAAATATTCTTATAACAATGCAAAGTAACAATTCATTTGTCGGAAAAGTCTCTGTTAAAATTTTGTGAAAATTTTTTTTTAATACTTCTAAAATTTGCAATCTTTTTAAAACTATTCTTAAATTAAACTGGTATTTTTTAAACATATATCACTATGACCAGTGATCCTTATCAAATTTTTTACCAGATTTCTTTATAAATTTTAGTCTAAATTTTCTTTAAATTAAATTATTTTTCTGGCTCCCTTTAAATTTTTTCCCTTTTTATGGTTCTTTCTCTAAGAAGTTCAGAAATCACTGCTGTTCGAGGGTTGAATAAAGAATTTTGTTTGCCGCGTCTGTGTGCGTGATTGTGGTTCCTTTGGACTTTGTTATTTGTGTGCACACATACACGCGACATTTTTTAAACCAGTTGGTTGGAAAAGAATTTTTTTGTTATCGAGTTCATCGAATTTTTATTGTGTCGTTGAATTTGGATTATTATTTTAAATTTTTGGAACTTATGTTTTTTTTCTGCTTTGTTGTTTAAAAGCGGTTTTGAATTTATGAAAATTTCGATTTGTAATATATTTTTCAAAGGCTTTGTTTTGTTTTCATTATTATTAACCTAATTTAAAATGTCCAAGAAAAAGGGAGATTGGACTAAGTATCTATCTTGTCAAGAAGAATTAAACTGGACCAAAAGTTGGTATTGTGAGAATGTCTAGTGTTGGTAAATCAACGTTTTCACTTAAAGCCAATCAGCTGCAGAAAATTTTCCTTTCAGTACATTTTATTCAAATGAAAGTAGAGTTCCAGTTCTTGATAATAGGATTCAACTGATTATGTGGATTTCATAATATAATTAGTCAACAACCAGATTTTTTATTAGTTGTTGATATTGCAGGTCCCGTTAAATGTTCTCATGAAGGACATGGATTAGGATATGCTTTGATATCTCGTATAAACAGTGCTGATGTAATCTTTCATATGATAAAATTGACGTTTATGTATAAAATAAATGGACACGTTAAATGGTTTAAAGAATGGATAAGGATTCATTAATATTGACAATGAGCGCAACGGCAAATATGTCCTCGTTTATTTATTCGTTAGCTTAAGGGTAAGCAAGGTCTTGAAGCAAAGGATGTTAATAGCCCAGATGTAGTTAACTGTGCGCAAAATGATTACAGTGAGAAATTTAACGATAAATGAGGTGACAGAGACACTAGCAGATCCTTCGTATCCCACACAATTTCTCGAAAAGACAGTAGGAAGAGAATTCAACTACTGCTAAAGGAAACCACTTTACAATAATGAGTTAAAAATTAATTTAAAATTTCTCATTTCAATTAATTCTAATTATTAAATTATATAATATGATTCCTTTTTAAATGATTATTCGAGTTTATGTACGTATACAAGATAAAATATTTTAAGATGAATTTTATCATAAATAAAATATCACTTTTGTAAAAGGAAACCTCAAAAATCAACTAAAATCCTACACAACAAAATTCAATTTTGATTTAAGTAAATTGAGCAAATATAAGGAAAAATAAGTGTCAAATGTGAAATAACTGTGCACCCGAGCACAGTTTCGGTCTGACAAGTCTTTATTTAGCTACTGTTTAATTACATTTAATTGACATCTTCACTTATTTGAAGTTAACGAAATTAATAATATAAATAAACAAATAATTTTATTACAGTAAATAAGCAAAGCATTTATTTTCTCAATATACCACCATTACCATACACATTAATGTTTCATTATTTTTTGTCTTTATATATATATACATATATATATATATATATATATATATATATATATATAAATATGATTGCTCCATTCAAACAAAAATGCAACATCGAAAAATAATTTGAAAAATAAATACAAAGGTTTATCTTTTTAAACCTGTCAAAATTGTCGATTATTTCATTTTAACATGTTTGTTTTAGTCATTACAAAATAATTTGAGATTTCAAAATTTTGTTTGAATAAATAAATAAATAAATAAATACAGTTTTGCCATGGTTATATTTCCAATTCAGTGTTTTATTCAAGAAACTGAAATATAATCTGTTTTGTCATTTAATATTGGCAATAAGAGTGTTGATATATTGTGACAGAATATTCACTATTTCACATTTCGTTGTCATAACAATGCATTCAAACAATTTATATATTTGGCATAAACAAATTTTGTATTATAATTGGAAAATTTAAATAAAGGAAAAATATGTTTCTAATTAATATAAAGTATCTTTAAAAATTTTAAGGGAAATGAATAACACAATATTACAAACAATAATTTGTTATTATATTAATATTATTATAAGTTGTTTTACTGAATGATATAATTTATAACATAAAAAAATTCAATAAACTTATATTATAGAAACATATTTACACGTGTGTTAATTTATAATGTTGCACGGAATAACATCATTTAATTGAGAAAGTAATAGAAAAAATAATGTTAACATAATTATAACATATAATCAAAAGTACAAGTAAACTTTCTATGTGTAATTTGAAAGATTTTAAAAGTCATTATTCTATGCAACATTTAATAATGTATTAAAAATGAAGGATTTAATTCACAGACAAGACTAAACTTACTAAAATAGACAGCGATGGTAAGATCTGGACATGTAAAAATCCCAATGAACTACTTACACCGAAAAATGTGAAACAAACTGTTAAGTAGGATGCTTCAGTAATGGCTTGGAGATTCTTTATTTCATCCGGTTTTGGAGATGCACAAATGTACACAAGAATACACTTCTTCCACATGATTCCATCAGCTAGGCTTTTGTTTGAAAAGACAATACATAATTTATAGTAGAATAATGACCCTAAACATACGGTTCTTGTTGCTAAAGAGTATCTTTAGAGGAAAAAAATTAAAAGTTTCGATTTACCAAGTCAAAGTACTGATTTAAACCCAATCTCAAATTTATGGAAAAAGTTAAAAACACTTGTAATCAAAGATAAAGTGAAGAAGTTAAGTGAACTTCCTGGGAAACCATTAGCTCAGATTATTGTAACAAGCTCGCGGAGTCCACTTCAAGAAAAACGGACCAGTTAGTGCTTAATAAGGGTTCAAGGACAAACTTTTAACATTAAACTATTTTATTCATTATAATAAATAGGTGTTTGTCAACTTTTGTCTTTCAAAGTTGAATTTTTTTAAAATTATTTCTAAGTTAACATTATAATTAAAAAAAATTGTGCAGAATATATATGTCTTAGTATGCAACAAGTATTGCTAGATGTGAAAAAAATAAGTTACTTGCTTCTTTTGGGGAAAAAACACGAACAAACCTAGTGTGCGTAAACTTTTTTAATAATATTCACATTGCTGCTGTTTTTTAAAATAAAACACACAAAAACAATACATAATAAAAAGTGGATGCAAACTTTAAACATGTAGTCAAGCAGCGTAGGGATAGACTCCTATAATGACTTAATAATAGATATTTGTAGAGAAATAATAGCAAAAATAAGATTTTATTTTATTTTATTTCCGAGGATTCTGCTCCAAATTGTCGTATAAATAAGATTAAATAATCGTAACATTTGTTTTAAAATTAATAATTTAAATAAATAATTTCCTGAATATTCTTCTCTTGCTTGAACATTCTTCTCATTTACTTTTTAGATCATGATTCAAGTCTTAAAATAACTTAAAAACCACTTACTTAGCAGATATTTAAAAAATGCCCGAACTGAAAAAGATTCTTTACAAAAAAACAAAATTCAGCATATCAACTTTAATTATTGAGAATTTATCTCATCGCAGTTTGGTGTTATAACGGACATGAAAAGAAAGAGTCACATTTTTCTATTTCACATTTTCACTATTTCACATACAGAAAAGACAAAGAATGAATGCAAACTTTTACATTGTTGATAAGACTATATTATTATTTATTTAAATATATTATTTTATAAGCCCACAACCGTATCATAAAATAGTAGGCAGTCGTTACATGAAATATGGAAAGAATAAAATATTCAAATTTCATGAATAGCAGTATAATATCATTCAAACAAATAATTTAAATTTATACTTGTTCCAAATATTTTTACAAGTAAATCATGAATAATAGAAACTCATCATAAATGAATAAAGTCTACTCATTTGTTTCTATATATTTCTCTTAAATCATTGATAAATACATTATAAACACTTAAAAATATAATAAAACAAACTTGTTTTGTTTACAAAAATACATTATATCTACATTTTGCGAAACAGCAACAATTAGATTTGTTGGAAAGGATTTTTGTTAGATTTTGTATTAGGAAAGATGATGACGATGATATTAATAATAATAATAATAATAATAGTAATAATAATAATAATAATAATAATAATAATAATAATAATAATAATAGTAATTATAATAATAATAATAATAATAATAATAATAATTATAATAATAATAATAGTAATAATAGTAATAATAACAATAATAATAATAATAATAATAATTATAATAATAACATTATTAATAATAATAACATTAATAATAATAATAATAATAATAACATTATTAATAATAATAATAACATTAATAATAATAATAATAATAATAATAATAATAATAATAATAATAATAATAATTAATAAAAGATTGCAAAATTATAATAATTCAAAAACGCCAACTATATATCCTATATAACATTTGATTTTATATTGTGACCGTCGGCTAGAAATCACATTAAAAAAAACTAATTAAAAATAAGTAAATAATTCAATAATAATCGTAATTCAATTGTACAATAAAAATATAAAATTTAAAATTATTTTATTTTTAAGAAAATAATTTTGCAAATTAATTTTTTAAAAAACCTAAAAATTATCCATTCCTTTTGAAGTAAGTTTTTTATTAAACAGCAAAATGTTTAAAAAATAAATTTAAAATTATTTTTAGATAACTAAATCATTTTAACATCCAAAAAAAGAATTAATAATATTAATAATAATTATAATTTATAATGCACATCACTGTAACATTTTCATAAAAGGATAATAAATTTTAAATTTCAATCAACCTGTTATTATTATTGACAAATTTATTAGCTGTTCGAATTTTATTATTTACGATAAATTTAAATGTTATAAATTTTATACACAAATTTTATACATATTAATTATATAATTTTATTATGACCTTTTTTCAATAAATAATTTGGCAGCTCACTAAACGAGATGGATTCCATCCTCTCGATTTCTTCCTCAGTGAATTCAATTTCTGAAATTTCTTCACTCTCCGAATTCATTTCCACTTGATTATTTTCTGTCAAATATTTCGGTAGCTTATTGAATGAGATTGTTTCTTTAGTTTCCACATCTCTATCAATGAATTGTGAATGAGAATTATTAAATTCTGGTTT